>JAMPIV010023204.1:152500-540514 GCA_024509875.1 Oreohelix idahoensis | reverse complement strand
CCCAGAGCCCCACTCCCAGGTCAGATGAACCATTTATTTCAAGAGGAAGCACCCTCTGCTCCACAGGAAGCGCAACTTAGTACTCAGAGCCCATGGTTAGGCAAAGCAGAGAGGCGCACATCGAACTCGATAAGTCATGACCCTTTGTGAAGGTACCTACGCACATAAATGCTGGTAGTATGAGGAAAGTACACTCTCGTCAGGAACACGTCAGAAAAGGAATTTCCCAGACACCCGAACATCTCTAAGGGGCAACAAACATGCCTTTGCACAATCTCAGAAAGCACACAAAGACCGATTTCCTAACCACAACAAAAGCGCTCAGGACTACAAAAACACTACAAACCGAAGGAATGGAGACTGCAAAGAAGCGTCTAAGAAGACAGATAACTTCAGTAACGGCCCCATCCCGCAATTAATGTCATCTGGGGCAACAAAAGGACAGAGAGCTTAATAGTAGCCCAGAGGAACCTCTCATTGTTGACACTAACGGAGTGAAAGACAAGGGAAGTTACATAGTTCTAGGAGAACTAAAACAGCCTTTAATGGTACACGCGGAACACGCAAAGGTCTGATAAAACATGTGACTCATAGAGACACAATGGTCGTCGACCAGGTTTCAGGAGGAAAACTTTTTTACCTGTGACTTTATCCACTGGAATGTTGGAAAAGTATAAACCGGCAGGATTTTGCCACATCACGGGTTTACCCAGAACCAAAAAACCCCACACCTTCTCTGTGAGAGAGAGAAACGAATATGACACCCAGCGAACGTAGTTCACAGGCGCCAGGTTTACAAAGTCCCTTCTGTGAAAACATGCAAACGGAAATTTTAGCACCCCTACCAAACAATGGACCACGGGAACATAAAAAGCACGGATGAAAATGACAGAGGTCATACTTCTGCCGAAAAGTCATTCTATAAACAGTTTCCCTAATCTCAGGAGACGATTAGTTTTTACAGAAGGAGATGACTCTTTCCAAATGAGTGGAGATACATCAGGGTCATTGAAAGATCCAAACCAACATTTGCTTGAGAAAATCACAACAGTGATAGGAAAAGCCCAGGCTGAGAACCATTCAGCAGAGACTGAGATACAAGATACGAATGTGGTTGAGATAGAATGCATAAGGGAATGGAGCCAGCGGATGGACAGAAAGTTGAATGACTTCGCATTAAACCACCTGTGCTCACAGCTATAAATTTGACTTTCACCCACCCCAAAACTGCTTCGTTCATACCTGAACGCCAGTGACCCTCAATCTTGGTGTGATTTATTAATGAACCAGTTATTGAAAACTTGGGATGTTTCGGAAACTTGAGTATTGGACGTTTTTTAACCCGCAATGGAAAACTTTCAATCCAGAAAGAAAGACAGGGAACATTAACTGTCTGAGCAGGTCAAACATAGCAGCGGAGTTGAGGAGATGCATGAGAAGTTCCTATTTCTCATGGAAGAGACACAAGTGCGGTTTTTCATTGTTACCGGGACAAAGGATGTTTTGCACGCCCATTCAAGCGACCACGGACAATGGCAGACAAAGCGCAGTGAAACTCACAAACAGATAGTGGACTCTCTACACTAGGTCATCTGAAATTTCTTTTGTATGAAGGGGTGAATGAGTACAGCTCTGTCACAGAGGGCTCGAAGGTTATGTCTAGATTATTTTAAAATCCCTTACTTTTCTATTTCCTCACATATGCTGTCTGTTTTCTCTACAAAATATTTGCACCTGCGATCTGTTCTTTAGCTGTTTTTCAAGTCTTCGCTAATAGTCCTGTCATTCGATCCAAATTCTATCTTCTTCTACAAAGGCACTTAAAAGCATTTCTTTAAGGATTTATTCGCTTAGTCGAAACGACAGTGGTTCCCAGAGTATCATATTTCGGGGTTCAGTGGTCAACTGAAAACCGCCACAATAAATCTTGGTACGTGCCTAAGCATGAGACGGGAAATAATTAACTCTTGGCGTGGGAACAGAAATATTTTAACTTCATGCGAACAAATCCTGAGTTTTAAGATCACTTGCTGATAACCGCTAAAAGAGAAAACACGTTATAGAATAGAAGTCTCAAACTACCTCATATCTTACAAGTATATTTGATTGAGAGTAACGCTACTAAAGTTCTATTTCTTAAGCTGTGGATCAGTCCTGAGCGGTAAGCAAACTCTCAGTATTCGCTTAATTAGCTAACTCTAATATCAAGGGATGAGTTAATTGATGTAAAGTGTGAAATACTTAATATGGTGGTTTTATTTCTGTACATTAGATTAATATAGCTATTTTGCATTATGTATTTTGAATGTTATTGATGCATTATATTGATGTAAGTACTGGCTGATATGTGAAAGTACTACAAGCTAATTGTATTAGGAATGTGATGAAGAAAGCTGTTGTGAACGAGAGAAGAACCATGTTGTTCAAGGAACGAGTGAATGAAAATAGCATTCCTCCAATGCAGTCACGCATGGACGCACACGGAAAGGCGTCTGATAGTAACAAAGGTTGACCTGACTGACTCGACCAGTGTGAGACTACGGCTAGACAGGAATTTTGTAAACAAATGGGACAGTCGCCTTTAAGGAAATGACTGACGGTACGGTTCAGGTAAATATATTATTACGGCACCATTCTGAGACGAAATGTCCAGAGTGGCTGTAGGTAATATATCTGTATAAAACAGAAGATTGATTGCTGTATTATCTTCCACAGCCCAGTTGCAGAATCCTAGCCAGTTTCTGGATTTTGATTGCTGTAAACTGTTGCGAGTAACCGCCTAGTTGCTCTATGCTACAGAGAGAACTAGTGCTTACGTTTCAAACCCTCTAGCGGTGATCACAAGTCAGCAAACCCTGATCAGACTACAGCATATGAACAGTCTACCGATTTAAGCAGTCAACACATCGTCAGCACCTGAACAGCATAACGCAACTTCACAACCAGGTTAACGAAAGGCCTAGTCATCTCTTGGACTGTTGATCAACTGAATCAAATTCTCCAGTTGGTAATCCCTACCTACTGTGACGCCCAGGAGAAGTCCAAGCAGATAAGTCTACGTAAATCCCAGACCATAATCAGATTTCACTCTTCCAAGAAAATAGCCGTAGGAAATAAACTTTCGTCAGTGAGGAAAAATAGCCTCTTATTCTTATCTGAACCAAAGACACTGACAGTTCTAAATTTCCTAGTATTTCTTTTTATTCATAGTACATGTCAACAGTGATTTTATATTTCTACTGTAATTAAAAGTAATTATGTCATTCTGTAACTCACCATCATTCTGAGTTTGACTTAGTAGATTGTATGTTCTGTTCAGAAAAACATTCTCAACCCTCTTTGTATTACTGGTTACTACTAGTTCATCTTCAAAAAGATTTGAGTAAGAAAGAGTTAGTCGTCGCAAGAAAAATACAAGAGTTGGCAGTCTAAAGGTGAGAGAATCACTGACACCAACCTGTGCCCTTCTGTTAACTCTTTCCCTCAACTCCAGCTCACATCTGTGAAAACTAGTGTCTAAAGGTCTATGTGCTTTTCTACACATCTTCCTCACTTTACAAAAACTCTTTATGCGACAATTGAATTCTCATTCAACGTCAATTGGAGTGTACCATCAAATATATCTGCGACAAGGACCTAGGGAAGCATGGTTGCGGACGTAGGCCCATTAAGAAAAACTCACAAGAGAAAACAACAGGTAGATGCGGTGATAAGGAGAAAAACCAAAATCACAACAAGTCTACTGTTACACCAGTAACCATGGCAACTCTCCTTATTGTACAGAGAGGGGACGAAAAGACATCCCACCCCGACTAAATATTGTTCGGAAACACCATGGCCTGGATCCTTCGGAAAATTTGGTTAGTCAGAACGAGTATTAACAAAGCTGCAGACACCAACCAGAACCGAAGGAGGTAGGGAACCAGGGCTGTACCAAACAATTGATGGATACATACCCCACTTCGGTATACTGCCCCTTACAATAGAAAATAGGTGTGGGTGCGACAATGTTGTTGTTTCGCCGTCTCCATACACGGTCCCACTGGAAGCATGTTGCGGACATGGACTGAACAATAGCAAGCATAAGCACTCAAGGATGACATTGACTATCTCTTAAAAGAGAAAATTATTTCAAAGTCTGAATCTCCCTATAGCTCAAGTGTGGTGCTATTAAGGAAGCCTAGTGGTGAACACAGGTTATGCATTGACTATAGGAAACTAAATGCTATCACTGAATCTCAGGTAGACCCATTACCTGACACCAATCCGTTGTTTGCTACATTGAGGAAGGCTCGGTATTTTTCAAAAGTAGATCTAAGCAAGGGATACTACCAAATACCAGTGAAACCAGAAGTTAGGAAACTGTTAGCCTTTAGTACACCGGATGGACATTACGAGTTCAATGTACTCCCATTTGGTTTAAAGAATGCTCCAAGTATCTTCTCCAGAATGATGAGGAAATTGTTGGAACCATTACAAAATCCTCATATCACCAACTTCATGGATGATATTCTGATTGCTACCACTACATTCGAGGGAACACATAGTAGCACTTCTATATGTGTTAGATAGGACTGAGAGAAAACGGGATTGACAGCACGTCCAACTAAGTATCATATTGGATGTGAGACATTGGAATTTTTAGGTCACACTATCTCTACAGGGCAAATGTCTCCTGACCCAAAGAATGTAGAGAAAATGAGAAAAGCACCAAGACCACAAACTAAGAAGGATGTAAGATCCTTTGTGTCACTGTGCGGGTTTTATCAGAAATATATACCCCATTTTAACTCATTATGCGCGCCATTAACCGACTTAACCAAAAAAGGTCAGCCGTATAAAATACAATGGACCACGGAGTGTGAACAGGCTTATACAGAGTTGAAAAATAAGCTGACAAATAAACCTATCCTTGCCCTTCCCGATCTCACACAAGAATTCGTACTAAGAAAGGATGCTAGCAATGTAGGCATCGGAGCAACATTACTACAGAGGGCAGACACGCCGCCACATATGCTTCTACCCGTCGCTTTTGCCAGTAGAAAGTTAAATACAGCTGAAAGAAATTATTCTACCGTTGAACGTGAATGCCTCGCTTTGGTCTGGTCGATCAATAAATTTGCCCCTTTTCTTTACGGGAAACACTTCATTGTGGAAAGCGATCACCAGACTTTGATGTTTTGAGCAGTGTCTAAAAAATTAAATTCACGACTTTTAAGGTGGAGTTTACTGCTATATCTATATTCCTTCAATGTGAGATATATTCCAGGACGGGACAATCTTGGACCCAATTTTTTAAGTCGTCATCCTATCAAAGGAGATACAGAGAGACAGAAAAAGTAAGGAGAACCTGCAGCATGAGTTACCAAAAAGTTATAACCGTGCAGGCACTGTTTTAAAGAAAAGGCTCTGTAGCGAGATTTGGTCCCTCTTGATTTGTTGTGAAAAAAAAAATGTGTAACGCGACGCACACACACACACACACACACACACAGCGCAGTAATAACACTCGGCGGATCTTGCTTTGAAGTTTGAAGACGACGGATAAGAATTACGGTTAAAGACAGACAATATTACTGAAGAATGAGGAAATAGCTAATATAGGAATGTATGGCGGACTTTCAAAGTTTGCATTTACTGGACATTAAATTATTAACTACAAGAGAACGCCTGGTTGGAATACAATTAAATAATAATAGTTCACTAAAGGAGATGGACTATGAATTATATCCAAAAGGATATTATTCCAATATAAATAGTTTTAAAGATAATTAATATTTTTCACCTTCATCACATCGGCTAAAAGTTAGCTAATAATCTTTAAAAAATTTATTATAACTACATGCCTAAACGGATTATAAATATAAATTGGGTAGAATGAAAGCCTCATATGGGGGAAAAATGAAATGATACATAGGAAGGAATGAAGGATATAAGTGTGTAGTGAACAGAAGAAGAAACAAGTACAGGAAAAGCACAGATTGCTTCAAAATGCCTCAAACCAGGAGATGAAACGAGAATCTTTTGGGACTTTTAGAGGTGCTTTCTCGTACGGGCGAGAGACTGAAATATAAGGACAGAGGGGCGCGTTGAAAATCACACACACCAAATCCAGAAGCCAGAGTGAGAAACTGGAAAACAGTATCTGCAAGAAAAGTTATTTTTTCACGCTGCATGAAGGGCAGATTAACTTCAACCAATATAGTCTCACCGTGAGCTTATAAATCCTAAGAGGTTATGTAAGTTTATTAAAGATATATGTATTACTAATATCATTTTATTTCAGATTTTATTTCCGATTGATTGTATCAGATATAATAAAAAAGGGAATGACGCTAACCAGAGATAACCTTCACCGGCATTGTCAGGAAGCATAACCATTAATTGGTTAGCCAAATATATCATGGCTAGTTCTTGCTTGGAAGCTTACGACATACCAGCAAGTACATAAGTGACTTGACATCCATAAGTGGAAGGCAAAGGTTATATCGTACCCATGTATCATAACATGTGATTTATTCCTGTATTTTGTTAATTCTGCACAGTATACATTATCTTATCATGCTATCTCTGTCACATACTACCATGATTCATTCATTTATATACAAACACTGAAGACATAGTCGCATCATGAACAGCAGTGGGTGGTGAGATTGTTGGAACACCATGGCCACCTATTACCTTTTGTTCCAGGTTTTATGATCAGTTTTATGATCATTGCTGATCAAGATTATGATCATTCCTGACCGAATTTACCTAAAAGACTTGAAGACCGTTGATCCCGCTAACTGAAGCCTAGAGATCAACCAATCTGCAACACCTTAGTCCCCCGTAGTTATAGGGCGGGCTGAAGGAAAGTCTTCCGGATTCAAGTGTGTCTCAGGAACCTCGAACTAATTTCAGATGAGTTATGTGTATACAATCCACCAAATCCTGTGAGCAGTTTCTAAAACGACTGTTTAATGATGACAACTAGATGGCAATAGATAATGTGACAAACTTGTTTTATAATTTCAGTGGAAGATAAATCCAAGACTTTTTCGCTTGTTTATTTTGATTTGTAACTGTAAATAATCACACATTTTACCATCTTCCAACACCCATTTCTCATTACAAGAATATATAGATGTACATAATAAATTGGGAAATTGTACTCATTTTACTTGTTAAATTTTTAATTGTTAAATTTTGAGTTACCTTTTCAAATTTAATTATATTATCACATAGGGTTACTATAGCGAAAGTAGCAACTTATACTCCTGAAGCCTAAATCTATTGTCCAGCTCAGAGTATTCACAGCTGTAACTCACTTGTGATACCAGTGTACTTCCCGGGCATTGGAACTTCATCCTTTCTGGAGAGAGATTCTACTTCTCCTCTACCACTATTATCATACTAGAAAAACCTTTCACTACAAGAATGATGGAGTGATTCTAGTTTAAGTGATTTACACTGTTTGTGAATTCTTGAAGAAATAAAGCTTCTTTTTTTTCAAAGTTACAATGCGCATTTTTTTAAAACATAGCATTAAAAAGTAACAATAATTTGAGTCGGAGCGCAAAGCGGACACTAGCGACGCCAGAGCGGAGCAATTCAAAAATTTGGATGCTACAAATCCCTGGTTTCATTAATCCGCTTTTACAAACATCTTCCTTTTCATTTGCCGCGTCCCAACACAAGACAGAGCCAAACTTTTGCCCTCCCCCGCGAAATGCTTTTTACAGTCCTCCCCCCCCCCCCCCCCACCCCCCCCCCCCCCCCCCCCAAAAAAAAATAACAAAAATAAATAAATAATATGTAATCGTTGAGATCAGCCCGAATACTTTCACCTTCCTAAACCTTTGTGTCTTTGATCTCATCGGACTAATGCCGAGATAGTGATAACTTATTCCTTTATTTTTTAAACTAATTTTAATCAACAGCACTTCTTCTTCTCCCTCCTTCTTGTTCGCCTTCAAACTTCCACATTAATGACTAAAAAATAAAGGCGATAGTCAGCTCAAAGTTCCTGACATCTCCAAACAGTTTTTCGTGGAGAGAAATAGGTTGTTACCATAAGCTTGCTACTCCGTTCACTGCTGTATGTTGTGCAGGACTGCAGCAGATGTTCGGCTGTCAAGGCTCTGGTGCCACAGGTGCAGAGATCTGTTGGATCAATCCTGTACTTGTGGTATAGATGACACCTCAGTCTGTTGTGTTCGTTTTGCGTTGCTGGAACATGATGGCCTGGTCCTGCCTTGATAGCTGATGATAGGCATAATTTTATATGGCCTGGGTGTTTTTCCCCCATTTGGACTTGAATGCGGCTTTAAAAGTTCTAATTTATAAATTCAGCATCATAATCAGCTCTCATCTTCACAACGAAGGTTGGCTATAACGGACCTCCTACGTCTTATGTCTCTCGTTTTGATGGTGCACTCTGATAGACTATTTCCTGTCCATCTCTTGATGATATCTTCCCACTTATAGCGCTGTCTTCCCCTTGCACGTTTGCCTTCAACTCTCCCTTCTGTTATGGTCTTCTGCAAGGTGCTTGTCTTTTTATGTGGCCAAAATACTTTAGCTGCCTAATTTTGATCTCCTTCATTAGTTCTCTTTTCATACCTGTGTTTTTTTTAGGACCTTATTTGGTTTCTTCTCTTCCCATGAGATGCGCCCAATCCTTCTATATATCCACATTTCGATAGCCTCAATTCTTTCTTTCAATGTCTTGTTCATTGCCCACATTTCTACACCATACAGTAATGACGAATATATATGTAACATTTTATTGTTCTCAGTTTTAATGTATGGGTTAATTGTTTAGATGTCAGTATTTGTCTCTTGTTGTTGAATGTAGCTTTGGCCATTCCTATTCTCTTCTTGATTTCTGTTTCACATCTGCCATCTTCTGTTATTATATGACCAAGATATAAGAAACTATTGATTTCTCTCATAATTTTCCCATTTATGTTATCTTTTAATGTTATCTTTTCGTCTGTTTTGTTAATTATCATAATTTTTGTTTTCTTGATGTTAATCTCCAATCCATATTCGTGACTTATGCTGTTTTCTTGCTTCACTAGTTCTTTGTAAATCCCGTTCACTTTTAGCTTACCAACACGGTATCATATGCATATCTAAGGTTGCTTAGCTACAGTGTAGATACCACCAAGGAGTCTTCAACTTGGTACTGACTGCAGAAAAGCGAGACGCTCAGCAGCCCTAGTTAAACAACAACATATACCAGTAATAAGGGGCGACACCTTGTAGTGGATTTGATGGTATTGTATGGTTGAGATGTTACCTAGTGTAATGAATGAGGTCAGCTGTGAAGGCTCCTGATATAAATGTTGATGCGAATTACAGAAGGCCCTTCTTACTACTGTGATAGTTTCAACCCAGGTTCTGTTCTTGTGTAGTTGTTGCGTTACGTTTGACCTTTGTTTATGTTCTCGTCTTAGTGTACCTTTGTCTGTTGTTAAATATGTCACTTAATAACTGCCTGCCTTGTTTATGTGATTGATGAGTGGTAGTTGTAATATAATACATTAATAATACGAACCACACATTGTAATAATATGCGAATCTTCACATGTACGAGAGACTGTAAGTAAACATGGCTACAAACTGAACATGCTTTTACTGAGTGCCTTCTGAAACATGTGTGTGCTTGTGTAGATGACGAGGTATTGCTTATATACATACATCATAACATTACATGGTGGCAGCGGTCGATACCGGACTGACGCAAAACAGCTACACGATAACACGTGAGTACAGTTTATTCGGATAATTTTCGTCATCGAGGTCAGCCATGGCGGCGAAACAATATCGCAGCGCACCGCAAATGAGATTCGCCGGTAAAGATGATAAGAGTGAAGCTTTCTTGTTATGGCGCCAACGCATAGGTCTATATTCCAAGACCACTGGTCTGGAAGGACAAACCCTAACTCCATATATCCTAGATGCATTGGACGACGAAGGTTTGAAAATTTACAACAGTTTTGCTACCGCCATGCCTGTGGAGTCGGCGACAGACCCCGCAGCCATATTGGACGAATTTGAAAAACGTCTGATAATAAAGCACACACATGCTTCACTATGCCAAAGAACTTCGTCCTGTAGCTTACGCAAGCAAATCATTAAGTTCTGGCGAAAAGAAACTTGCAAACATTGAAAGAGAAATGCTAGCTGTACGTTTTGGAATCAAACGCTTCCACACATTTCTTTTCAACCGCCCATTTACAATTCTCTCAGATCACAAGCCACTTGAGATGATTCATAAAAAACCAATAGCTTCAGCACCACCACGACTACAAGCTCTGTTATTGGAAACACAAGGTTATGATTTTAATATTCAGTATATCCCAGGAGAGGATATAGGTCTTGCAGATGCTCTCAGCAGACTACCAAACCCCAACAAGACAGCAGATCTTACCCCAAACATCAAAGTTGATTTTGTCAAGTTTAGCGATAATCGGCTTGAACACATCAGAGAAGACACAATGAGAGATCCTATCCTTAACTCTCTCAAAGAACTGATATACCATGGATGGCCAAGCTCTATCAGGGAAGTTCCAACACACATCCGTCCATACTACTCGATGAGGGACGAGTTAAGCATCGAAGATGGTCTGATCCTTAAAGGAGATCGCATTGTTGTACCAGAAACACAACGCGATATCATCCTTAAACAGCTCCATAATAGTCACCTTGGTATTGTGAAGACACAACTGAGAGCAAAGAAAGATGTTTACTGGCCACAGATAAACAAGGACATAGAAACACTATGTAAAAACTGTTCAATTTGCCAAGAACATGCAAATAGGCAGTGCAGAGAACCTCTCATACCATCAGACATACCATTGAGCCCTTGGAGCATTATAGGAACTGATATTTTCTCAATCGACAATAATGACTATCTTATTATTGCTGATTACTACAGCAAATTTCCCATCATTGAGAAACTTCCACAACCCTCACCATCAGCTGTTATTGCAGACATTACAAAGAAGTATTGCAGCATGTTTGGCATCCCAGATGAAATTAGATCAGATAACGGTCCACATTTCTCAGGTCAAGCATACAGAAACTTCACTAAGGACTGGAAGATCAAACACACAACATCATCACCTAGATACCCTAAATCTAATGGTTTCATTGAGAGACAGATACAAACTATCAAGTCAATCATGAAGAAAACAAGAACAGAGGATGTACACCTAGCACTCTTGAGATGGAGAACAACACCGGTAGACAGTAAGATCGACAGTCCAGCAGAACTTATGTTTGATAGAAGAATTAAAGACCTCCTACCATCTAAGGTCCACTTCCGTCCACAACATAGAGACAGCACATATGATCAACTTCAGCATCGTCAGCAAGTTCAGAAATCCAACTATGACAAATGTGCTAAAGACTTACCACCATTATATCCTGGTCAGCATGTGACTACCTACAACCACAACTATGACACATGGTCAAAAGCAACAATCATTTCCAGAAACCCTGAACCCAGGAGCTATACTTTAAGACCAGACAGCAGCAACAACCTCCTGAGGCGAAACAGAGTGGACATAAGAGAAATCCCACAGAATACAACAGAGAAGAGAATTCCCACGCTTACAACAGGCAATGCAGTAACTCCAGACCTTGGTACCCCACAAAACCAACAAGCGCCAAGGCCGAAATCACAACCAACTCAAGCTAAACCAGGGACTTCCGCAGAACCACCAGCACTTTACACCACTCGTTCTGGCCGTACAGTGACACCTCCCAGCCGATACAGACAGTGACATATATATACTCACACTGAGCATTACACATACTTATCCTTTCTCACATGAAACATTTCGTTGGAAATGTTTGCACACATTTTTTTTTCAAAAAAGGGGGGATGTAATATAATACATTAATAATACGAACCACACATTGTAATAATATGCGAATCTTCACATGTACGAGAGACTGTAAGTAAACATGGCTACAAACTGAACATGCTTTTACTGAGTGCCTTCTGAAACATGTGTGTGCTTGTGTAGATGACGAGGTAATGCTTATATACATACATCATAACATTACAGTAGTTAGTGATCAAACCATTATGCCAACTGAAATAACTGATCGACCAGTCGCTGATCAACAAAACTCTTTATTGTTGACTAAGAACATATTCACAGCTGGCATCCCTGTGCCTGATTATAAATGGTAATAGCACACATGAGACTTCAACAATGTCCTTCACACATCATGTAACTCACTGTTCATGGACAACTTGATTAACTCTTGATGTATGTTGAATACTGAACACCCTTCACTTCTGATGCTGTCTACTATACACTACTTCTTAATGTGCTGTTCACAATAAATGCAGTATGGTTTTGAAGTAATAATCTGGATTACCACCAGTGCTGGATACTTATTCTATACCACTGCTGTCTTATAAAGTATGCTTCATATGTCCGAACTGGACCACTACTTCGAACACTTGTCTTCGATCACTTGCCCTTGACTAATTATTCGAGAGTTTACATACCATGTTTACTTGAATAAAACTGCTGATAATACACTTGGGTGCAGCTCGACATGAACCTTAATTGTCATGGGAACATCTTTCCTTTTCTGCGAAATGCAGCGGTATCATAACACAGTGATACTTGAGCTGTCCACTAAGTTTCAGATGGTCCTACGGTTAGTCTAATTTCTAACCTGTTCACACGCTGACGACCATTTTAAGAGTGACCCCAACTCTCCCACTTCAGACACTGATTTCCCGTGTTTTGGTGACGTCAGAGCTAAGTCTTACTACTCATAAATTATTCCTACTTAGTCATATCTCAGTTCTTTCCCTTTCCTATCACATTACCTCCCCTATCCTAAAAAAAGATTTGTCCCTGAGGACAAATTTTTCTCTCCCCTTAATTATTACACCTACCTCTACCCTAAATCTTAATATGTCTACTTCCTTGACCAGCACTTACAATACATAAACACTTAAATCAAATATATATCATCATTCTACTCACATGGAGTAATCCATTATGTATTCCTCATCATCATCTTACTACCTCCTCCTATTGTAGTCATATAATGCTGACCACAAAACATAATCTGTAATCACTACTAACTGTGACCTATTTATACCTTGTACACTTCTTTCATCCACAATTTATTATATCTTTCACACTCCATTTTCACTCTGGACCTCACCATTCCCTACTTTGTTTCTGAGCTCAGCATTGTTTTTACATAAGCTGTCATATCTCAAATCTATTTGTCTACCATTTTAAGTCATTCCATCATGACCTACCGAACATCATCCTACCCGTACTCACTTTCTTATTTACTTTTTCTGTAGTTAACATGTTTTCACACAATATATTGTAACTGCCTGTTACCCTTTATAATATATACAATCGTTTGTGACCCATTTAAACATCATGGTGTCACTGATTCTTTTTTTCTTGCTATCCCACCTGGCTAAACTTCCACCTATCTTTTGGACCTAAAAAATACCTTATGTGGTCCCCTAATACGAACTACTTGCGTTTCCGTATCGTCTATCTATTCCTAACTCTTTTTAATCTTCTTTCTATTTCTCTAATTTCACGTGCCAATGCACTCATCTGTCTTGCTTTCCGTATTCGTGTATTTCAATCTCTTTCTTCCCTACTCTTTTGTTCCTCATAACATTCTGCCCTTTTTCGTAAACCTTCTCTTACTATATTAGTTCAATCAAGAACTCACATTCACCTCTTGTCATCTCTCTTATAATTCCTCCGTTATATGTTCGTTATAACTCACTATATCTCTGCCATTTACACATGGCTTCTTCCAACATACTTATGTGCACCCTCCATGTATCTCTCTGTTATATCTCTATGGTTTCGCAAAACCTCATTATCTCCGCCATCTCTTCCTCCCTTATCCACTTTATTCGTTCCATCTGGAACAGTAATCCTAACTACTCTTGTCTGTCATCCACCTATGACTTCTCCGATCTCCAATCTTTGGCCACCGTCACCCTGGCTTCTTAATTACTCCTATACTCCAAGCTTCTCAATTCTCCCATATTCGATTTTCGTCATGGTTTGTCTTCACCATTTTCCTTCCCCTCTTCTCTTCTGACCTTACCCATGTCTTTTCTTTCTCTACTATTATCGGCAATCTCCCATGGCCTCTACTCTGACCTCTCTACACTCGAGTCTTAATTATTCTCTCTCTACTGCAGTAGTCTATCATTCAGATCTACTCAGCTTCTTAATATGTTCAGTGTAAACTGATTGCAGCTAGTTTCCCCACAACTAGACTCCCGCTGCAATTTTCTACTTCTCTCCTTCTCACCCTTATCTCCTCTACCTCTCGTTCCCTAATTGGACTGTGCTCTCCAATTTCTCAATTATACTCTCTATTCATTTCCAAATATTTCTCACCATCCTACCGTCTTCTCAAAATCTCAATCTCCATTATTCCTCACATTTCTTTCCTCCTGTACTGCAATACCCTATTGGTCAGGTGTACTCAGTTTACCTCATATATGCGGTATAGACCAATCATACTTGTCTCCTTAAGACTAGCAACCGCCGCCACCTTGTTCCGTATAACATCTGCTATGCCTTCCCTTACATAGCCGCCTCCTCCTCCTCACTTACTCATCATCTCAAACATTTTCATCATCATGGCCTCCTTAGCCTTAAGTGTTTCTAACGCTATCTGTTTATCTATATCTTGCGTCTCCTCTACTCTTCTGACTTCATCAACCTTTTGCTTCCTCTCTACCTCTCCATCTCTCGTATCTCCAGAATTTCTCTCAACCTCTCTACTCCTTACTTCTTCAACCATTTGCTTCGGTTTCTGTCTATCTTCCAATTCGTCCCTTCTCGTACTCCCTGGGTTCCTCTCAGGTTCTGTACTCTCTAATTTGTCGCTACCTCGACCCCTACTTATATAACCCTCTCGCTGCGTCCTTTTTTCACTCAGTGGTATCCTGGATGCTCTGACACTGCTACTAATTGATGTGTCTCTGCTTCTATATCTTTCTTTCCCGTTTTTTCACTGGGATTCTTGATTTTCTTATTTCTCTTCTGCTACTACTTCTTCCCTCCTCCTTTCTAGCCTCCCGGCTCTTGAATCGATACTCCTTTCGATCCGTATTTCTTCTAATCTCTTCCTCTCTGCTTCTATTTCTCAGCCTATCTCGGCTCTTGGATCGGTATTCCACTCGATCCGTATTTCTTCTCTCTTCGTTTTTCAACTCTTCATATTTTCTATTCACATTTTCGCAAAGTGCCTCTACATCTTCCTTCTCTCTTCTATTACTATTTCCTGCCTTATTCTTCTTACTAGATCTCACATCTATCTGTTCTACCTGTCTCAACTTTTCGAGGCGCCTTCTATAATCTGATGAGTTGTCTGTAGACGACTCACATCTCTTCGTCTTTTGTGTACTCCCTTCCTCTATCTCTCTTCTATGGGATCTCCGTTTGCTATGTCTGTGACACTTGTCACTCTCCTCAGACGACGTACTGTCTGAGTCACTTGACATCGATACCTCTTCTGGAGTCCTTCTCTGTCTGCTCCTATTTTGTACATAATTAATCGTTTTCCGACCCTTTCCTCGTGTCGGTCTATCGTCCTCTTGTATTTCCCTGTATCTGCCTCTCCACTTCGGACGTACTTGCATTTGTGCTGTATTTCTTATCTTCGCGAGTGGCATATTGTATTCTGACGAATCGTCGGATGACGTATAATATCTCTTCTTCCCACGTCTAATGTCTCTTGTCCTGTCCTCCTGATCGTCTGTATGTGTATTGTGTTCCATCTCCTCTTCTTCCTGCTGATTTTCTTGTTGCCTCTCCGCTTCCTGCATCTGACGTAATTGTTTCTCTTGCTCTGCTAATCTATTTTCTCTCTCTTGCAATCTCTGTACATATTCCATGAGCGGAATGTCTTCTTCGCTCTCTGAGTTATCTCTTACATTTCTTAACCTCCTTAATTCTTCTGGTATAGTTCTGTCACCTTCTCCTCTCTCCGACGTTCTCGCCAGATCGCGCTGTACATCTACCTCTTCTTCCTCTATTTCCCCTCTGTCTGTTTTCTCTGTCTATTCCTCTCTGTATCCTGTTTGTCTTCCCCATCTTTCTCTCTTCCTCTCTCCTGTTTGTTTTGTGAATCGTTAAAAATTCCAGATCTTTGGTTTGGGTTTTTAGATTGTGTATGTATCTCCGCTCTAGTGACTATACGACTTCCACCTGCTCTTGGTCTGTATGACTCTTCTGGAGAACTTTCTTCTGATGTAGCCTCATCTGTGTCTTCTGGTACCACTACATAATGGGTCTTCCTCTTGTTCTGTTCCTGTGGTGGTATGTCTATAGGTTTCTGTGTTTGTAACCTTAGATGTTGTACATGCGCCTTGATGGTTTTATTTTGATATTGTTTCCATATTTGATATGTTGTTTCTGAAAGGCGTCGTAACACCTGCCAATTCGGAATCCAGTTCTGGTCTAATTTTCCACTCCTAACGTGTTTCCTATAGAACACTATGTCTCCCGGCTTGAATTCCTGTGCAACTGCATTTTTATTCGCATTCCTTTGCCTTCTTTCAAAATCTTTCTTGATGTTTGTTTGTGCTAAGGTGTGTGCTCTGTGCTTTTCCCGGACTAGTATTTCCATGGGGTCCTCTCCCATATATTTCCTCCTTGGCTGCAGTATAGTGTCCATTGGCATCACTGGTTCCCTGCCGTACATCATATAAAACGGCGACATTTTTGTAGTTTCACTAGTGTTCATGCGGACTACTTCTAGTGCCTGCGGTAAATACAGATCCCAATATTGCGGTTTTCCTTCTACTTCCTTCGCTATGATGTTATGTAAGGTGGAATGGAGGTGTTCGTTCTTTCCATTTCCCTGGGGCCGATAAACAGAAGTTCTAATATGTTTAATGTTCCACTGATCTACAAATTTCTGGAACTCTGTTCCTGTAAACACCTTGCCATTGTCCGTAAGTATAGATAAAGGACATCCGTGTCGAGGGATAAATTCCCTAGTTATAATTTGCAATATGTTGTTAGCCGTAGCTTCGCTGAGTGGATAAGATTCTGGCCAACCTGATAGCATATCCATTATATGTAGTATGTATTTATTCCCCATTAATGTTGTTGGATAAGGTCCAGATATGTCCATGCTGATCTTCTCCATCGTATAATTTGGCGTATCCATCTCTTGTGTGGGATACTTCAATGCTCTCAAGTTCCGTGTTTTACATGTGATGCACTGGTCCACATAAGATACTATATCACTATTCATCATGTGCCAATAATATCTCTTTTTAATGACGTCTAACGTCTTGTCTCTCCCCATGTGACCGTTATTATCATGATAAGCTTAGGGTACTTTTCTTACAAGATGTTTTGGAATATATTTCTTCGGCAAACCATCTCCTTTCGGGTTAATGTATTCCGTTACATTGTCCAGAGGGTTTATCCTAAAGTTCTTTGCCTCTTTATCTTCGTTCCATATTTTCCTTTTCATCCGCCTAATCTCTGGATCTTTGTCCTGCTCCTTCTTGAAGTCGATAACTCCCAGTTGTGGATCTTCTTCTGATTGATCCACATCCGTTCCTGATATTAACTGTGTCTCCATTCTATTGGAATTTATTATGTTGATCTGTTTGAAACGATCATCTATCTCCGGCGTATCATCCCCTTCTATTGTCATCTCATTCTGGTATGGTATTCTTGACAATAGATCCGCGCACGTATTGTGGGTACCTTTGATGTATTCTATTTTCATGTTATAGCTTTGTAAGTTCAACGCCCACGTTTGCAATTTCCTTGGCTGATCTTTCGCTTTAGTTAACCATGTCACTAGTGGCTGATGGTCTGTTTTAACCGTAAATGGCATCCCCCTTAGGTAAAAATCCAATTTCTGCACTGAATAGTGGATGGCAAACGCCTCTTTCTCTATGGTAGGCCATTTCCGCTGCGTTTTGCTCAGCGCATGTGATAGAAATACTAGAGGTTTCTCGTTTCTCACGTTCTTCAAAACCGGTTCCTCATCTTCCTTTGCGGTTGTACTAAGCATGCCCCTATCGCTGTATCTGACGCATCAGTATACAATATCATTTCTCTATTCGGGTCTGGATGTGCTAGATATGGGATTTCTGTTAATGCGTTCTTGAGGTACTCGAAAGCTCTCTGGCAGTCTTGTGTCCATTTGAACCTGGCAAATTTCCTTGTGAGGCTTATCAAGGGTTCCGCTGCTTGTGAAAAATTTACGATATGGTTCCGAAAATACCCACATGTTCCTAAGAATCCGCTAGTTTGGCGGACATTTGTTGGTGCTGGCATTTGTCTGATGGCTCGTACTTTCTCTTCATCTGGTCTAACCCCTTTCCTATTGATTACAAACCCTAAGTATTTAATCTCTTGCTGTAAGAAGTTGCATTTGCTCAGTTTGAGTTTCACATTGTGATGTCGTAATCTATTAAATACTTTCTCTACATGGTATAGATGATCTTCCATCGACCCCGTCGTATGTACCAGTATATCATCAATGTATGCTGTAGCGAATGCTTGCATCCCTTGAAGTACTTCGTTCATTAACGCCATATATGTCGTCGGGCTTCCCTTCAATCCAAAAGGCATCACGTTCCAAGAAAACGTTCCGACGTGTGTGCAAAATGTGCTCTTCCTTTTGGCGTCTGGTGACATTGGGATGCACCAGAATCCTGACCTCGCATCTAAAGTTGTAAACCATTGTGACTTCCCCAGTGTTGCCAATATGTCATCTATTCTAGGCATCTGATACGATATCGTTTTTGTAATCTTGTTTAACGCCCGGTAGTCGCAACAAAATCTGTTGGTTCCGTCTTTCTTCTCAACAATGACTATCGGTGATGCCCACTCTGACCTGGACCTTTCGATTATTCCCGCCTGTAACATGTCTTGTATCGCTCGTTCCACTACTTGTCTGTTCTTTAGTGGCGTACGATATGGTTTCATGCTAATAGGCTTGTCCGTCGTTGTTTCTATTTCCATCTGTACTGTGTTTGTTCTCCCTAGCTCCATGTCACTCAGCGCAAATACATCATGATGTTTCGTGATAAAGTCATGTAATCTTCTTTTGTTTTGGGGGTCTGTTCTTATCTGTGACTTAATCTCCTTCATCCTATCCTTCATTCTGTTCTGTTGTATATTTCGTCCCTGCATTCTATCTCTTTGTTGACTGCTTCCAGTATCATATAACTTCCTATCCGTATGTCTATCTCTGAAGCAAGGTTGTCGACTCCTTCCTTGAACCATTTCTATCCTATGTACCCGATCGTATGTGTAATACGGTCTGTGACAATTGTTTGTCCATCTGGTGTCTCTTTCCCTACATTCTATGCGTTTGTTGTTTCTATAGCTCCATCTTCTTTCCCTCCACATGTGTTGCTGTTCTCTACACGCTAGACAATTACTGGTATTCATATAATCCCGTCTTAACTGTTGGCTACCCCTCCTGGTGTATGTTTTCCTATCTCGGATACCACTATGTCTATCTTTCCTTTCGTTGTATTTATCCTGTCCTTGTCTGCTGCCTTCAGTGTGTGACATGTGTTGTACTCTCCCCACAATGAATCCTCTTGGTATCGTGACATGTTTTGCTGCTGTGTTGAGTAGCATAACTGGAAATTGAGACCTGTTTCCTATCACTACTATTCCCTCCGTCATGTTTATGCACGGTTCATCGGCTATGTCTGCATCCTGGAATTCCATTGTTCTGACCGTCTGTCCAATTTTATAATATGGTGACCTCTTAATTTTTCCTGTGACTATGTTCACCGTATTCGGACGTAAAGTAATCGGCTTTTGCAATCTTATCACCGACGCGATATGCATATCATCCTGCATGTCGATGTATTCGTCTTGAATCCTTAACTTTTGTATGTCAAAATACAATCTTACGCTGTATTTCTTCATAAAATCCCTGCCTAATATGCAATTCCGTGACATACCTTTCACTATAACAAAATTTTGCATCAATGACTTCTTTCCAATGTTACACCGTAGCGTTGACATTCCCATCACCTTTAACCTTTCACCTGACACTGACGTGAGTTGCATGCCTGTTTTTTCCAATTTTGGTGGCTGACGTAGCTGTTTATACAACCCAAATCTTAATAAGCTAACACTAGCGCCTGAGTCCAAGAGACTTCTGATTTTTCTGTCACCTATTGTTATTAAACACGAACTCGGATCTGTATGGTACGTTTCGTTCACTGTTGATATATCTCTATTTTGTTTCCATATCCTTGGTTTTCTTTCTATCTGTACCTGCCTATTCTCCTGTGACCTATTTATCACCCTATTCCTGTCACTGTCTCTCATGTGAGTAGGTCTGCCTTTTCCCTGACAACTGTATCTACCGTAACGAGGTGTATCGAAAGCCCTCGTGCGGTGCGTGCATAAGTGTTCTCCTTGTGTGCGGGTGTATTGAGGTTGACACCATGTGTCATCCCTATCCCTACACATAGCCTGTCGCGGACCATGATAACCACCCATATGTGTAGCCCTACTGCTTTGATACCTGCGTGGTGGTCTCCATGTACACACGCTAGCTATGTGTCCCCGCTGATGGCAATTGTAACATTCAATGTCCTGCAACAGTCTGCTACCTGTTTGTTGTCTTCTTCCACAATTGTTTATACGACCTATATTATCTATCTCCATCGGTTGCTCCTCTTCAGTCCTTGCCTGTTCTACTCTCAACTCAAACCTTCTCCTTATGTTTTCTTCTGCAATGGCAGAAGCCATAGTGTCCTTTAACGTCTTATGATCTTTCCTTATTAAGTGGAGTTTTATGGCATCACTATATAATCCGTCTACGAAAATACCGATCAATTGGTCATCTATTCCTTGTCTGTCTATCGTTTCAGCTGGAAATACATCTTCAATGATGTTAAACATTCTGTCAGTGTACATCTGTATCGTTTCTTCTTTGCTTTGTTTTATCTTTCTAAGTTTCTGCTATCCTAGGTGTACATCTTGTAATTCTCCATATCTCTTCACCAATTCATGTTTGAAATCTTGCCATGATTCCTCCGGCACTGTGTCTAACCTTCTTCTAATGAAATCAGCCACTAAATGTGTGCTGGTAAGAAAATCTAACAATCTCTTTTCATTGTCTGAGGCCTGAACTGATAACGAATATCTCTCTATTTGTAAGAGCCAGGTCTTACATTCAGTACATTTACCTGAAAACGTGTCAACATTACCTTTTACATTGGTCAGTTTGCTATTTTTATCTAACTTATTCAATGTCTCAGATAGCTGGCGTAAGACGCCTGCTACAATTTCTGTTCCTTGTTCCATTTTAGCCCTGAAAACCAAAAAAAATTATGTTAGTGGGACTTCTTGGGCTCTGAAAAAAAAAATTCTCCGGTTAATTATCTTGGTATTGTAACAAAATAATTGCTATTCATAGCAAATCTCTATACTAAAAATATGAAGGAAATTATAATACACGAATATGTTCAAAGTTGTATACAAACAATAATACTACTTAATTATAACTAACTAACTACACTGTATCCGGACGTTGTTTCCTGATGAATGTGTCTTTACTGGACTATTGACTTGAGTGTGCACACTGTTTTTGTTTCGTTCTTTCTTCCTTGTTGTCGTCTGTGTTATGAGCGGCTGTTGTTGATACTTGCTACACTGTTCATAGAAGGATCACTCTGTTGTGATGATGCTTGACCCGTTTCCGACTGTGGAATTAAGTTGTAAAAAGAATGTATCTTCGTCACATTTGACTTGGTTTCTTTCGTCGACCTTGTCACGCTCGGCTGCTCTTCATATGTCTCGGCACGTAACTGTCTTGTTTTCTTCACCGTTACCTTGAATTCACGCTTCGTTGATCTCGACGTTGTTTTTTTTTTCTTCAGTAGCCTGCGTTTTGATAAGTACACTGTCTTGTAACACACGTAATCTTCCCACAAGTGGTCACTGGCACAAAAACCAGATAACGTGTGATAGTTTCAACCCAGGTTCTGTTCTTGTGTAGTTGTTGCGTTACGTTTGACCTTTGTTTATGTTCTCGTCTTAGTGTACCTTTGTCTGTTGTTAAATATGTCACTTAATAACTGCCTGCCTTGTTTATGTGATTGATGAGTGGTAGTTAGTGATCAAACCATTATGCCAACTGAAATAACTGATCGACCAGTCGCTGATCAACAAAACTCTTTATTGTTGACTAAGAACATATTCACAGCTGACATCCCTGTGCCTGATTATAAATGGTAATAGCATACATGAGACTTCAACAATGTCCTTCACACATCATGTAACTCACTGTTCATGGACAACTTGATTAACTCTTGATCTATGTTGAATACTGAACACCCTTCACTTCTGATGCTGTCTACTATACACTACTTCTTAATGTGCTGTTCACAATAAATGCAGTATGGTTTTGAAGTAATAATCTGGATTACCACCAGTGCTGGATACTTATTCTATACCACTGCTGTCTTATAAAGTATGCTTCATATGTCCGAACTGGACCACTACTTCGAACACCTGTCTTCGATCACTTGCCCTTGACTAATTATTCGAGAGTTTACATACCATGTTTACTTGAATAAAACTGCTGATAATACACTTGGGTACAGCTCGACATGAACCTTAATTGTCATGGGAACATCTTTCCTTTTCTGCGAAATGCAGCGGTATCATAACACAGTGATACTTGAGCTGTCCACTAAGTTTCAGATGGTCCTACGGTTAGTCTAATTTCTAACCTGTTCACACGCTGACGACCATTTTAAGAGTGACCCCAACTCTCCCACTTCAGACACTGATTTCCCGTGTTTTGGTGACGTCAGAGCTAAGTCTTACTACTCATAAATTATTCCTACTTAGTCATATCTCAGTTCTTTCCCTTTCCTATCACACTACTACTTACGACCTCAAACATATCTTTTTTTTTTCTCTACTAATATGAATGTAGCTACGTTAAAAAAAAATCTAGGGTACTGAAATGTAATGTGTTGTAGTAGATTACACACACACACACAGATATTTAATAAGTCTTATAATAATAATAAAATTTATAACACACTGAACTAACTCAGGCTGTTTTAGTTTTAAATATTAAATCTTTTGTTAAATTTATTTGTTCTGAACCAAACGTTTGTTGGTCAGAACATATGAAATATTATGGAGTTATAAATGGAATGCATAATTATATGACATAATAAAATGGAATGTGATTACAAAGGTATGTTATAAGTCTGGTTAATATTAATCATATTAGATTGTCCCAGGAGAACTATTACTGAATGTACTGTTGGGGTGGTATCATCACGCCCAGTCTATGACTACCAAACATTGTCCATTGACTTATGGGATGAATACATGGTTTATTTTCCCACAATGGTATGTCTTTATTAGATGGTGAATTAGTTGGTGGATTAGTTGGTAAATTAGTTGATAAATTCGTTGGTGAATTTCCAGCAGGCCAGATCCTCACGTAACTCGAATGCGTCGATCTTGTACAAGAGTCTGGTGGCCCTTCCTCTCCGTGCTGGAGTACAATCTTCGGCTGCTCTGACACAATGTTAGACTGCACTGGTCCACGCTTGTGTATTTCACAACAGCATTTGGCACCTCTTCGGTGCCAAACAGAAACTCACAATTCTGAAATAAAAGTTTTGTGGCATGTGTCAGAACTCTACCTACTGAGCCACTTCTGCACACAACACTACACAACAACACCACACAGACTGGGTCAGATCTCTATGACCACACAGCACATCTTACCCAGTTGTTTTCATATAGTACTAGTTCCCCAAGACTACATTGCATCTGAGATATGTTCAATAGCTTCCTTCTATTCAATAAGATAGGTGATATGTTCCACTGATCTCAACAATAGATCCGCCGTCCATAGTTTTAGTAGGCGTCCATATATTGTTTGTCTCTAGACCCTGAACTGGGGCTGGGGATCTAGAGCGAGCACTTACTTGTCGTAATCAGTTTATATGATATGGCAGTATCAATCACTCGAAATATTAAAATGTACAAAAGAAATCTTTCATTCTTACCAGAATTCAGAATTGAGAACACAGTTAAATGCTAGCAAAACTCAGCTGAGCTGCTGGCTATATGATGGCGTCCCACTAAAATTATGTATTATCTTCTGGAAACAACACCACAGGTACTAAACCACTGTGTCTCTCTGGACAGTCTTGTAACGAATGGCAAAAATGCGCATCTCTGTCCTGCCAATATGATTTCATTCATCCAATCACCGACTCCCCCCCCCCCCCCTAACTTTCAAATCTACAACCAAAAGTCAAATTTCAGTCAGCTCTCAGTCAAGTATGTATTACTGTCTGTTGGTCCGTCTGTCTCTACTTGTTTTTTCATAAAAAACACGCTTGGTTCTTGGATCAACGCCATGCAATACCCTACACACTTCTGCCTCCGAAGTTATTTTTAGCCACAATTCTCCACCATTTCCCCTCTCTTTAATTACAGCTCGATTTTAGCATTGGCGTGTCTCAAGGCTGCAAATTTTGAAACTTTAGTGACATTTTTTAACAGTGCAGTCGCTCGTCTGATATGAACAACACAGTCTTTTGTCAATATCTTCCTTATTATCTATCCGTCTGTATAATTTAAAGTATATTATTTCGCTGCTCAAGACGGGCTATCAAACTAGCTAGGTTTTATATTCATAACATTATTATTAAGAAAAAGTTACTTTTTCAAGGTTAGTTGTTTTTTTGAAATATGTTCGAGAACCTTCTCCCCGGCGTTTGCCGCTGAATTCAAATAACAATCAAGTATCGTAAAAGTCCAAGAAATGACTGTTTCTGACAAGAGCTAAAGTCGTTTTTTGTCCACTTCCTTACCTTGTGTCAACTAGTGACGTGAATTTTTTTCTTTTACTACCAATTGCGTCTTTTAGCCTTGCTATCTTCAAACACGTGTTCAGTCATATTTTTCCTTTGGTGTCCTCCGTTTCTCTCCCGTCTACAAAGGGTAAACGTTTCGTCTGCACGTCTAACTCGTTAGTTTTAAATGGCGGTGGGAAAGGCTGGCATGGGCGAGCATGTCTCCTAGTATCTTACGCATTATTTTTAACCCTACATTTTATCGTTAAATTTGGAGATATTTTAACGTTGTATCATGGTAAATTCATCACACACCTCTCCTTCTTTCTTCTCTCCCCCTTTCTGGTA
The DNA here is from genome assembly GCA_024509875.1 of Oreohelix idahoensis. Taxonomy (NCBI): domain Eukaryota; kingdom Metazoa; phylum Mollusca; class Gastropoda; order Stylommatophora; family Oreohelicidae; genus Oreohelix; species Oreohelix idahoensis. The sequence continues at coordinate 515,301 of JAMPIV010023204.1, read as the reverse complement.
CAGCGGTATTTTAAAACTTACTGCCAAGAAGTGTTGCCACAGCTGGGGTTTTTTTAACAAAATCTGGGTTTTTTTGGCTTCCTTCTGTGAATTTTTTTCCAAATCTGCATTAATCTGGGTATATTGGACGATTGACATTTACAATGTATGTATATTCTGTGCACTGAGCATTATACATTATACTGTATTTCCTCTGGAACCGTTTTCTCATTTTTTTTCTTTCTCCGCCGCTCGTGTATATCTGTCGGGTGCATCCCCATCTGTGTCCTCTTCACTCTATTCTTCTCGTATTTCCGTTTCTGTGAATGGAAGAAAACGAAACCGTCCTATTAAATGTAAAAAATTATGTGCTATATATTTTTTATTCCACTAAAATTTAATTCTTGTTATTAACCACATCAATGACGTTGTATTTTTTACTCGTTAAAATCAGCTATCTATTTCCAGTTATTCTGTTAATGGCTGTCATCTACAATACTCAGTCATTTTTGCGTTGTGTTTTAAAGTATTCTTTTTAAATTCTAGACTTAAGCAGATAAACAGCATATTGTTTTTTATGTCAAAAAATAATAAAAAATTAAGATTATAAAATGAGCGATGATGAAGGTACGCTAGGTAGTTGTAGCAGCATGACGACACACACGCCACCGCGTAAAAAAGTGAAGCCATGGTATCAGCAGGCTTTTTGTGAGGAATGGCTAACAGAAAGGGAACTGAAGGATTGGATAAAGCCGGACTCTGGCAATCGCTATCCTGCGATTTGTACGGTATGTTCCTGTACATTAACTAATGTCAACAAAACAGCTTTATTGACACATAAAAGCACACAGAAGCACATGACAAACTTCAAAGCCAAAAGCAAAACTCTGAACATTAACAATTTTTTCATCAAACTAAAAGAGCCCTGTCTCCAAGACAAAATTCTACCACAATCAAGATTCCACGTTGTCAATTCATGCATATGATCTTGACGAAGGAGAAGTTGTCGACATGGATGCCGAGTCGCTCACAAGTGACAATTTTCAACAGTAACAAGTTACAACTAACATTTTATATTTGATATGAGGAACATTTTGTTAATGCAACTAAATTAAGTATGTCACTGTTAGAATATCTCATTTTCAAGAGTTCATATATTGGGTAGTTAATAAAATCATTTTTATATAATTGTGATTTTTTGGAAATAAAAAATAAAATAACAATGAAGAAATAAATAACAAATTGGAGCACACAGCTTATTTGAGCTAAAGTTGCACTAAATGATTGTATAAGCATCGTCTATCCCGCGTATTTGAGGCATAAAATAATCTGGGTATTTCTGGGGGTATTTTTTTAAAGAAGAAAATCTGGGTTTATCTCTAGAACTTGAGTGGCAACCTTGCTGCCAAGTAACACGTCATTCACGACCAGCCTCTAGTCCAAAAATAAAGGGTTATATCTTTCTCTTTCTTCTCTCCTTATCTCTTACTGTTTTTTTTTTTTTCTGAACCAGTGTAAAAGTATCGCGGAAGCTCATCGTTTGTACTTGGGGTAGTGTGTAGTACAACATTTTATTGCCGATCCCAGTTTCTATTAATTACGGACTACATCGATATGAGCCGATTATCTTAAACACATATAGGGATATCCTGAAAATGAGTATGACATAAATAATGTAGGCTTAATTTCAAGGTATCGAGTGGGGCGCGTACATTATTAATTATTTAACAGTTCTTTGCCTTTGGCGCTTTATTCTATATAAAAGTTCTTTGATGACAAAATTTTTTGTGAAAGTGCGTGGATTTTTTTCAAAGAATGTTCCCTGATAAAAAGTGTTTTTAACAAAAAATTTCAAGTTTTGATGATTTTTTCCTCGGGTGAGGGCGACATAGAGCTGGCCGTGTCCGAAAACAGGTTCAGGAAGGAAAACTCCTACGTCATCAAAAGATTGTCCTTGCGCCTTATTGATCGTCATTGCAAATGCTAAAATCACTGGGAACTGACGACGTCGCATCCTAAATGGCAAACTGCGCTCGCTCGGTTCTAAGTCAATGCGAGGAATTAAGACTCGTTCTCCCTTATTAATGCCAGTGATAATTTCTGCATCAGTCAGACTGATTTGCTCGTTGTGACTGACGCTGTGCTTGTCTTTGTGCCGCTTCATGTTGTGAAACTGGGTTCTACACCGACTTTTCTTCGTTGAGTGTTGCTATTTTCGGAAAAGTACATGTAAGGGAAACAATACAATTAATGCCTAACTTTCAACCACAGTTGCATCCCTTAGATGTGACGAACGTACAAACGGCGAGAATTATGGATTTTGATGATGATTGGTAATATCGGAATGAACGACGCTGAACGTTCCGGAGATTTTAGAGTTATTTCCCTTTACATTTTCCCGTATTGTGCAATTCGCGGGGTATCGAAGTGGGTTTACGTATCGCATCATGTCGTAGATTTTTTGATAGGAGAATTAAGACTTGGGTTGGTCCCTTCAGAATAGGTTAGAATAGGCGATAGACACCGTGAGAGTTAGTAAAAAGAAAAATAGAATTTCCACAAGTGAGATGATAGACTCTGATATAGAGGCTGTCTCTGAAAAAATCGAGGAAATCTTCTCTCTTTCACCTATCCTCTACGACAGCTTTTAAGGCGTCAGACAGTCTAAACACAGATACATATATTACATATATATTTCTATCTACTCACGGACACGCACATACACCTGACGACAGTTAAACACACAGACGTGGGAAATCTATAACAATGAATATATATATACTAGAACGAGCTGACCAACGCACTGATTTAGTTCAATAGAGATTTTAATTATCATCTAAAAAAATCTTCTCACAACACCTAAAAAAATACATCAAGGAAAACATATACAAATAGTCATAAAATTCAAGAAAAATGCTACAAGGATGATACCCCCGTTTGTAGTGAAATTGACAGAGATACAACGGTAAAATACCTCCAAAGATAACATTTAAGGATAAAAACATAATGCGTAGGCTGCGAATAGTACATGATCGCCTAGACCGCGGGTCATCATCCTCCATAATAATTGACTTGCTAGACAGGAGGGGAACGGCGGATCAAAAAGGAAAAAAATATGACTGGAAAGATTGCGTGAGACTGGAAAGGCTAAGGAGACGCAATGGGGGGGGGGGGGAACGGAGAAAAGTCACGTTTCCCAAGTTGACATAAAAAGTAAGCAACTCGACAGAAGGGACCATAGATATGTTACGCCACAGTCATTTATTGGACGCTTTTGCGCGATACCAAGCCTTTGATTTGAATTCAGCGGCTAAAACGCAGATGTTTGGAATATTACAAAAATTAAAAAGTAATTTTTTCTTAATATTAATGTTAGGAATATAAAAATTAGCTGGCCGGATGGCCCATTCTGAGCAGTGAACTAATATGTTCTTAATTTTACAGACGGATAGATAATATTGAAGATAATGACAAAAGACAGTGTAGTTTACATCATCGACAGACTGTATTGAATCTAAAAGTGTCGCTATTTGCAACAAAAAAAAAAAACACGACCTCGAGACACAGGTGTTCAAATCTACTTAGTATGGAAGAGAAGGGATTTTGTGGTGGCTGTGTCTAAATATAACTTTTAACGACAAAATTTTGGAGGGGAGAGAAAGGTTGGTTCAAAAATCAAGTACATTTTTGTAGAAACACAAGTAGAGACGGACAGACTAACAGATAACCATCCATACTTGACTGAAGCATGACTGAAATGACTTTAGGGTAGGAAATTTGAATTTAAAATAAACCTAGGCAGTGATTGGCCACAGACAATCATATTATTAGCGCTCAGACGCGAAAGTGGGGCCATTCTTCAATAGTTGTTCAGTGATAGACACAGATTTTAAAGTGTGGTGATTTCCAAATGAAAGAAAGAGAAATAAGTTCAGGGACGCCATACTATAGCCAGCAGCTCAGCTGAGTTTTGCTAGCAATTCTGTGTTATTTATTCATAATCTGGTAAGATTGAAATTATTTCTTTGTATATTTTGAATATTGTTTAATGTTCGAGTGATTTGATACTGCCATATCGAAATCTAGCCTTACAAACAAGTAGGGATTTGCTCTAGACCCCCCGCCCTAGTCAGGGTCTAGGGACCAACAATGTACATAAACTCCAGCAAGGGTTAGGCAAGACAGATCAAGTGATGAGAATAATGAAACATATTACCTATCCTCTTTTAGGGCAGAAAACTAATAAATATTTTTCAGAATCTATAGTCTGGGAGGATCTATCTGATGTAAAACCACCATGGTAAATGTGCTGTTTGGTCAGAGAGATCTGACCTGTCTGTATGATGTGGTTGTTGTGTCAGTGTTGTGTCCAGACGTGGGTAGAGAATAGATTTTGACACATGGCCCATACTTTGATTGCAGAGCTGTGAGTTTCTGTTGTCAACAAAGCAGTGTCTATTCAGTTGGTGACTTTACTCGAGTGTATCTGTGCAGTACTTGTGACAGAGACCACCATTATTGCCCGCCAGCACGGAGAGGTGGGACCACCAGATTTCAGCACCAGAGCTACAACTACAAGATGAGTGAGCCTCTGGTCTGCTGGACATTCACCAACCTAATACCCCATAAAAATTCCCACCATTTTCTGGACACTGTGTAGTCAATATAGACAGGTGTGATGAGGCCACCCCAACAGCACAAACATTAACTATCCTCCCAAGTAGATGACTACTAGAACATTTTAATAAAACTAACTAGTATAGTACATATATATGTACACTATTGCATTTATGATATAATATTCCATGCATTTCTTTCATAATCTCTAAATCCTTTTAAGTTCTGGTCAACCTAAAAAATTGATCCAGAACAAAATAAATGTAATATAATTCTATCAAAAAATTTTACACACGTGAGTTAGTTCAGTGTATTTTAACATTTATTAATATTATTAGTCTTGTTAAATATCTGTGGGTATATCTATAACCTATTACACCACACTACATATCATAACCCTAGACACTTTACGTAGCCACATTCATTAAAAAAAAATTAAGTGTGAGGTCGTAGTGGTAGCAAGAAAGGCCTTCTGACAATTCACAACTACATTTTATCTCAGGAGCCTTCACAGCTGGCCTCATACAATTACATTTAGTAATATCACCATCATACAATACCATCAAACACCACTACATATATTGGGGTCTTGTCCAGGGATAATTAGCCCAACAGTAATATTAGGATCTCCTGGTGGGAGAAATAAAAGTAGGGAAATAAATTGTAAAATTCCCTTTAAAATTAAAAGTGTCCCTGCAGATAAAAGTTGGTGAATCTTCACAGCCAGTAATAATTAATTAGTTAACTGGTTAGTTAGAATTAGTTAGACTATAGTCATAAGAAGTACTTAGTGTATTTACTGGTTAGAGATTTAGCTTGTATATTATTATATTGTCTAAAAAGTATGGCGGAGCTGGCAAAATTTAGATCAGCTGCTGTGCTCACCGCGAAGGAGATGGGAATGGATGGTCAAATTTTAATTCAATACGTAACGGCTGAATGTGATAAATATATTGAACGGGAAGAAAGGAGATTAGAAAAAGAGGCTGAAAGAAAATTAGAGGCTGAAAGGTAGCTGAAGAGAAGAGGTTACAAATTGAGGCTGATAGAGAAATTAAGAGGCTGCAGATTGAGGCAGAAGAAAAACGACAGCAAAGGGAGGCAGAAGAAAAACGACAGCAAAGGGAGGCAGAAGAAAAAAGGTTGACTGCCGAAAGGGAGGCAGAAGATAGAAGGTTGCAAAGGGAGCACGAATTACGACTAAGGGAGCTGGAATTACAAGGCCCGGCTCCTGAAAATGGTGCCAGCCCTTTTGCCTCAGATGCTACGCCCAGTCTGGGAGCCTCAAACTCAGCTATGGGGTTTCATTTAGACCATTTTGTTGAAAAAGACGATGACATAGAGGGGTACCTAGGACGTTTTGAGTTATTAGCTACTACATATGGGTTAGAGAGAGAGAGGTGGAGTTTAAAGCTATCACAGGGATTGAGAGGTACTTCTTATGAAGTATTTGCCAAAATGAACAGGGAAGACCAAGACAATTATGACATGTTAAAGCAGGCTTTGTTATTAAGGTACGAGAAGAATGGTGAATTTTATCGTAAGAAATTTAGAAATGCCAAACTGTTGTCTGGGGAGACATACCACCAATTCTCTGCTAGACTAGAAACCTATTTGGAGAAATGGACGGCTCTGGGGAAGACCCAAGATCTTAAAGAAATGATCATGATTGAGCAATTGAGAGAGTCCATGGCTCCAGACATGAGAAAATTTCTCATGGAACAAGGTGCAGAGAAGTTGGGGGAAATTTTAAATGTTGCTGAGAGGTATCAGGCAGCCCAGGCAGAGGTAAGTGGTGCTAAAAAGAAGCACATAGACAATTTTAAAGCTCCACAGCAATTTAATAAATTTGATAATAGAGAGCAGGGAAATAAAGGTAGGACAAACTTTGAGCGGCCAAGAAATGACTATCGCGACAGAAACTCACAGTTCAATGACCAAAAGTTCAATGAAAGAAAACCGTTGAACCAAGGAAAAAGATGGTGTAAATGGTGCAAGAAGGATAACCATAACACCGAATTTTGTAGAAGGAAACCTTCAAACATTGCTGCAATGAAGTCGGGGACGCAAAGATTAAAGGTTAATCCTAATGGACAACAGGAACCTTATCACCCCCCAGTTTGTGAGGATGTTATTTGTAATGGGGTCACCATAAGGTGCCTTTATGATACAGGTTTGGATTATGATTCAGTTGTGAAGTCTAGCCTAGTGGACCCAAGTCAGTATACCACAGAAACAGTGGAAATACAAGGGGCGACTAAGGACATACCACTCATGACACTTCCCATCGCAAGGATAACGGTGAAAACTCGCTATGTGGAAGGAGAAATCAGAGCAGCAGTGATAGATGAACCAATCTACCCTCTGATATTGGGGTGTAGATACGTCTTCTTGGGGAATCCCGAGAAACCTGTGATCATGGCGACAGTGCAGACCAGGTCACAGAAGAAGGAGGAAGAAGGTGAACCTATAAATGCTCATCCAGAGGAGATGAGGAAGGCGCAGGCTGAGGATAGGACACTCAAGCCCTGTTTTAAAAAATTGCCCAAATGCCACACACCTCCGAGCAAGGGGGAATATTTCATGAAGAACAAACTCTTATACAGGAAGGCCGGAACTGGAACAAATGGTCACAACCAGCTGGTTCTTCCCACTTCATATAGAGATAAAGTGATGGAACTCGGGCATGCGATTCCCTTCAGTGGTCACATGGGGATCAGCGCCACAGGACAGCGTATAGCTTGTCATTACTTCTGGCCAGGGATAACGGAGGATATAAAAAGATATGTCAAATCCTGCCCAGAATGTCAAAGGGTAGCTCCAAAGCACTGGACTGCTCCTGCAACTCTAGGGGAAATGCCCATAGTGGGAACACCTTTTGAGAGGGTTGCAGTGGATATTGTAGGACCTCTCACTCGGACCAAGAGGAGGAACAGTTACATCCTTACTCTGGTGGACACTTGTTCTATGTGGGGAGAGGCGGTAGCCCTGCCATCAATTGATTCAAAACATGTAGCAGAGGCACTACTTACAATATTTACCCGATTAGGATTCCCGCATCAAATCTTGACGGATAATGGTTCTCAGTTCAAGGGGAAACTAACGGAAGAAGTTTTTAAGCTATTTCAAGCCAGACACTTTCATTGTAGTCCGTACCATCCACAAGGGAACGGCCAGGTAGAGAGGTTCAACGGGACTCTCATTTCTATCCTGAGAAAGCTGGCACACGAAAAACCGGATCTGTGGGATCAATTCCTGCCCGCCGCATTGTTTGCGTACCGGGAGGTACCACATAGTTCAACCGGGATGGCTCCCGCAACTCTGCTATTTGGGAGGCCAATAAAAGGTCCATTAGAAGCTCTATTAAGGACCTGGACAGATGAGAAGGCGGAAGAGACTGTTACCTCATCGTATCAATATGTGAACGAACTGACCACTCGTTTGAAAGCTGGATGGAAACTGGCAAATGATAATTTGAAACAAGCCAGGAAGAAACATGCAGCATATTTTAATAGGAAGGCAAAGGACAGGGAACTGGCAGTCGGACAGAAGGTGCTGCTTCTACTACCCGGAAGCCAGAATAAATTACAAATTGGTTGGCAAGGTCCATATACGGTTCTAGAGAAGGTGTCTAGAACAAACTATAAAATTGACAAAAAGGGGAAGGAAAAAGTTTATCATGTAAACCTGTTAAAGAAGTATCTGGACAGACCACTCCAGGAAAGCACCCCCTTATTGACCTTGGCTATTGCAACCCAGATGCAAAAAGAACCACTCACCTCACATGAATACCCATTACATCCTTGTGAAACAGCAGCACAGGTAAAAGTCAGTAAGCACCTGACTAAAAACCAGAGGGAGAGAGTTCAACAGGTTCTGGAGGAACATACAGATGTATTAACAGATAAACCAGGCCATACAAATTTGCTACAGTATGACATGAAACTGGTAGACTCAAACCCAATCTGTATGAGAGCCTATTCTATTCCGTTCGCGAAGGAGAAGGCATTGAAGGAAGAAATAGAGTATTTGTTGAAGGAGGGGATTATTTCGCACAGTGAATCATCTTTTAGTTCTAGTGTCGTTTTGTTGAGAAAACCGTCTGGGGAACACAGACTGTGCATAGATTACAGGAAACTGAATGCTGTCACAGAAGGACAAGTGGATCCATTACCAGACACAAAACAGTTATTTGCCAGACTGAACAAGGCAAAATACTTTTCAAAGGTGGATCTTAGTAAAGGCTATTACCAGATCCCAGTGAAGCCTGAAGTGAGACCTTATTTGGCTTTTAGCACTTCGGATGGACATTATGAATTCAATATGCTACCATTCGGACTGAAAAATGCTCCGAGTGTGTTTTCAAGGATGATGCGAAAATTGTTGGATCCCCTGAATAACCCATGTATCACGAATTTCATGGATGATATTCTCGTCGCCACAGAGACATTTGAAGAACACATTGAAGCTCTGGAGATGTTGTTTGATAGACTTCGGGAGGCGAACTTAACTGCTAGGCCAACAAAATGTTGTATTGGATGCAAAGAGTTGGAATTCTTGGGACACACTGTATATCAGGGTAATATGACCCCTGATCCTAAGAACTTGGAAAAACTGCAGAGAGCACCTAGGCCGCAAACAAAAAAGGACGTGCGATCATTCGTGTCGTTATGCGGATTTTATCAGAAATACATCAAAAATTTTAACGCTATTTGTGCTCCTCTGACTGATCTGACTCGCAAGGGACTTCCAGATAAAATTATTTGGACTGCACAATGTGAACTAGCGTTCCAAGAGTTAAAGGAAAAACTCACTAGCAAGCCTATTCTCAAACTGCCTGATTTGACACAGGACTTTGTCTTAAGAACCGATGCAAGTAATGTAGGACTCGGAGGGGCTTTGTTGCAAAGATCATCTTCACCTGATGGGGAACTGAAACCAGTCGCTTATGCAAGCCGCAAATTGAATAAGGCGGAACAAGGATACTCCACAAGCGAAAAAGAATGTTTAGCATTAATCTGGGCAATAAAGAAGTTTCAAATCTATCTGTATGGTAGGACTTTTGTGGTGGAGACGGACCATCAGCCTCTCGTGTTCTTGTCTCAGGCTAAGCATGAAAACGCAAGATTGCTGAGGTGGTCTTTATTGCTTCAACCTTATCAGTTTAGTATCCAATATATCCCAGGCAAATTGAATGTCGGTGCAGATTTCCTCAGTCGGCACCCCTGTGATCAAAATTAGAGTAGTGGCAGACGTGAGGAGTAATTTTACCTATGTGTATCGCTGGTTTTGGAACTTGCCATAGGCATGTTTTCAAGTGGGGAGATGTGTAGTGAAATTGACAGAGATACAACGGTAAAATACCTCCAAAGATAACATTTAAGGATAAAAACATAATGCGTAGGCTGCTGATGTACATGATCGCCTAGACCGCGGGTCATCATCCTCCATAAAAATTGACTTGCTAGACAGGAGGGGAACGGCGGATCAAAAAGGAAAAAAATATGACTGGAAAGATTGCGTGAGACTAGAAAGGCTAAGGAGACGCAATTGGGGGGGGGGAAACGGAGAAAAGTCACGTTTCCCAAGTTGACATAAAAAGTAAGCAACTCGACAGAAGGGACCATAGATATGTTACGCCACAGTCATTTATTGGACGCTTTTGCAATACCAAGCCCTTGATTTGAATTCAGCGGCTAAAACGCAGATGTTTGGAATATTACAAAAATTAAAAAGTAATTTTTTCTTAATATTAATGTTAGGAATATAAAAATTAGCTGGCCGGATGGCCCATTCTGAGCAGTGAACTAATATGTTCTTAATTTTACAAACGGATAGATAATATTGAAGATAATGACAAAAGACAGTGTTGTTCACATCATCGACAGACTGTATTGAATCTAAAAGTGTCGCTATTTGCACAAAAAAACACGACCTCGAGACGCAGGTGTTCAAATCTACTTAGTATGGAAGAGAAGGGATTTTGTGGTGGCTGTGTCTAAAAATAACTTTTAACGACAAAATTTTGGAGGGGAGAGAAAGGTTGGTTCAAAAATCAAGTACATTTTTGTAGAAACACAAGTAGAGACGGACAGACTAACAGATAACCATCCATACTTGACTGAAGCATGACTGAAATGACTTTAGGGTAGGAAATTTGAATTTAAAATAAACCTAGGCAGTGATTGGCCACAGACAATCATATTATTAGCGCTCAGACGCGAAAGTGGGGCCATTCTTCAATAGTTGTTCAGTGATAGACACAGATTTTAAAGTGTGGTGATTTCCATATGAAAGAAAGAGAAATAAGTTCAGGGACGCCATACTATAGCCAGCAGCTCAGCTGAGTTTTGCTAGCAATTCTGTGTTATTTATTCATAATCTGGTAAGATTGAAATTATTTCTTTATATATTTTGAATATTGTTTCATGTTCGAGTGATTTGATACTGCCATATCGAAATCTAGCCTTACAAACAAGTAGGGATTTGCTCTAGACCCCCCGCCCTAGTCAGGGTCTAGGGACCAACAATGTACATAAACTCCAGCAAGGGTTAGGCAAGACAGATCAAGTGTTGAGAATAATGAAACATATTACCTATCCTCTTTTAGGGCAGAAAACTAATAAATATTTTTCAGAATCTATAGTCTGGGAGGATCTATCTGATGTAAAACCACCATGGTAAATGTGCTGTTTGGTCAGAGAGATCTGACCTGTCTGTATGATGTGGTTGTTGTGTCAGTGTTGTGTCCAGACGTGGGTAGAGAATAGATTTTGACACATGGCCCATACTTTGATTGCAGAGCTGTGAGTTTCTGTTGTCAACAAAGCAGTGTCTATTCAGTTGGTGACTTTACTCGAGTGTATCTGTGCAGTACTTGTGACAGAGACCACCATTATTGCCCGCCAGCACGGAGAGGTGGGACCACCAGATTTCAGCACCAGAGCTACAACTACAAGATGAGTGAGCCTCTGGTCTGCTGGACATTCACCAACGCTTTTAGTTACTAATACCCCATAAAAATTCCCACCATTTTCTGGACACTGTGTAGTCAATATAGACAGGTGTGATGAGGCCACCCCAACAGCACAAACATTAACTATCCTCCCAAGTAGATGACTACTAGAACATTTTAATAAAACTAACTAGTATAGTACATATATATGTACACTATTGCATTTATGATATAATATTCCATGCATTTCTTTCATAATCTCTAAATCCTTTTAAGTTCTGGTCAACCTAAAAAATTGATCCAGAACAAAATAAATGTAATATAATTCTATCAAAAAATTTTACACACGTGAGTTAGTTCAGTGTATTTTAACATTTATTAATATTATTAGTCTTGTTAAATATCTGTGGGTATATCTATAACCTATTACACCACACTACATATCATAACCCTAGACACTTTACGTAGCTACATTCATTAAAAAAAAAAATAGTGTGAGGTCGTAGTGGTAGCAAGAAAGGCCTTCTGACAATTCACAACTACATCTTATCTCAGGAGCCTTCACAGCTGGCCTCATACAATTACATTTAGTAATATCACCATCATACAATACCATCAAACACCACTACACCGTTATGATCTTAACTCTAGGTTTAGCCCACAGCCCCGTTAGGATGACAGATGATGGCCCAAAGAGTTATAGATACATATGGTTAGGGTCTAATATTGTCCACTTTCTTGAAGGTAAGAACTGACTTATGACAGCAGTATCTATTCTAAAGGAACAACTAACTTAAGCAGCAAGTCTTTCATAAGGCAAAATTACAAAGTGAGTGCATTAAACAACGAAAATCCTTCCGTCACTTTCACTCGGTTCTTTCATCAGGGTACCCTGGCTTTCATGCTTACCTAAAAAACTTGATGTTGATCACCGTCTGGCGCAACCTTAGGACACTTCTCTACAGTGAATCTGGATTCTTTGGATAAAGCGAATCCCAGCTCTGCAAATACAGGTTTCTTCCACTGTCTTCGGGGAGCGTTCACTTTACCAGTTTAAATTTTAGATTTACTGTTAATGTCACTTGAATCAGTTTTGGGTAAGCGATTTTAAACGGGCACACAGAGTCTAAAACACGAGGATTCCCTTACTTTGGAAAAAGTTGACCAGTGGGCAACTGCTCTTAACAGATAGTCTTGGTTCACTATCCACTCTTTCGATAATGTCGGAAATGTTAATGGTATTTCTTGAAAATTAATTCTCGACGCCAGGCAGCATGTATATTTCAATTTGAGAAGAAATATGAACTGGCTCAGAAGCCCATTATAAACATTAGTCTTTAGCAACCGTTAGTGGGATTGGCATTACTGTTTATCTCTGATGGCACATGCACTGTCAGACCAGTGTTACTTGAAAAAAAACCCACGTGGTTAAAGATAGGAAATGTCTATGCTTCTCACAAGTATGTCTCTTTACTAAACGCCGGCAAGTTGGGTTTATTCCAGTATTCGCTGAATGAAGAAAACAACATATAATATAATATACAGAATATGTACTCGTTATAACTTACATTTTAAACGGCAAGCCTACAGCTTGACTTATATTTAAAGCTTCCCGTGAAATAAGTTATATAAAAAAATCCCTCATCATGAATTAGGAATATCTGCGTATTTCCGTCACCACTCATGATGCATCTAGCATTTATAAGTTTGTTTAGAAAAATATACTCGACTGAGTAGTTAGCAGTTAAATTAAATTCATTATGGCTACATGTTTGTTAAGCTAGAAATATAATTTATTCTGCTTTCCACTGTATGCGTCACTAGAAAATAATACAGACTTATAGATTAATCGCTCTGCACCAAATCTAACTAGGGAAATAAATAAACGATTAACCACTTTAAACATTTCGCAAAATACTAGATATAATATTTTACCTCAAACAGAACTACGTATCACAACGAACCTAAGAGACATCACTTATAAGTTTAAGTGTTCTAGAACGAAGTGACCACGTCTACTGTAAAATGGAGAATGAGTGAAGTTAGTTTCAAACTCGGGCCAATATCTTAAAATTTGACAAAAGCCCCAACTTATTTCGCAAACGAAATAATCTCCCCTTGTACGTGTAACCTTACGTCAACTAAAAGACACCCATGAACTGACACTTCTACTACTTCACGCCTCACGCTGATCAGCATGCCGTAACTGCCATCAGTGACCGAGAGTGCGCGTGTCAGTTGCAAATCTCAGACAACCGTCTGCAGTGCATGGGCGATTTCCACACTCCGCCGGAGCTATTCTGACGAAAGCTCTCATAATTGCTGTAAAATGTAGACAATCTGTCTGCCGGCCATGTCTGGCGGAGTGAATTTTTACGCTACAGGCCCAGAACTAAGCCGAAGAAACACCGTCCCAGGGGGAAACTGTAGACAGCTGTCTGCTGGGACGTGTTCTAACACTAATATCAGTCCGCCAAGGGACTTCACGTCTTATGCAATAATTGCGTTACTAGTATTAGAACCGAAAAGGTAAACGTTAGAAATGAGGATGAAAATATTTTTCGCAAACGAATGGATGCGAAAAATACAGGAAGAAAGTAAAAAGGATAACAAAAATAGAGGATACGGGTGAAAGAAGAAAGAAGAGGATGTAGGCTATTTATGATCAATAACCTCTGTGACAGAATGTCCCCCCTTTAAGATATGGAAGCACTCCATGTCTACGTTATGGGAATAAATTTCCTATATCCGTAGCTTCAGGGTGTCTGTCTTCTTCCCTCTCATCTTCCCCATCCATTTCTGTGCAAGTCCTACTCATGAAGTCTACTCCCAAAGTTTCCTTTCTCTGGAATGTCTCCCATGGGCGCTTGAAAGAGCGTCGCCGCTTCTGACATTTTTCAAAGATTTCCTGTGACTGCAGTGGAGTTTCCCTGCCACTATCGTCATCTTCGTCAGTTTTGGCGATCGCCAGGAGATGGTCGGAGGTCGGCACTGGTCTTTCCAAGTATCTCTTTAAGAGATATAAATGGAAAACCTTCTCCTTTCCTTGAATAGAGATCTGGTAGTTAGCCTTAGAAATCTTTTTCAGGACGGTAAACGGCCCTTGCCATCCGATCCTCAGTTGGTTGTTCTCGGTAGGGAGAAACACCAAAACTTTCTCTCCTGCTTCCAATTCTCTCTCTTTCCCGACTTTCCTGTATCGGTTAGCGTGCTTTGTGCGTGCTCGCTTAAAGTTGGTCGTTGCAAGGTCCCATCCTAGTTTCAACCTTCCTTTTAGATCCGACACATATTTACTTGCTGAGACAACTGTCTCATCAGCCTTCTGGTCAGTCAGCGACCAAAGTAAGGCTTCAAGCGGGCCCTTAATGGGTCTGCCGAATAAAAGCGTCTTCTTCTTCTTCTTCGATCCTTAACCACCGACCGTCAAAGCAGTCAGTGGCCATCACGCCTAGTGGCGTCTTGTAGGGCAACAACAAATTGATTCCACTTTGCACGGTCGGTGGCCATCCTTCGTACAGTGCCCCAACTCTGGTTCATTCTTTGCATCTCAGCTTCCACAGTCCTCCGCCAAGTTGTCTTTGGTCGGCCTCTCTTTCGCTTTCCTTCAGGGGTCCAAAGCATAGCTGTTCTTGTGATGGCATCGGGGTCTCTTCTGAGGACATGACCAACCCAGCTCCAGCGTCTGCCAGCTATGATGGTGTGCATGTCCTCTTGCTTGCTACGAGTAAGCAGATCTTGGTTGGTGATGGTATTCGGCCAAAAGATTCGGTGAATTATTATTAGGCATGTTGTGTGAAAAGAGGACAATTTTGACATTTCCTTCTCTGCGACTCTCCAGCACTCCGCACCATAGAGAAGCACAGAAAGCACGAAACTCTGGTATAATCTTAATTTTGTGCCTGTGCTGCATTGGGAGGGCCCCCAGATGTTACCTAGGCCAAAGAAGGCCGCCCTTGCTCCACCCACCCTGATACCGATGTCCCCACCGCCCCACCGTCCGGTGCCACCACGCTTTCCAGGCATGCGAAGGCATCCGTCTGCACCAGCCGCCGATTCCCCACCGACACGGGCCCAGGGCCGCTCACACCGAGCGCCACGACCCCAGACCTCCCCAAATTGATGCCCAAGCCCACCCGCCGGCTAAACCTATTAAGTCCATCCGTCCCTTCCTGGATGTGCCGACGCGAATGCGCCAGCAGTGCAACGTCATCTGCACACCCCAGACCCTACAGTGCAGAAAATGCAGTCCATTCCACTCCTCCCGGACCGCCCTCCGCCGCCCGGCGCACCACCCAGTCCACGACTGTCAAAAACAGAGTGGTCGACAAGGAGCGTCCCCGTCGCACCCCCGTCCCCACCCCGAAGGCCAGGCTGCTCCGCCCAACACCACACGCAAAGCCGGCACAGAGGCCCTTTACGACTGACACCATGCAGCCCGGAACTCCACAAGCCCCCAGCACCTTCCATAAACTGTCCCCATGTATGCCGTCAAAAGCCCTTTCAAAATCAACAAAATTTATGTAAAGCTGTCTTTGCCATTCTGAGCACTGCTTTTTAATGTTCCTGAGAGTGAATATATGGTCCACACATCCTCCGCTCCCTCCAAATCCCGCCTGCCCCTTCCCCAGCCCGTAGTCCACCGCCTCCGAAACTCTCCGTACAACCATCCTGCCCAGCACTTTGCTGGGAACTGAGAGAAGAGCGACCCCTCTCCAATCACTACAGTCTGAAAGATCTCCCCTCTTGGGCAACCCGACAACCACTCCCTTGTTCCACTCTGATGGTGTTGTCCCCGTTTCCCACACTTGTGCAAATAGTGGTTCTAATAGTTCTGCTGCTAGCTCTGGGTCTGTCTTAAATAGCTCTGCATTTAAGTTATCCCCCTTCAGGCGACCATTGTCCTCTTAAGGCTGTGTGTGGTCACGGTTCACGGGTCCTCCCAGCGCAGTGGAGGCAGCGAATGGGTGTTGTGCCAGTACCAGATTGCTCTTTTTCGCGGACCTTCGGTCCCGAGAGAATTTTGGCTGGAGACGTCTCAGTGGCAAGGAGGTTTTATAGCGGCAGTACACACGAGGGCAAGTTCGGAACACAGCGGATTGATCAACCGCTTGCTTGTCACATTGATTACGGAAACAACAATTAATATTCTGTTGTACCAATAAACGCCTTTAGGCGTAACGGAACAACGGATAATTTCTTGTTGCCCTAACACGCCGCAAGGCGGAATGGCCACTGACTGCTTGGTCGGTCCTTGGCTAAGGACGGAAGAAGAAGAAGAAGATTTAAGTTATCATGGCCCGGAGCTTTACCGTTCTTTAACCCTTTGATTGCTGTGATGATTTCTTCTTTTCGTGGAATGTCTGTATTTACATCTAGATCGTTTTCAGCCTCAGGAACATTCAATTGTGTCTCTGGTATTTCCTTGTTCAGAGTTTCTCTGAAGTGCTCTGCCCATCTTGTTTCCTGTCCCTCTGCTGTCTTGATGAGATTTCCTTGCTTATCTCTTACTAATGTAATATTGTTTGCACCTTGTTTTCCGCTGATGAATTTAGTTATTTTGTATACTGTGCTTTGTTCATTTCTCAGTGCTGCCTCCTCTGCCTGTTTTGCAAGATCATCTAGGAAATTCCTTTTGTTGGCTCGGGTTTGGCGTTTAACTTCCCTGTCCAGTTGACTGTACTGTTCGCTATATAGTTGCTTTAACCTGGGGGACTTCGCTTCTGTTTTCTTTCTTTTCATTTCCTTTCTCATCTTTATGGTGTTTAGTGTTTCTGGTGTTATCCAGTCTTGCTTCTTCCTTTCCTGGAATCCTAAGCATGATTTGCTACTTTCCTTATATATTGTTGAAATGGTGTTGAAATTCTGGTCTATATCATCAGTCAATGTCTTTTCCTGGCTTTTGGCAAATTGATATCGTTTCTTAATGTCGGCCGCAAAAGCTTTTCTGGTAAGGGGGTCTGTTACGGTATATGATATTAACGCCGTCTGCTAAAGGTTATCAGACGTGCAATTGTAAAGGTTAAGGCATTTAATATATTGCGATAGATGTTTCAATTATTGAACGCTCCATACACGATCGATTATGACGTGTATAGCGTTGTTTGGGTCACAGTCGGTAACTAAGAAGCGCTACCCTTTGTTACTTGACCGCCAAGCTGAATAGCTGCGTTTTTCTAACCTTCCAATTCAATGGCATGATATAGCCGTTTTATGTGCATTTTTGATGGATCAGGGTCAGTCCTAGAACTCTATATGAGAGGAAAATTTATGGAGGTTAGTATTTAACTAGAATTCTCAGAAGGAGGAGAATAATCGTCAAATTCGTATGAAAGATTCAGACTCGCAGTCTCACTGTCGGCAGGTAGCCATGTCTAGCTGCGCGTGCATATAGCTGTGATGTTCTGACGACAATACTGCATTGTATCCTTAAACGGACATTGACACGTAAACCAGCAGTCTACGTTATTGATTAATTTATGCATGACTTATAAGGACTTATGTTCTGTTCCTATTTGAAATGATCATCCTGTGTGTACATGTGATTAAATATTACGGACTCAATCTGAAGGCATTAATTACTTCATTAATGTTGCTGAGTTCAAGTTACATGAACTACTTCTTCATACCATGCTACTGAGTTGTATGAACACCTTCACCCTAATTCGCGTAATACTAAACAAAGCACGATTAACAAGAGATCACTAAAGTAACCATACTCAGTGCATGATCTTCAACCGGCAAATAACTCAGCAACAGGGTCCTTCAATTTGCCGATGTTAAACCTTTTCTGTGTAGTTACAGTTGGTCCAGCCCTTCTTAGTCTCACCTTCAGTTTCGCCACCACCAAATGGCGACCGCCTCCCACATCTGCACCTCCTCCCACCCTCACATCCCGCAATGCATGTCTCCATCTACCGCCAACCATGATGTGGTCTATCTGGTTTCTGTCCCGACCATTTGGTGATTCCCATGCTAACTTGTGAATTTCCTTATGTGGGAAAAATGTTCCTCCAATGACCAGGTTGTTAATGCTACAGAAACCTATTAGCCCATCCCCACTTTCGCCTGCCATTCCGCCGCCGCACCTCCCCACCGTTCCCTCACTATATGTACCGTGTGTACCAACTTTCGCACCGAGGTCTCCCATTACCACAACAAGATCACATCTAGGTGTGCCCTCCATCTCCCCCTGCAGTTGCCGGCAGAACTCATCCCTGACCTCCCCATCGCTATCACCCGCTGGCGCATAGCATTGTACCACTGCAGCGCTGGTGAATCCCCCTCTCAATCTCAACCGTATCAGTCCGTCGCTGATGGGTTTCCACTCCAGTAATGTCCTTTCCATCCCTTTCTGTAGAATAATGGCTACGCCTTCACTGTGCTGTCCATCCTCTCTTCCAGAGTAAAGCACTGTCTCTCCCGTTGCTGTTTTAACTTTTCCTGCCCCTGTCCATCCGCTCCCGCCCATCCCCAGGACGCGCAACCCACAGCTTCTCATTTCCGCCGTGACCTGTCCTAGTTTACCTGTCTCGCACATTGTCCTGACATTCCAAAATCCTATTTTTGTATCCTGTTTTGCGGTCAAGACATCCGTTTTCATGTCAGTGGCTTCCTTTCGGCTTTCACCACTGACAGTCATACGAGCCACAGACTCCGAACGTCCATCCCGCAGCAAAGTTTGTTCATTTGATGTTGTTTCCGTAACTTCATTATTTTTTTTTACATAGACAGGGGTGTCAGCCCTATGCTAAAACCCCCAACCTGGAGGACCAGGGTACCAGCTTTTGTCTGACCCCTACCCACACAGACCAGTCCAGCTTGGTTGAACCTACCAGGAGTAAAACTCCCACTGGCATAGCTCTGGGGATTGTCAGGGTACGCAAGCTGCCATACCGCTACAAGGTATAGGTATCATTGATGGCAGGAATAAAAGCGTAGCTGGCGGAAATCCTGTGGAAGTATGAGGAGATTCTCTGTAGCCAAATAAAGCTGCAGGAATACAAAGATCCCAATCTTCAGGTTTCACTTGTGCCACCTTACTTAACATCATGTTGAGGTTTCCATTAACACGTTCCACGAGCCCATTTCCGGCCGGAGTATAAGGCTTTGTGTAGATGTGTTTGGACCTCAAGATCTTCACGATCTCATCCATCAACAGGTTTCGGTATGGGGATCCGTTATCCGTCAACACTTGCTGAGGGAATCCCAACCGAGTGAAAATCTGCACGAGGGCTTCTGCGACATGCTTGGCATCTGCGCATGTTAGCGGGATAGCTTCTGCCCATAAAGTGCATGTATCGATTAAGGTCAGGATAAACCTGTTCCTTCTTTTAGTCCTTTCGAAAGGCCCTAAAATGTCGATCACAACCCGTTCGAATGGTGTACCCACTATTGGCATTTCACCCAAAGAGACTGGGGGTGCCCGTTGCTTGGGTGGCACACGTTGGCACTGGGCACAGGATTTGACATATCTGATAATATCAGTATTTACTCCTGGCCACCAATAATGAGTGGTTATCCGTTGGTTTGTGGCGTTCTGTCCCATATGTCCGCTGAAGTGAAGAGAGTGCCCCATTTCTAGGATTTGGCTTCTGTACTTTTTCGGTACTAGGAGCTGATTAGAACCTTGTTCAGGCTTGCCCGTTCTGCGATAAAGTACGCCATCCTTAGAAAAAATGTCCCCGTGCTGTCTGGGTTCCTTAGCCATGGGCAGTTTCCTAAAGCAGGGTGCCAAAGTAGGGTCCTTGTATTGCGCTTCTTTAAGTTCCATAGGTAACAAATTAGGAGCAGGCTCCCGTTCCTTCTTGGTTTGCCCTCTTGTAGTTACTGCTGCCACAATCGGCTCTTCCGGTTTCCCAATACACACGTATCTCCCGCCAAGTATGACTGGGTAGATGGGATCATCCATAACAGCCGCTTTGATCACGCCTCTGACAAAGTCAGAGTGTATCTCCACCAATGCGATGGGAAGCGCTGCAGGTGCGTCACTCTTACGAACTCCACAAAGTTGGACGGTCTCTCCTGTCTCTTGACCGGGTTTAACCAGGTTTCTGGCAACAATGCAATCATACGAAAGCCCCGTGTCAAATAAACAAGAAGTTTGAGAACCGTTCAATGTAACAGTACCTCGCGTTGGGGGTGTATCACCAACAGGTTGGGAATCACTGTCAATAATTCCGCCTTGTGAGACTGTTAGCAAGCATCCGATGCGTTTAGGCTCGGTGTACTCACTCTGATCATTAGTCCTGTGCTCAGGGGTTTTCCCTTTGCCACCTTGTCCTTTCTGGCTGCGCTGCCATGTAGGGCGGTCGGGTTGATCAGACTGTTTGGGGTGGTTGGGGTACTTGTTCTTGTAGAACTTAGATTTTTCAGGAGGGGGGTTTTGAGGTCCAGTTTCTCTGTGATTATTCGGATTAGAAGCCTGAGAAGATTGCTCTAGATTATTTTTTTGAAAATGCTCCTCTGTCGGTTTCCGTTTTGTGGCCGGTAGTTCAGTCAGCGCATTTTGATAACGCTCAGACTTCTCTAAGATGTCTTCAAGTTTTTCTGCCCCCTGCTCAGCTAGAAATCTCCGGGTATCTGCAGACAGTGTGTTCTTTATTTGTTCTGTTAAAACAAATTCCTCAAGACCTTCGTAGGTAGAGGGGAGCTGCGAGAGCTCTAGACACTTTGTCAGATATCCCTTCAAACGAGACGAGAACTGCTGAAAAGTTTCAGAATTCTACTTCCTGCTGTTGCGAAACAGTTGCAAAAACTTTCGCGCATTCATTTCAAAACGCTCCAGTAGCGCTTTCGTCAACAGATCATAGTTGTCTTGTTGGCTGCTTTCCAGTTTGGCGTAAATATCATACGCACTGCTTTTCAGCGACTGAGAAAGCTTCATGTTCCAACGCGACCTCTCTAAACCGTACAGAGTTGCAATTTTCTCAAATTTTTCTAGATACGTGTCAATCTTCTCGTTTGGACAAGGGAAAGACTCTAGCGGAAAAGACATAGCAGTGAGATGAGTAGATTTAGTGTTAGAAGGATCAGTTAAGGAAGAATGAGGAGAAGACTCTCCATTGCTGGAGGTAGAGGCAGCGCCCCGACTTTGGAATTCTAGAGTTTTAAGAGCCAACTCATGCTGTCTCTCTTCCCTCTCCTTCTCATGTTGTCTCTCCTTCTCTCTTTCCTCATGCTGTCTCTCCTTCTCTTTCACTCTTTCCTCATGCTGTTTCTCCTTCTCTCTTTCGTTCGCACTGCGGATTTCCATTTAGTCCTCAATCCTCTTCTGCTGTAGTAGACGGTCTTCCGCTTCTTTCCTCCTAGCTTCTTCTTCTTTCCTCTCCGCTTCATATCTCTCGAGTTCGTCTCTGACAAACGCTTTCGCTTCCTCTCCTTCCAGTCCCTCCTCTCTCGCTTCGTCTCTAAGGAGTTCTCTAAGCTTTGCCCTCTCGGCCATATTAAAACAGTGACTGAGACGAGTGGAGAAAGAAAATAGGAAAAAAAGGATACACTGGTTCCTACCACTTACGAGAAAAAAAATACCAAAAATCAAAAGATGATATACTTAACCCTGGGATACCTCCTCCAAAAATAAAATCTAACTATCGCTGCTATTAATCGGCAATAAAGCACCTAATGCAAACACGACTACGCCAACTAAATGGTAGTTAAGATTACTTCTGAAAAATAAGTTGCTACAGTGGAAACAAAATAATTATTGCAAAAATTAAAGAGAAAAATAATCCCTTAATTTTAAAATCCACTATAAGTTCGCCCCGAAAGTCAGATCGGGTAAGGGAGGCAATTAATCTGGACGAAAGAGTCCGAAACGCACTCCTTAACTTAGTTCAAACACCGTTCTGCCTCAGTACCCAGTGAATGTTATACACTCACCACTTTACCAGCGTTTAGTATTACAAATCAACAATTAACATATATTCCGACAAAATCCACCTGTAACTCAAATGTATATTATTCAAATGCTGTGGAAAAAACTTATCAGTTTGTGTGGTCAGCACGCCCGAAAACAGATCGTTAGTATAGGGGATAAATTATTATAAAAATAAAACTCACAAGACAATCACACTCTTACTCTATTACAGAATAAAGAATCTTAAGTTCAAAATCCCGATAGACGAGTCCACATTTATCGTACTAGTCTTTCTATTCTAAGTTCAAAAATCCTTCGGACGAGATGTCACGAAATGGATTTAGGACTAGAGACTGTCTACCTATAGTGACAAGACACTAGTGAGAAGGAAGACTGGAAAATTAGATTCAGATAGAAATATAGTGCAAAAAGTGAAAGTTGAGACCATTGGCTCCGAGGTTGAGAACCGAGGTTGATTCTTTCCTCGCCACTTCGGACGTTTAAATTGCTATGGCCTCGAACCACCTCTAACTACCCTATGGGGATAAGGTTCAATTAAGATTCACAAACACCAAGGTACAGACAACATATAGCTACTGTACTAAAGGAAATGACTGATGCCAGCTACAATTTATACAAGTTTATTATACACCTATAAACAAACATATGCATGTCAAATACAAAAAATGCGAGGATGCACACCTGAAACAAAATCAAGCACAGTTAAAAATGCATCAACCCCAACCCTTCTCCCACAATTGCAACCTGTATGGAGAAAGAAGGTAAGGTTAACTGAAATGAACTACACTGCACTTGATGTCGCCTACACTCCAAACTAGCTGTTCTAAATTCTAACTCTAACTCTAAGTCCACTGATAGCTGGAACGACGGCGAAGTGACTACACAATCTCTGCACAGACTTCGGTTCTACACAGCCTATCCTGGAATCTCCTGAACCCAACTAACTGCACCTCTAAACTTCAGCAGCTGTCCTCTGCTATGATTCACCAAAACTAACAGTTCTGCCTATCTGTGCTGACTTCAGTAGAGAGAATGTTTACCCTCTCTCTCTCCACTAACTCTGGAATTGATGACTGAGGTTTAACAGAACCCCACTGGATTCTGGACTGGAACTGTAGCTGACTTCTACCACTCTGAAATTACCTGCCCGAGTACCTATAACTGGGCCGTCGGCTTTATTATGGCCGTGAAGAAACGAACATAAAAATTACCACAACGCTGGCAGCCTGCCAAATCTGCGTGTGTAACGAGCGTCAGAGCTCAGGATTTATCCACAAAAATCCTATTCGCTGGAAAATGTCTTCCCCTGGCTGGGAAAACGTATTTTCTTCCTCTCCTTCCACTACTGGCAACTAACGTAAAACCCTTGCGGTTCTGCGAATGCCCCAACTTTGCCGTGGGAGAAATTTTGTGGTCTCAAAATTCCGCTCTCATTCCCACAAAGCCGGTACCTGCTGTTTTAGACAAAACAAAACAACAGCTAAACAAACCATAATAATACATTTCAAATAACAATTAACTTCCTTACTCTTCACCACGTAACTCCCCTCTCTACCTGAGCCTACAAAGTAAACATTGGCTAACCCAGATCGCTTGTTCTGCCTGACTAACTCCGAGCAACAACAATATTTTCACTGGCCCGTCTGGGCAGACGTACTGTGGCCTACTTCTTACGCTGACACTAATGCCGTAATGTTTAACACAACTAAAACTAGCCCTCTCTAGGAATTCCTAAAATTCCCGTCAATAATAGTAATCACATTCAAAATGTAATACAAAATAATTCCCTTTAAAATTACTTCTCCCATCTTCTGAATTCACAGAACAATAATGCACAATCAATAACATATAATCCTGTTTACGCTAGCATCTACCTGCCGTCAAAAGTTATACATAACCCCCGATTATCAAATTGAAAACCCCGTAGTTCAGCCACGTGGTGCCGCAGTTTTTCAACCACGCGCTCCTGCATACATTCATTACTGATAGCACACACGTGCTCCAATTAATACCTCTATCACTTCCGTCCACAGTTATATGCGTAACTATATAAATAGCGAGCATCAATACTCTCACTAAAATCACAAATGAAAATACACATACACGCTCCCGACTATTCTGTAAATAAATAAAATTCGCAGATGCGGGTTTCTCTGCAGACCTGTTTTTGAAATAGATCCAAGCATGGCCGAAACCTCGCAACTTTCAAATCATCTTAAATACCGCTATTCCTGAAATAAGGAATTAAATGGACCTAGTTTCTCATGTCTATCACTCAGATCGAATTGATGGCTCTGGAGTTAAGAATTAAATTAAACTAAAACTTCCCAAGAAACTTAAATGATCGGCTAGGACTAGAAAAATTAAATAAAGTCCTCACGCAAAAATTCATGCTTACCAAATCTCGAATGTCCAACTGAAAGGCAATCGACTTGACTCTGGCAACCCGGCTTTGGCAATTTTTTCATTAAAAGAGAAAGAAGCTATGAAATATAGGCCTTTTATAATCAAGACCCCCACGCGCCGACTTCATGACGTCATATGCGCGGCGTGGTTCTAAAGCCAATCGGAGCTCGGCATTTCAACTGCAGTTGCCAATCAGAACCTTAGATCTTTCTGATGCAACCAGTTTCTGCTAGACAAAGAACCGGGAATTGGTCCTAGCCCTATACTGCGGAAATGAAGCAAAAATGGCCGCAAATAATTTAACTCCCGAAAAATGCGTATATGGCCACGCAATATCTTTAAAAAAAGGACACTGGTGCAAATCCTGATCTAGCCTCTATAATCTTTCTTCTAGAAAAATACTGTCTAATTCCCTACACCCCCATTCTAAACACATAAAGAAGAACCATAAAGCAGATGAGATCAAACTCCCTCGTGATCTCATCTTGAAAAAACGTAAATAATAGAAGGAGAAGAAACATGGAGAAGGATTTCCTGTAATCCCTCCTAAAAATAGTGAACAAAATGCAAGGAGAAAAGACATGGGCCATTTGAAAGACAGAATCTCAGTACTTTCGTCACATCACTCCCCCTTTCAAAGATTGAGCAACGATCTCCTTACTGAAATCTCTGTGTTTCACATTGGCCCTTATTCCTGTCTACAAGGCTGTCTGTCCTTACCCCTCCTATTCAGTGTTCTTCGACCTTCCTCTTTTGCGTTTCCTCCTTCCTCCTCTCCTAGAATGAGCTCCTATGCTCCGTTGGGAGAGTTGATCTCTCTTCAGACCTGTGCCGTCTAATGGCGGGTCTGAACTTTCCCTTGCTATGACCGTCAAAAGGCTGTTCTGGTCAGCTGATGTGACCGGCGGGCGCTGTGGCGACCTGGCAATGGCGACTTCCTCGCTGCGCGTCAGCAGAGTTGTGACTGCTGGTACCGTGCGAAACTGATGCAACGTCTCGGGTTCCTCTGGTGTAGAGCCTCCGATTTCTTGCTGGGTGTCTATTGGATCACGATCGACCTCAATAGCTTCTACCTTTGAAGAAAGGTAGGTAAGATCTGCCCCTGGCAGTGGTTCTGGACTCGCTCTTCCCCTACCAATCTGAAGCGGGACAGAGCTCTCCAAAATAGCTCCTTGCAAATGCGTAAGGTCGCTTTTCTCACTCTTTTCTGGCCTGAAAAGTTGGTGAGATGAAAATGTAGACCACGGGAGCTCTCCGTCTAACACCCTGGTTCTACCTTCAACCTTGCCCTCCCCTGTGAGAGTTACTGGCGTCAGTTGGAATGTGTCCTGCAGTGACACTTGACGGTTTAAGATCCCGTTAGATCGCGGAGAATCTGAGTTAAAGCTCTCAGTAACTGGTTCCAATGTTCCGTGAAACGAATTGGAAAAGATAGCCAATTTTTCAGGCTGCTCGTTACAAGAGTTGTTTCCTGTAAACGAGATACGAGAGTTGTGGGGCCCATCTCCGTCTATAGGCAAACGGATACTCAGATCACTGTCCTCCTCCGTTTGAGTAAAGTGCTGGTCGGATGGGGCTCCAGGGCTGGTTGGAACTATATGCTCGCTCAGACCGCTATCTTGTGCCCTATGAAGATGGCGCTGGTCGTTGACATATGTAATACCGCTCTTGTCAGTATGTCCCTCACTTGAAGGAGCTAATACCATCGGGGGCCTAATTCCCGACAACAAAGAGTGTACTTCCGGAATCAGAGGCGTCGTCACCACTGTTTGGCCGGTTGGCTGAACAGGGCTGGCGGGCGAATTTGCCTCTGCAAATAACATATCACTGTCGTCAGAGGCGTTGCACCCCTCCTTGGCACGACAGCTATGTTTGAGCTCGCTCGGGGCTCCGTGAATTAGGGGTTCTCCTTTTTCACTTATCTGGCCTACAGTAGGCCCCCTTGCATCAGCAAGGATCGGTGTGGGCGGGTTCCCCAAAACTAAATAGGGGTTGCCGAGAATGAAGTCGTAGGCCGGCTGAGCCGTTACAGCTGCCTTGATGGTGCCAGACACGAACCTACATTTCACCTCAATATTGGCTACCGGAAAGCACTGTGAAGTCCCTTTCCTTAAAACTCCACCAATATTCACTTTTTCCTTCGTCATCTGCCAGGGCTTCACCAGATGTCGGGCGACTATGCTGGGGTATGTAAGCCCGCTGTCAAATAAGCATGTTGTCTCAGTCCCGTTCACTTCTGCTGGCCCGCTGTTGGAAAACAACTTCTCTGACTGGAAGGGTTTCCACTTCTTCCCTTGTTTCACCCTCACAGGCCTTAAACAAGCCATCTGATGAGCGGGTTGTTTGTTTGGGCACCGTGTTGTCCAATGAGAAGTAGTCCGACAGAACCTACAATATCTCTCATTATCTCCCCGGTTCCTGACGGGTTCATGAGAAGTCGGCCCCTGTGTTCTGTTAGGCGGCTGGGAGCGCATGTTATGACTGGGAGGGAGCTCCTTGCGAGACGGCCCTTGCTGCTGTTGATCTGAAGAGGAAGGCGACTGCGATGAAGATGCTCCTTTGTCTGGGGCTGGCAGGTCAGGGTGTTTTCTTTTCTGTCCCAGTACTTCGGCCTGTGCCGTCTGGAACCTTTCAGCAAAAAGAATTATCTGGTCCAGTTGCTGTGCGCCCTGCTCCGCCAGGTACTTCCTTAAGTCCGGAGACATATTGGCCTTTATCTGTTCGCACAGAACTAATTCTTCCAATCCTTCAAAAGATTTAGCCAAACCCGACAACTCTCTCCAGCGAGTGAGGTAATTCCTCAGCCTCTCTGCGAACTGGGGAAAACTTTCTCCTTTCTCCAGTCGACTTTCCCTAAACATCGTTTGGCACTTCCGGGGAGTCCATTGGAATCGCTGTAACAGGGCGTTCCGCAGAGCCTCAAAGTTACCTTGGTCATCTACCAGCATCTTGCTATAGACCTCATACGCATGTCCTCTTAGAGATTGAGATAATTTGAGACACCAAAGACTATCATCCAGCCCGTATGCCTTTGCCATCCGTTCAAATTTTTCTAAAAATACCTCAATTTTCTCATTCCCGTTAGGAAAAGAGTCCATCGGAAAATTCATGGCTGCCATCCGGGGCCCTCCGTTTCCTGAGGTGTCTGTTGCCCCTGCTCCGGGAGAATCTCCGTTAGCCGAACTGCCTTCCGAAGATCGGTACTGCAGTTCCAGTGAACGCAGGGCAAGTTCATGCTGTCTCTCGGCTGTCTTCTCTGCTGCTTCCCTTTCTGCTTTTCTCTCCTCTGCCGCCGCAGCTCTTTCCTGCGCCTCCCTCTCTGCCTTTTTCTCCTCTGCCTGTCGGGCCTTCTCTTCTTTCTCCGCTTCCAATTTACGCAGGTCCATCTCTGCCAGTCGGGCCCTCTCTTCTTTCTCTGCTTCCAATTTACGCAGGTCTTTCTCCGCTTCCCTTTTCTCTCTCTCTATCTGCCGGTCCTGTTCCCTCATAATGTAAGCCCTAGTCTCGGCCTCATTCATCCCCATGCTTTTAGCTGCGTCCTTCCATGCAGTAAGTAGCTTGACCA
Source organism: Oreohelix idahoensis (assembly GCA_024509875.1). NCBI lineage: Eukaryota > Metazoa > Mollusca > Gastropoda > Stylommatophora > Oreohelicidae > Oreohelix > Oreohelix idahoensis. The sequence goes on along the minus strand of JAMPIV010023204.1, from coordinate 486,903 downwards.
ATTCAGCCATCTTACCTGACAAATCAGCAGTACTCACAACGAGGGGAAATGACAAAAAAGGAACAAGAAAAATTTACTGTTACCTACTAGGAATATGCTGTCGCAAAAACCCGCACTCAGACTAGCACCAAGTCTGACTAATAACTACCTGAAAAAAATTCAAGTTATCCAGCTACCCAAAACCCGAATTTACTTTCCTGTCAAGAAAAAAATTCCATTAGCCATCAATTACTTCTAAGTCATAAACAACCTTACAACCACTATCATCTATACTAACTGTAACCTGTGGAAAAAACTTATAGCTGGATCAGTCTTAATATAGCTCAAGTCTAGGGGATTTTATAAAGAAAATCTATTTTTCAGAACTTCCTACAGAGACAATCTATGAATCTAGAATTGATCCCAACAAAGATGATCCCAAGGACGACGCCACCCACTTTGTCACGAAATGGATTTAGGACTAGAGACTGTCTACCTATAGTGACAAGACACTAGTGAGAAGGAAGACTGGAAAATTAGATTCAGATAGAAATATAGTGCAAAAAGTGAAAGTTGAGACCAATGGCTCCGAGGTTGAGAACCGAGGTTGATTCTTTCCTCGCCACTTCGGACGTTTAAATTGCTATGGCCTCGAACCACCTCTAACTACCCTATGGGGATAAGGTTCAATTAAGATTCACAAACACCAAGGTACAGACAACATATAGCTACTGTACTAAAGGAAATGACTGATGCCAGCTACAATTTATACAAGTTTATTATACACCTATAAACAAACATACGCATGTCAAATACAAAAAATGCGAGGATGCACACCTGAAACAAAATCAAGCGCAGTTAAAAATGCATCAACCCCAACCCTTCTCCCACAATTGCAACCTGTATGGAGAAAGAAGGTAAGGTTAACTGAAATGAACTACACTGCACTTGATGTCGCCTACACTCCAAACTAGCTGTTCTAAATTCTAACTCTAACTCTAAGTCCACTGATAGCTGGAACGACGGCGAAGTGACTACACAATCTCTGCACAGACTTCGGTTCTACACAGCCTATCCTGGAATCTCCTGAACCCAACTAACTGCACCTCTAAACTTCAGCAGCTGTCCTCTGCTATGATTCACCAAAACTAACAGTTCTGCCTATCTGTGCTGACTTCAGTAGAGAGAATGTTTACCCTCTCTCTCTCCACTAACTCTGGAATTGATGACTGAGGTTTAACAGAACCCCACTGGATTCTGGACTGGAACTGTAGCTGACTTCTACCACTCTGAAATTACCTGCCCGAGTACCTATAACTGGGCCGTCGGCTTTATTATGGCCGTGAAGAAACGAACATAAAAATTACCACAACGCTGGCAGCCTGCCAAATCTGCGTGTGTAACGAGCGTCAGAGCTCAGGATTTATCCACAAAAATCCTATTCGCTGGAAAATGTCTTCCCCTGGCTGGGAAAACGTATTTTCTTCCTCTCCTTCCACTACTGGCAACTAACGTAAAACCCTTGCGGTTCTGCGAATGCCCCAACTTTGCCGTGGGAGAAATTTTGTGGTCTCAAAATTCCGCTCTCATTTCCACAAAGCCGGTACCTGCTGTTTTAGACAAAACAAAACAACAGCTAAACAAACCATAATAATACATTTCAAATAACAATTAACTTCCTTACTCTTCACCACGTAACTCCCCTCTCTACCTGAGCCTACAAAGTAAACATTGGCTAACCCAGATCGCTTGTTCTGCATGACTAACTCCGAGCAACAACAATATTTTCACTGGCCCGTCTGGGCAGACGTACTGTGGCCTACTTCTTACGCTGACACTAATGCCGTAATGTTTAACACAACTAAAACTAGCCCTCTCTAGGAATTCCTAAAATTCCCGTCAATAATAGTAATCACATTCAAAATGTAATACAAAATAATTCCCTTTAAAATTACTTCTCCCATCTTCTGAATTCACAGAACAATAATGCACAATCAATAACATATAATCCTGTTTACGCTAGCATCTACCTGCCGTCAAAAGTTATACATAACCCCCGATTATCAAATTGAAAACCCCGTAGTTCAGCCACGTGGTGCCGCAGTTTTTCAACCACGCGCTCCTGCATACATTCATTACTGATTGCACACACGTGCTCCAATTAATACCTCTATCACTTCCGTCCACAGTTATATGCGTAACTATATAAATAGCGAGCATCAATACTCTCACTAAAATCACAAATGAAAATACACATACACGCTCCCGACTATTCTGTAAATAAATAAAATTCGCAGATGCGGGTTTCTCTGCAGACCTGTTTTTGAAATAGATCCAAGCATGGCCGAAACCTCGCAACTTTCAAATCATCTTAAATACCGCTATTCCTGAAATAAGGAATTAAATGGACCTAGTTTCTCATGTCTATCACTCAGATCGAATTGATGGCTCTGGAGTTAAGAATTAAATTAAACTAAAACTTCCTGTAAAGGGCAATTTTTACTATCTTGCAATATAATACATTTATATACTTATTATGTTCGCAAATATTTTGTAAACAAAGTATTTCCTTTTTTAAGTGCTTAAGGAGAAGTCATTTTTGAGTTACTTCCCTTGAAAGTAGTTCCGTCATCTTCGATCGGATTCCGCGGACGATTCTAGGCCTACTGCGATTTATTCTTTGCCTGGGTAGGAATAGATTGTTCTTGCTTCAGTATATCTATGGCCTGAATTTATACGTAGTGTTTGTATGAGTAGGACGAGTCTGTCTTATATATGGATATCTTTACATTTCTAAGTCGAACTATGTTGGTTGTCGCTAGAAAAGGTCAAAGGCTATGCAGCGGAAGTATCGCTAGCGAGGGGGTGTGATTCATGGCTGTCATCCTGTCGAATTTTGTTGTAGCCGGCCTATCGCCGAAAAAGTGATCTATAAGTAGATGGGGAAAGTGATAGTCATTTAGACATGTTGTATGTACTTTACCCCAGTGTTTATTCTCTTTTGCCAAGGAATGGCAAAGTTATATTTCGCATAGAAAGGTAAAACCACAATTTATTATGAACTTGGGCTTCGCCATCGTTGTCGATAAGCAGATGCACAGTGGTACTTTTGAAAAGAATATTTATTCAAAGGAAGATGACATTCCTATGTATCAGCACTAGATTATATGATATTATTCAATTACCTCTATGAGAGAAGCTATGAAGAAATGAGGACATTTAACGAATGACCAATTTTGGTCTGTATCCAATAGTGAGTGGAGCTCACGAGAGAAGCACAGCCATGTTGAAATTCATATACTTTGTATTTATCGAGTGAGAAAAAGGGATGCCTGTACTATCGCTCGATGAACCAAGAGATCACTGCTACATGTGAGAACCCATGTCTGGGATTCCTATATCTTTATGGAAAATATATATATTGAACTTTACGTGAAGGGATATTCGCTAGACGAGGTTAGGTCTAGGAGCCTTCCTATATATTGGTTATGGTCTGACGTGCCCAGTCAGTAAAGCCAGATGATTTACATGATGGAACTCTGAATGCTTATTTACGAATGCTCCATTATGATATTTGCCAAGCATGAATGCTAACTTAAGATGATATTCCTGTGATCAACATTATGCTGTCTATGTCGACATTTGTTCCTGTAACCATACACGTACTGTCCAAGTGTGCGTCCCATTAAATGTTATAAAAAGACCACCGTAGTTCCAGTACTTCTTGAATTCGAACAGTGTGAGTATGAGTGATGTACTACCAACCTGTCAACTCTATCGAATCATTCTACCATTCGCGTTCTGACATTCATATACACACTCATTGTCTACACTCACATTCTTGTCGGAGCCTCATCACGTTCCAGGACAAGATGACCTGTATGACCAAAACTGTGCTGGGTTTAATGAGTTGACAATCGTTACACTTTACTACACCAGTCCCAACATCTACATTTATCAACTGGTGGACATTCACGTCATTTAACAAATAAAGCGTGATTCAACAACTAGTAGCCAGTATGAGTTAACAACAACGACAGAGTTTAACAACTGGTGTGCCAGCTTCCTGGGTCAACCTGCACAGTGACCATATTGAGAAGTAAACTACTGAGACCAGACGTTCCTTGGGGTCTGTTACGACACACAAATACATCAACAGTACAACTCTACAGTGATGTCAGCGTGACCTGTCCTGTCGAGAGTATGCAGTAACTAGGTCAGCGTTTGTTGACATTTGGTTCGTTGGACATTTGCCATACAACTGACAGTGTTACACAGCAAGCTTGGTTGAAACATAGAACATTACACATCAGGACTGGAGAATATTTGACAGTGTTTGCGAAAGAAAATGTTATTGAACTGAGAAGTCCTACATCGATTGTTATCATTCACATCAACGATGGAGCTTCTATTTCTGTGTTGAATTTAAAATAATTAGACCAGAAGTATTTGTTTAATAAAGTACCACAGTACTGTACTATTAGGCAGTGTAACTGAGCCTTCATTCCAACACATTCTTTCTGCAACACTCTATTTACATCATATTGCCATACTATTTATGCATTTATGTATTTATGTTTAAATATTTATATGTGATATTTGTTTGTATCCAGCGGGTTGTTGTTTTGGTTGGGCGGTGTCACACAACAGAGTATCCCACGTAATAGAGGGTCTGATGTGTGCGTTTCTATAGGTGCAATTTTCTTGATTGAAAATTTGCTGCGACAGCTGTTGCTATTAGTGTTAGCTGTGAAGACTGTACTCATTGTTGTTTTTGTAATATTCCTCTGTTCTTTAGTTTGTTTTGATTTGTTTGTAATTTGTTGGTCTACCCTATTCTATCTTTCAGTTCTATTCTCAATTTATATTTATATACTGTGGCGTTATTTGTATTTGTTATCCTCTTGCGGTTTATCTTTTATTGTTTTTCCCATTTGATTTATTTCATTTCCGCAAATGTTTTCATGTTCTCCTGTATAACTGTTTTGTTTTGTGCCTGATCGACATACACTATTTTAAATATAGTTGATCATATAAATTGATGTACAAGAATCAACTGATAGTTAATTGCTATTACTAAAGGTACACAGTTGATGATATAAAACACTATTTCTGGTGCACTGCACTTATATTATAGAGTGAACCAGCAACTTATAGCTGTTATTATATAAGGATTTATACAAGACCTTTGTAAGGCTTGTTTCCCACAGTGATTGGGATAGTTAAGTACTATTTTCCACAGGTTACAAAGTTATCATACAAGGTCTTTGATTAAGACTAAGAAAGTGAATTTATTTACTTTTGCAAATTACTGATCTTATTAGACAAGATGTCTACATTAGATTATTTTATCACACAAGGCAGGGCTCTTGATAAGACTGGTCAGCAATTAGAAGAATGGGCAGTTGCTCAATATGACAAAGCATTAGCTGCAGAAGAGAGAAAACTTGCTGCTGCTGCTGAAGAAAGAAAAGCATTGATTGAGGAGAAAAGATTAGAAGCTGAGGAAAAAAAATTACAAAGAGAGGATGAACAAAAGAAATTGCAGATACAGACTGATGAAAAAAGATTCCAGATGGAAATGGAAAGAGAGAAAAGAAAGGATGAAGCTGCTGCAGAAGAGAGAAAATTACAAGCTGAAGCTCAAGAGAAAAAAGCAATAAGAGAACATGAACACCAAAAAGAACTTTTAGCATTTGAGTTAGAAAAGTTAAAGTTAACAAACATAAGTGATGGTAATCAAGCATCTGGTGGTAATGGTAAACCCTTTACTTACAAGGTCAAGGTACCAGCGTTCAACCCTTCCAGTGATGACATAACATTCTGGCTAAATAGATTTGAACGCTCGTGTCGAGCTCATAATGTGGACAAATCACAATATGCTAACCAGTTATCAGAAAATCTGAAAGGTGATTCTCTGACTAGTTTAAGTTTGGTTGAAGAGGCTGACAAAGATAACTATGATGTTATTAGGGCAGCCTTATTAAAGAAGTATCAGTTGTCTGAAGAGGGTTATCGGAAGTTGTTTAAGACAATGGTGCCTGAGGCAGGTGTAGAATTCTCAGAATTCATTGCAAGGACACGTCTTACATTTGATCGTTGGATTGAGCTATCCAAAACAGAAAAGACTTATGAAGCCCTTATGGACTTGATACTCAGAGACAAGATTATGTCAAGTATAAATAAACCTTTCCTCGAATTCTTACATGAGCGTAAACCTAAGTCTCTAAAAGAAATGGAACAGTATTGTACCCAATACGTCACTGCACATCCGGACGTAGCTATTAGCAACAGTAAGGTTAAAGAAGGTATGCCAGTTGCTTCTGCAACACCATACAACCCTAATCACTCTCACAAATTCCAAGGACCTCAAAATAGGTTTAATAAAAAAGGTAACTATTACAGTTATCAGAACCAAGGTAACCAATCATTTCAGGGTTCTTCTTCGAATACCTGGAGAAGAGCTGACAGCCCTCGATTCAGGGGTGGTCATAATTACAGGAACTTTCGCAAAGGAAGTCATTCTAGAAACTATCCAAGTTTTCCTTCATGGAGACAACAAGATCATAATTACCGAGATACTCATTATAATGAATATGATGATAGTAACCAAAGGAGCTATGATTCAAACCCGAGTAGGGGTTATAATAGTGGAAACAATGATAAGTACAGAGGCAATAATAACAGAGGTAGAGCACAATTCAAAAAACATAAAGCTCATTACCAGGCGAACTCTGCACAGCAAGAGTCCCACGAAGCCTATAAACAAAATAAAGATAATGATGACTCTAATAATATGGCATGTGCCGCTTTTGATTTTGGGAGAGCATCTCAGTGCCCCCAATGCAAAACATTTTTTGAGCCAACCACAGTGTCTACTTTAAGCTGTGGCCATCCTCTTCCCGCTCTTCCTGCGTCAATCGCGCATGATGGGAGAGGTTCTCTTGTCTTACACAAAGGTTTAGTAAATGACAATCCAGTCTCAGTACTTTTTGATTCTGGATGCACAACTATTGGGGTTAGGCAGTCACTCATAGATCCTTCTCATTCTACAGGCAAAGTAGTCAAATGCGTAACATTTGGCGGCACCATAGAGAAATACTCTACCGCTATCATTAGGATTGCTACTCCTTTCTTCACAGGAGATGTACACGCATGTCTTTTGCCGAATCCGATCGCTGATCTTATCATCGGTCGCATTCACGGAGTCAAAGAATGCACTCCGGAGCAAATTTCCGTTTGGGAAAATCAAAATATGCAATCTGCTAATGCGGTAGTCACTAGAGCTCAAGCTCTCAATATGCCTGAAACTTCATCTGTTGAAGATAATGAAGTGCATAACCAAGATGATCCCTTGGTAATTTCTCGTGACTCGTTTATAAAACAACAAGAAGAAGATCCGACTCTTAAGAAATTCTTCACTCTTGTAACGAAAGGTGATCCGAATAAAGATTCAAATTGTAAATCTTGGATTACAATGAAGAATGGCGTACTTGTACGTATGGTGCAAGACTCCACTAAGTCAAGTCATTCTCAGATTCTGGTACCCAAGAATTTGAGAGTTAAGATCTTACAACATGCACACGACTCTCAGTGTGCTGGTCACATGGGTTTTTCCCGTACAAAGTCAAGAGTTCTTGCGGCTTTCTTTTGGCCTTTTGTGAACAAGGACATACGGATCTATTGTCGATCCTGTAAAGTATGTCAAGAAGTCAAATCCAAAGGTCCTCGTCATGCTGCGCCTATTCAGGCTGCAGATATTCCTATTCGTCCATTCCAGAAAATGGCGATAGACATCATTGGTCCATTCAAGATCAAATCTGCTAGAGGACATCAGTTTATCTTAACGTGTGTAGACATGTGCACACGTTGGCCAGAGGCTATCCCTCTAAAGAGCATTACTACCGCTGACATTGCAGATGCTCTTTGGCTTATATTTTCTCGGCTGGGATTCCCCGGAGAAATATTATCAGATCATGGCACCCAACTGATATCGGATACCATGTCTCAAGTAATGTCTACTCTACAGATAGAGAGATCTTTGAGTAGCATCTATCATCCTATGTCCAATGGGATGGTCGAGCGACTAAATAGAACACTTAAGAACTTATTAGGGAAGATAACTGAGGATCATCCTCAAGATTGGGATAGGGTTTTACCCGCGGCCCTCTTCGCGTACAGAGAGGTCCCCAATGAACATACAGGGTTTTCTCCCTTTGAACTTGTCTTTGGCGCGCGACCGCGCGGCCCAATGTCTTTGCTGCATGATCTTATAACAGCTGACAATATTGACGATGACACAAAATCTTCTTACGAGTATGTCATCGCCCTGAGACAAAAGATTATCGAAGCATGCAAATTGGCAACGTCCTCTTCTGAATTTGCTAAGCAGAAGGCAAGACAATTTGCTAATAAGAAGAGAACTTTACGACAACTTTGTCCTGGTGACAAAGCATTTGTTTTGCTACCTTGTCGTGAAAATAGACTCCTTATTAGTTGGAAAGGTCCGTACGATATAATATCGAAAATTTCAGATGTTGACTACATCGTCGATATTAACGGGAAGCATAAAACCTTCCACATCAATATGCTTACGGAGTTCCATGAACGTCCTGACTATCTACAGCCTATTTCCCAGGCAACGGACGATTCTCATGTCAAACATGGTCATTACTCATCACTGTCTGTAATACAGGATGAGGAAACAAGTTTTTCGGATGTTAATCTTCCGCTTCCAATGATCCCACTTCATTCTAGTGAATCATGGAAAGACGTTACTGTTTCTCCTGATTTGTCTCTAGGAGAACGGCGACAAGTTTCGTCTATGTTACAAACATTTCAGGATGTCCTCACTGACATCCCTGGACAAACTCATGTCATTGAGCATGACATTGTTCTAACTGAACATACTCCAATTAGGGTTAGACCTTATCCTATCCCTATACATTTCCAAACACAGGTTGAAAAGGAGTTGGATGAAATGATAGATTTACAAATAATCGAACCATCCACTTCTGCATATTCTTCGCCGATGGTTATTGTTCGAAAAAAAGACAATAACATACGTCTTTGCGTTGACTATCGCAAATTGAATCAAGTTACGAAGTTCGATGCTGAACCTATGCCTTTACTAGAAGAGCTACTTACTCGTCTTTCTAAATCGCATTTTTTCACTAAACTTGATTTGTCTAAAGGATATTGGCAAGTTCCATTATCCGAACGCGCCAAACCTCTTACCGCTTTCTCTACTCCCAGAGGCCTTTTCCAATGGAATTTTATGCCTTTCGGCCTTATGAACGCACCAGCTACATTTGTACGCATGATGCGTCGAATCCTATCGTATCGGTCAGATGTCATTGCTTATCTAGACGACATCTGTCTTTTCAGCGATACTTGGGAAGATCACTATTCAGGGTTAGTTGAATTATTATCAACTCTGCGTGAGTATAACCTGACAGCAAAACCATCTAAAGCTTGTATTGGCTTTAGCGAAATTGCTTTCTTAGGCCATCGAGTAGGTCACGGTTTCTTGAAGACAGAAGACCATAATATCACTAAGATACTTAACATCTCTATCCCTAGGACTAAAAAGCAAGTGCGAAGTCTTTTAGGTCTCATACAATTTTATGGACGTTTCATTCCGAATCTGTCCTCTATCATGGCACCTCTCTCTACACTATTAAAGAAAGGGTCGCCTAACATGGTTCACTGGTCTCATGAATGCCAATCTTCACTAGAGAAGATCAAAACTATGTTTTCATCACCACCTATTTTAGTGTTACCTACAACAGATAAGACATTTGTTCTTCGTAGTGACGCTTCATCCACTGGGATTGGAGCGGCACTAATGCAAGAGTACTCTGGAACTCTGCATCCTGTAATGTATATATCCAGAAAACTTAATGCTGCAGAAAGGAATTACTCGGTTTTAGACCGTGAATTATTGGCAATGGTTTGGTCAATTCTCAAACTCCAAAGATTCCTTCTGGGCGCGCATTTCGTAGTGGAAACTGACCAAAAAGCTCTTACGGCTATCCAAAGTAAGAACTTGAAGAGCTCGAGATCAACTCGATACGCAATCGCTCTTCAACCTTTTCATTTCTCGGTACGAGCTATCCGTGGTTCAGAAAATGTGATGGCGGACATTCTGTCCAGATGCCCACATGATGCCACTTAACTGTTAAATATTGGATTTTTTTAATATGTATAACTTTACAACAGTTATTTTTTGTTTCTTTACTAAGATACACATTTGTAATTTAATAATAGAATGATGGTATCGCTACTTAGCGGTTTATTGATGTTTATTCACCGCTGTTCTTTGATGATTGTTTCTTCATAAATCATAAATTTAAGATTATAGTGTGAATTTTTGGTATGCATTGTATAATTACCAGAATTGTATTATACGTACATCACACCTTCCTGGAAACATTTATTCGTAGAGAAACAATTTCTCTCAGATTTTGAGATATATTCTCACCGGTCATATTAGGAATTATAGTTATTCCTGATATTTTCATCTGCGCAGTATTCTTGCGTTGTGAGCCTATTCTACGTTGCTCCTAGATGTATTTTTAAAAAAAAAAATTTTTTTTTTTCCCGGGAGACTGTAAAGGGCAATTTTTACTATCTTGCAATATAATACATTTATATACTTATTATGTTCGCAAATATTTTGTAAACAAAGTATTTCCTTTTTTAAGTGCTTAAGGAGAAGTCATTTTTGAGTTACTTCCCTTGAAAGTAGTTCCGTCATCTTCGATCGGACTCCGCGGACGATTCTAGGCCTACTGCGATTTATTCTTTGCCTGGGTAGGAATAGATTGTTCTTGCTTCAGTATATCTATGGCCTGAATTTATACGTAGTGTTTGTATGAGTAGGACGAGTCTGTCTTATATATGGATATCTTTACATTTCTAAGTCGAACTATGTTGGTTGTCGCTAGAAAAGGTCAAAGGCTATGCAGCGGAAGTATCGCTAGCAAGGGGTGTGATTCATGGCTGTCATCCTGTCGAATTTTGTTGTAGCCGGCCTATCGCCGAAAAAGTGATCTATAAGTAGATGGGGAAAAGTGATAGTCATTTAGACATGTTGTATGTACTTTACCCCAGTGTTTATTCTCTTTTGCCAAGGAATGGCAAAGTTATATTTCGCATAGAAAGGTAAAACCACAATTTATTATGAACTTGGGCTTCGCCATCGTTGTCGATAAGCAGATGCACAGTGGTACTTTTGAAAAGAATATTTATTCAAAGGAAGATGACATTCCTATGTATCAGCACTAGATTATATGATATTATTCAATTACCTCTATGAGAGAAGCTATGAAGAAATGAGGACATTTAACGAATGACCAATTTTGGTCTGTATCCAATAGTGAGTGAAGCTCACGAGAGAAGCACAGCCATGTTGAAATTCATATACTTTGTATTTATCGAGTGAGAAAAAGGGATGCCTGTACTATCGCTCGATGAACCAAGAGATCACTGCTACATGTGAGAACCCATGTCTGGGATTCCTATATCTTTATGGAAAATATATATATTGAACTTTACGTGAAGGGATATTCGCTAGACGAGGTTAGGTCTAGGAGCCTTCCTATATATTGGTTATGGTCTGACGTGCCCAGTCAGTAAAGCCAGATGATTTACATGATGGAACTCTGAATGCTTATTTACGAATGCTCCATTATGATATTTGCCAAGCATGAATGCTAACTTAAGATGATATTCCTGTGATCAACATTATGCTGTCTATGTCGACATTTGTTCCTGTAACCATACACGTACTGTCCAAGTGTGCGTCCCATTAAATGTTATAAAAAGACCACCGTAGTTCCAGTACTTCTTGAATTCGAACAGTGTGAGTATGAGTGATGTACTACCAACCTGTCAACTCTATCGAATCATTCTACCATTTGCGTTCTGACATTCATATACACACTCATTGTCTACACTCACATTCTTGTCGGAGCCTCATCACGTTCCAGGACAAGATGACCTGTATGACCAAAACTGTGCTGGGTTTAATGAGTTGACAATCGTTACACTTTACTACACCAGTCCCAACATCTACATTTATCAACTGGTGGACATTCACGTCATTTAACAAATAAAGCGTGATTCAACAACTAGTAGCCAGTATGAGTTAACAACAACGACAGACTTTAACACTTCCAACAGAGACTTAAATGATCGGCTAGGACTAGAAAAATTAAATAAAGTCCTCACGCAAAAATTCATGCTTACCAAATCTCGAATGTCCAACTGAAGGGCAATCGACTTGACTCTGGCAACCCGGCTTTGGCAATTTTTTCATTAAAAGAGAAAGAAGCTATGAAATATAGGCCTTTTATAATCAAGACCCCCACGCGCCGACTTCATGACGTCATATGCGCGGCGTGGTTCTAAAGCCAATCGGAGCTCGGCATTTCAACTGCAGTTGCCAATCAGAACCTTAGATCTTTCTGATGCAACCAGTTTCTGCTAGACAAAGAACCGGGAATTGGTCCTAGCCCTATACTGCGGAAATGAAGCAAAAATGGCCGCAAATAATTTAACTCCCGAAAAATGCGTATATGGCCACGCAATATCTTTAAAAAAAGGACACTGGTGCAAATCCTGATCTAGCCTCTATAATCTTTCTTCTAGAAAAATACTGTCTAATTCCCTACACCCCCATTCTAAACACATAAAGAAGAACCATAAAGCAGATGAGATCAAACTCCCTCGTGATCTCATCTTGAAAAAACGTAAATAATAGAAGGAGAAGAAACATGGAGAAGGATTTCCTGTAATCCCTCCTAAAAATAGTGAACAAAATGCAAGGAAAAAAGACATGGGCCATTTGAAAGACAGAATCTCAGTACTTTCGTCACACGAGACCACATTTGTCGTAGTCGTCTTCCTATTCTAGGTTAAAAAATCCTTCGGACGAGACCACATTTGTCGTACTCGTCTTCCTATTCTAAGTTCAAAAATCCTTCGGACGAGACCACATTTGTCGTAGATTTTTTGATAGGAGAATTAAGACTTGGGTTGGTCCCTTCTGAATAGGTTAGAATAGGTGATAGACACCGTGAGAGTTAGTAAAAAGAAAAATAGAATTTCCACAAGTGAGATGATAGACTGTGATATAGAGGCTGTCTCTGAAAAAAATCGAGGAAATCTTCTCTCTTTCACCTATCCTCTACGACAGCTTTTAAGGCGTCAGACAGTCTAAACACAGATACATATATTACATATATATTTCTATCTACTCACGGGCACGCACATACACGTGACGACAGTTAAACACACAGACGTGGGAAATCTATAACAATGAATATATATACTAGAACGAGCTGACCAACGCACTGATTTAGTTCAAGAGAGATTTTAATTATCATCTAAAAAAATCTTCTCACAACACCTAAAAAAATACATCAAGGAAAACATATACAAATAGTCATAAAATTCAAGAAAAATGCTACAAGGATGATACCCCCGTTATGATCTTAACTCTAGGTTTAGCCCACAGCCCCGTTAGGATGACAGATGATGGCCCAAAGAGTTATATATGCATATGGTTAGATTCTAATATTGTCCCCTTTCTTGAAGGTAAGAACTGACTTATGACAGCAGTATCTATTCTACAGGAACAACTAACTTAAGCAGCAAGTCTTTCATAAGGAAAAATTACAAAGTGAGTGCATTAAACAACAAACATCCTTCCGTCACTTTCACTCGGTTCTTTCATCAGGGTACCCTGGCTTTCATGCTTACCTAAAAAACTTGATGTTGATCACCGTCTGGCGCAACCTTAGGACACTTCTCTACAGTGAATCTGGATTCTTTGGATAAAGCGAATCCCAGCTCTGCAAATACAGGTTTCTTCCACTGTCTTCGGGAAGCGTTCACTTTACCAGTTTAAATTTTAGATTTACTGTTAATGTCACTTGAATCAGTTTTGGGTAAGCGATTTTAAACGGGCACACAGAGTCTAAAACACGAGGATTCCCTTACTTTGGAAAAAGTTGACCAGTGGACAACTGCTCTCAACAGATAGTCTTGGTTCACTATCCACTCTTTCGATAATGTCGGAAATGTTAATGGTATTTCTTGAAAATTAATTCTCGCCGCCAGGCAGCATGTATATTTCAATTTGAGAAGAAATATGAACTGGCTCAGAAGCCCAGTATAAACATTAGTCTTTAGCAACCGTTAGTGGGATTGGCATTACTGTTTATCTCTGATGGCACATGCACTGTCAGACCAGTGTTACTTGAAAAAAAACCCACGTGGTTAAAGATAGGAAATGTCTATGCTTCTCACAAGTATGTCTCTTTACTAAACGCCCGCAAGTTGGGTTTACCCCAGTATTCGCTGAATGAAGAAAACAACATATAATATAAAATACAGAATATGTACTCGTTATAACTTACATTTTAAACGGCAAGCCTACAGCTTGACTTATATTTAAAGCTTCCCGTGAAATAAGTTATATAAAAAAAATCCCTCATCATGAATTAGGAATATCTGCGTATTTCCGTCACCACTCATGATGCATCTAGCATTTATAAGTTTGTTTAGAAAAATATACTCGACTGAGTAGTTAGCAGTTAAATTAAATTCATTATGGCTACATGTTTGTTAAGCTAGAAATATAATTTATTCTGCTTTCCACTGTATGCGTCACTAGAAAATAATACAGACTTATAAATTAATCGCTCTGCACCAAATCTAACTAGGGAAATAAATAAACGATTAACCACTTTAAACATTTCGCAAAATACTAGATATAATATTTTACCTCAAACAGAACTACGTATCACAACGAACCTAAGAGACATCACTTATAAGTTTAAGTGTTCTAGAACGAAGTGACCACGTCTACTGTAAAATGGAGAATGAGTGAAGTTAGTTTCAAACTCGGGCCAATATCTTAAAATTTGACAAAAGCCCCAACTTATTTCGCAAACGAAATAATCTCCCCTTGTACGTGTAAAACACCTTACGTCAACTAAAAGACACCCATGAACTGACACTTCTACTACTTCACGCCTCACGCTGATCAGCATGCCGTAACTGCCATCAGTGACCGAGAGTGCGCGTGTCAGTTGCAAATCTCAGACAACCGTCTGCAGTGCATGGGCGATTTCCATATTCCGCCGAAGCTATTCTGACGAAAGCTCTCATAATTGCTGCAAAATGTAGACAATCCGTCTGCCGGCCATGTCTGGCGGAGTGAATTTTCACGCTACAGGCCCAGAACTAAGCCGAAGAAACACCGTCCCAGGGGGAAACTGTAGAACGCTGTCTGCTGGGACGTGTTCTAACATTAATGTCAGTCCGCCCAGGGACTTCACGTCTTATGCAATAATTGCGTTACTAGTATTAGAACCGAAACAGGTAAACGTTAGGAATGAGGATGAAAATATTTTTCGCAAACGAATGGATGCGAAAAATACAGGAAGGAAAGTAAAAAGGATAACAAAAATAGAGGATACGGGTGAAAGAAGAAAGAAGAGGATGTAGGCAATTTATGATCAATAACCTCTGTGACACATCACAGCAGGTGGAACCCTGGTGGAACAACATTTAACAAACCCTTAACACGTTTACAACGGCTTAAAGTTCAAGCCAATAAGAATGCATGCATTGCAAAAATAATAAGGGAGGTAACTGCAATAAAACGTTAACAAAATTAATGACGAGAAATATCCCGTTCAACCTCTAATGGGTTAAAATTAGGATATATATTGTTTTCTTCTTCTTCGTACACTCTCAGACGTCTACTTGAATGTTTTCAAAGAAAGCAGTAGTCAGTTTGAGGCTATATGAATCTCTGTAGAGCTTGTCCACAAATGGTACTAGTGACGGCCGCATGCGCTTTCTCTGTTCCGCATATGTTGGACAACTGTGAAGCAGACGTTCAGCAGACATTTTATAAGTGCCACAGTTACACTGATTGGTAGTTCCTGTCTTTAGCTTGTTGAATAGATGGTATCCCAATCTGTTGTGGCCAGTGTGCGCAGTCTGAAGATTACCACTTGTTCTCTTCTGTTTTTTTTTTTTTTTAATTGTTTTCAATTCCAGATAATAAGAATAATTGACGAAACACGAAAGTGGCATCACATCTCCTGTCCAATCATTGTAAACAGGGCAAATTAAAATGATCAATTTTGCGTGCATGTAAATAAAAATCAAACAGCAAAAGAACTAAACAAAAAGAGAGAGATAAAACAAAACCAAACTAAAATAAATAAAAAAAGCCAACTAAACACACTGAACAAAAATAAATGGACAGGAGTGCAAAGACCTGGGGTGTTTAGTCAGATATTTAATTGACTTTCATTTGATATAAGTCATTTGTTTTTTAGGGACCTAAGACGCGTCAAAAATGGAATGCAGTCAGCGACCCATAGCTGGCTGCTTGCGTCAGTCAGCGAACCAGAGCTGACCAAGACCCTACTTCACCTCCAAGTGGTGGTCCTGGAAACAGGCTGCATCACTGCAGTCTGGCTGAGAGAGTAGGGATCGAAGTGGGAACGTAAACCCGGTTTTAAAAAATGCCGTGCTGAAGTCGGATGTGTCGGGCCGAAAGGCGCAGATATCGCAGCATCGCTGTAAACAGCGACACAACGCAACCAACGTCCTTTTCAGGACGAACGCAGAAGAAGAAGAAGAAGATATGTTTTTTAAGCACATCACCAGACCTTCACCTTCCTAACGATTACATGTTAACTTTTGTTCTTGTTAAACACTGTTTGACTATTATTATGAGTAAAATTCATAACAAGTCTGTCGATATCATTAGAGGGTTCGACAAGGCTTTGTGTTTGTTTATTATACGTAGTCCTTGGTGACACAGAGTTACGTCCGTTTTCACACAAGTGTTGAGTGTGTGGACTTAACAGATTGCCAGATGCCACAATCTAACTTTGTTTGGATGTACTTTAGGTACGCATCCATGTAAGTAATAATAACTTATATTTAAAGCGCTCAAAATTGGTGCGATATATTCGTTGGTTGCCAAACAGCGCTTACGCGTCAGAGGCAGACAAAATGCCGGCTTAAGAAGGCAGACGTTGGTCTAGTCCAAGAGTCCCATATTACGGGAAGAGTCTACAAAGATATATTTTGTTACCTTCCAGGAGGAAGTGTCAGCTTCAGCCAATTCTGGCTCGTTTGTATATGTATCTTAAATTGATACCCGCTTTATAAATACCCAGCAAGATCTAGTCAGGGCTTCGGCGTGGTCATTGATGGCCCGTTGCTAGTGTGTACGGATCCTCTGGGGGAACATATATTTGAATTTAAATGCACTGAAGTTTTCCAGTGAATATGTCCGGCGTCTCAGACATTGAATAAGGAGGGAATCTTTAATAATAATAATATAATAATAAATTCTTTAAGCGCCAAACACGGCGCATAAGGCAGAAACCAGTGCTCTCCAGGTTGTTCGTTGTGACGCCACTCCTCTTAGCTCTTGCACATTATTTAGGCCCAACGTTCTTCCTTCTCTTATTATTGTTCTTCTGAGTGTTTCTTTTGGTCTTCCTTTTTTCCGCTTACCCTCAGGAACCCAAGTGAGCGCCTGTAGTGGTATTCTGTTGTTTTGCATTCGTAGGACATGACCGATATATGACCATCGTCTTTTCCTTATATAGTCGGAGACATATTTCTGCCTAGAGTCTTCTCTTATTTGTCGATTAGTCTTGAATTCTTTCCAACTGATGTTCATGAGTTTTCTAAGACATTTGTTCTCGAATGTATTCAGCTTGTTCTCCAATGATTTTGTTATTTTCCAACTCTCACAGCCGTATGTTAACACTGAGATAACATTTGAATTAAACAGACGAAGCTTGGTATGTATATTCAATGATCGTAATTTCCAAATGTTAGATAATCTATTGAAGGCGCTAGCTGCCAAAGCAATTCTAGTATGGATTTCTCTTGTTGTGTCACCATCCTGAGTCATTTTACTGCCTAAATAATTGAAACTTTCAACTTTCTGTAGTTTTTCCCCGTTCAAGATGATATCAAAGGTGTATCTAGTGGTGTAGATATTTTCCTATAACTGACCTCGAAACCCTCGAATCGGTCGGTTGGATCGGAGGGTTGATCAGTGAGTTAACAATTCACTATCGTAAAACAAGCTATTGTTACCGAAACAGAATCTTTAAGCCATGAGATTATTTATGAGGTCCATCAAATGAATATGGAATGTGGACATTATCTTCATGATATGCATGCTTGATTTATTTGCAACCGTCAATGTAAGAGTTTGTCTATCCTGGATTTGTTATCGTTTTCGTTCGTTCATCAAAATTAAAGATGTTTGTTGGAAAAATAACTTACCAGCCAATGGGTCAAGTATATTATATTACCAAGTTGGTCAAGGACCCTATTTTAATGTTGGACCTAAATTAACCTTGATTTAAGTGTTCGAACTCATCACACGACATTTGCGTCTTGACACTGTAGTCGGCTGCCTGTAAGCCTGACAACGTTTTAAGTCAGTGAACATTATTAACTCTAATCAAAACCAATGTATCAATCAAGGCTACAATGTATTTATTATCCAAGGCGATAAGAACAACACAATAACTGTAACACGCAATAACAGTCGGTGGCCACAATAACAGTGAGGTGGTAACAGTAAAAAGCCTTCAACAGTTTGTGGCCTGTATGGTATCTTCAACAGTTGGTGGCCTGTATGGTACCTTCAACACATAGGAAGTGACGCCATTGCCTCGAGGTGCAGTTCGGCAGACTTCATGGTAAGCAAGGCAGACGGGGGAATATCGTCTGCTCGGGGCTTCTTGTGTGTGGCTGATGGCAAGTGGACGTATGTGTCTTCTTCTTCTTCTTCCTCGTTCGCCCTGAAAAGGACGGTGGTTGCGTTGTGTCTGTTTGCGCCTAAGCTGTGATATATGCACCTTTCGGTCGACACATCCGACTTCTGCACGGCATTTTTTAGGGACCGGGTTTACCTTCCCATTTCGATCCGCACTCGCTCAGCCAGACTGCACTGCTGCAGACTGTTTCCAGGACCACCACGTGGAGGTGGACTGCGGTCTTGACCAGCTCTGGTTCGCTCATCCTGACGCAGGCAGTCAAGCTATGAGTCGCTGACTGCATTCACTATTGCTGCATCTTTGGGTGTCTGAGATCCTGAGATTTATATGATTCTGTGATATTTCCCGACGTTGTACCATCACTAGTACATCAAGATCTTGTGTGAGGTGTACTAGATATCTTCATGTGAAAGGGAGTATGCATTCGCTGAACTGATTAAATAAAAAAAATGTGTAAAACTGTCGTGGACAGTGTTCTTGCTACTGACGATACAGAGCTATACTGATGACTGAATATGTTTTGCCATAAGACATAATAGCTTTCAAGATTATGCATTTGGAGCTGCGTACAGTGTAATAAACAGCGTGTAAATTGTCCACTCTGCCTTTATGGTGACATTGATATTTCAAGTGTATCGCTGTATGCGTTGTCAAGCAGTTCTACCCTAACATTATCTTGGCCAGAGTAACCAGGCGTTACTCCAACTATACTTTTCAAATGACATAAAGACATGCAAGAACTATATTATGCAGTTCCCTGGGTCTGTCTATTCTCAACACCTCTTATATATTTATGGGTAAATCTGAAGCCTGCAAATAATCTAACATTGGGATTCTCAGTTGTTCATATCTCTTACATTTTAATGGGGTATGTGTGTGTGTGTGGGGGGGGGGGGGTGTCGGAATGACTAAGCGATATGACATCTGCCTCAAATTCTAAAGGTACCGGGTTCGATTCCCAGTAGAGGAAATATAATTTATGGACATTTTTTTTCAGAAGCAGAAGTCCTAATAATGTCATAGCCCCCCCCCCCCAGGTAGTGAGATTTGATGCCTAGTCTTCTCGGATAACAGAAAAAAGGTCATCCTGTGTACAAGTTGCGCACGTTAAAAATCCCACGGCAGTTTGAAATCTTAAAGTGTTGGCCATACGTCCGCTGCCGTGGCAAAATTTAAAAATTAGAAACCTACCCACGACTAAATATTTATAAAATATGTGATTCATATGTACACACATTGGGATTCTCGCCGGTGCTACAGAGTTCGTGCACTGTGCTGAGATCCTCCTTGTGTGATCTATGGGAGGAGATCGGAGCACCGATGGAGTTGTCTGTGTGCAATGTAGATAATCCTTCAAACCAAAACCACATTATAAAACACCGTAACTCTTCTAATCACCATCATTATGTTCCGCCACGACTACAGCTGGTCCTCTAACAGAAAACCTTCACTAAAGCACCCATGTACTCTTGCAGCAGTGGGTTCTGTGGCAATTAGTTATACATGATGAGGTTGCCAGCCACATGAACATCACTTAAGTTACTTCTTATGAAAGTCTTGAGGTAACAGTAATCCTCAGTCTGGGGACTGTGACACATCTAATATCTCAACATTAAACCTCTTTTTATTCCATTCTTTGTTTTTTAAATATCCCCTGTCCACTTACGTTATTGTGCCACAAGAGATCATTTTACAGAAGCTGACCGACTTGAGCACTCTCATAAAATACTTCCACTGACTGACAATTCATATGTTACAACCCGAAATTATGCCCTATTTGGTGCTGGTGGGTGGGGAAATGGGCCATTTGGTCTAGGCCTCGCTTCACAGCGTTGGGGGGGGGGGGGGGGGGGGTAGACAAAGAGAGCCTCAATTTAGCCAAGGTTGCATGATGTGCCGTGCATTTCTTGACATAAAAATATTTTTAACCCCTCTTCGCAAACATTGAGAGGGCCTCACACTGTTAAACCCCACCTGAGCTCTTGGAAAGACCTACCTGCAATCATGGAATACAGACCTATGTTGTCGTAAAGTCGTGTGTAAACCCACTTCTTTGTTAATACACTATGTCGATATATACACATATGCACAGCCAATCCACGTTCAAGGAGTCGCTCAAGATGGCTGGCAGACTCTGAGACAGAATAAATTACACGAAGTCACGGTCACGCAAGATGGCGGCAGACAGAATAAATTAGGCATAAAACACTGTTCGTTCGGAACTCGGGAAAACGAAAAGTATTAAAACGCAACTAACCAATCACCAGCGTGCCCCTGCCATTAAAAAGACTAAAACGCCGTGAACCAATCAAAAGGGTTCCTTACGCAGTAACATCTACCTGCGTCTATCTATATAAATGTGCGCGTTTTATTCAAATACACACACGAAGACCAGGTAGAACGACAGACTAGAGAAGAGGGTTCTTGTGCGTTAATTCACCGTCAAATTAATATTTCGGCAATTTATTACCCAAACCGAGAACCGTACTATTTCTTACATTTCTTTTCTTACAATTTTTTTCTGTTTTTCTCGCCTGAATCCAATTGCAGTCTAGGTGACATTTTTTGCCACCCACTTACGCGACGTCACAAATCTCTTACCCACCCCGTCCATCCTTTCTTTTTTTTTTTGTAATCCGGAAAAAATACAACTTACTCGAATTTTTTTTTTTTTTTTTTTACACTTTTGTCTCGTTTTGGTGAGGCGCGTCCCGTTCAACCTAGTCGGTTATATTAGGGCGCATGTCCAAATATAAAAGACCCTTAAGTCTAGGCAATTGCTAGTCATCATAATCCTCATCATCATCAGCTTTCAAGTCCCTATCAGAGTCAGGTACCCATTTACAGCTGGTTAGACTGATGCGTGACACCTGTTCCCTTCCTCGCTGCCGTTGCCTTCTCTAACTCAAGATCAGAGTCAGGTACCCTTTTACAGCTGGTTACACTGATGCGTGACACCTGTTCCCTTCCTCGCTGCCGTTGCCTTCTCTAACTCAAGATCAGAGTCAGGTACCCATTTACAGCTGGTTAGACTGATGCGTGACACCACCAAGCTTTGAACCCGAAACCTGGTAACTTATTGCAGTAGTGGAGCGTTAGAGACTTCACTACACTAGGTCCAGCATTGAGAGGTGGGGAGACCAGTTTCCTTCCTCGCTGTCTTTTCCTTCCCTAACTCAAAGTTAAGTACCCATTTATAGCTAGGTAGGCTCCACCTCTAGATGCTGGACCTAGTATAGTGAAGTCTCTAACGCTCCACTACCGCAATAAGTTACCGGGTTTCGGGTTCAAAGCATGGTAGTGTCACGCATCAGTCTAACCAGCTGTAAATGGGTACCTGACTCTGATCTTGAGTTAGAGAAGGCAACGGCAGCGAGGAAGGGAACAGGTGACACGCATTTATAGCTACGTTGGCCCCACCTCTCAAGCTTGGTAGTATCACGCATCAGTCTAACCAGCTGTAAATGGGTACCTGACTCTGATCTTGAGTTAGAGAAGGCAACGGCAGCGAGGAAGGAAACATGTGTCACGCATTTATAGCTACGTAGGCCCCACCTCTCGAGCTTGGTAGTGTCACGCATCAGTCTAACCAGATGTAAATGGGTACCTGACTCTGATCTTGAGTTAGAGAAGGCAACGGCAGCGACTTCCCTTGTTTCCTGTGTACCGTTAACTTGTAGAACTGATTCAATACCGTTTTATTGGTTTATAAACTTAAAATACGGGGGTGGGGGTGGAGGGTGGGGAGTTGAGGGCGGGTCTGTCGTAAGCGTGTCAACTATGAATGCACGAGGAACGTTTTTTTTTTTTTTAACTTGCCCTCCCAAACCACAATGTGAAATCAACCTTTTTCAGTCAAGAAAAAGTACGGTTCTCAGTTTGGGTAATAAATTTTCAGAAATTGATTTTAGCGGTGAATTAACGCACAAGAACCGAGAAGAGAAAGCTGTCAAGACTGATTCCTGCTTACCTGCATGCCGAGCAGACTTGCTTCACTAAGTCGGGTCAAAATCTGGCTTGTATTAATCTTAGAGGGTAGGTAAACTTACTATAAATAAGTGTAAAACTAATATCACTTTTAGGAGTTTTAATATGACTATATCATGTATAATGATTGTATTTTATAGTATCATTTATAATGATTGTGTATGACTGTTGAAGAAGGAACCCACCTGAAAATAACCTACACCTGTATATAATTAATATCACTTCAGGATTTTAGTTTTACTATGACTGTATCATGTATAATGATTATATTTTATGGAATCAGGTATAATGATTGTATTTCCTGGTATGAGTGCTGAAACCTAACAGTCCTTGTTAGGACTCGTATAACTCCAGCCTGAATATAACCTAACAGTCCTTGTTAGGACTTGTATAACTCCAACCTGAATATAACCTAAAAGTCCTTGTTAGGACTCATATAACTCCAACCTGAATATAACCTAACAGTCCTTGTTAGGACTTATATAACTCCAACCTGAATATAACCTATGACTAACGCATGTATAATGATTGTATTTTATAGTATCATGTATAATGATTAATTATTTACCCTCAGGAACATTATACAGCAGTGCTCAGAATGGCAAAGACAGCTGTACATTAATTTCGTTGATTTTGAAAAGGCTTTTGACAATATACATAGGGACAGTTTATGGAAAATACTGAGGGCTTATGGAATTCCAAGCTGCATAGTGTCAATCATAAAAAGCCTTTATGCCAACTTTATGTGTAGCATTAGGCAGAGCAACCTAACCTTTGAAGTGAAGACAGGAGTACGACAGGGATGCCCCTTATCACCACTCTATTTTTAACAGTCATAGACTGGGTGATGCGCCAGACAACAGAGGGCAATCCAAGAGGAATATGATGGACTACATTTTCTACATTGGAAGATCTGGAATATGCAGATGACATTGCACTGCTAGCACATTCACATCAACACATCCAGGAAAAAACGGATAGACTTAATAAGTATAGCCAGCAGGTGGGCTTGAACATCAACCTAAAGAAGACAGAGGTCATGATGCTCAATGTGAGCAACCCTGAGCCCATATCAGTAAGGAATCAGCAACTGGAACAGACAGATGCCTTCACATACCTAGGATGCATAGTAACACCAGACAGCGGAGCAAGCAAAGACATCAACAACAGAATGAACAAAGCAAGAACAGCCTTTTTTAGTCTAAACAACATCTGGAAGTCCTCTCAGTACAGCACAAAATTAGGATTATATCAGAACTGTGTGCTTTTGGTGCTTCTCAATGCGCGGAGAGCTGGAGAGTTACAGAGAAGGAAATGTCGAAATTGTCCTCTTTTCACACAACATGCCAAAGAAAAATTCTCCGAATCTTTTGGCCGAATACCATCACCAATGTGATGGAGTTACTGTGATTTAGTCTTCAATAGGCCCCATTTCGTTTTCTCTTCGTAACTATTGAGTTTGCCATTTTTGTCTTCTTTCTATTAAAGATTGGGAAGTATTCTTTTTCTCTCTGAATAATAGGGGTGTTTAGATTTGTTCTGTAGGTAAAGTAATTGCGGGTTTTTTACTTTAGGGATTAATGTAAGTTAGTATTGAAGGGCACCAGTCTTCCCGTTTCTAAATATCGCGATCTTGAAATTCCAGTTTTTTGCGTTGTTAAATTTATCGCGGTCATTTTATCGAGGGGAAGGGGAGATGACCCCTACCCAGGTAACGTCCAGCTTACGGTAGAGCGAATCACATTTCGATTTCGCTCACGCAAACAGACGTCGTTAGGTAACGTTACGTAGCCGGAAATACGCGCGCATTTAAAGTAAGCAAGAATACACTGGTTCTAAATTTAGAGATGAGCGCATGGAAAATTTTAGATTATCTTTAATTCTATTGGTTGTAGTGAGACGCCAAGCCTCAAGTAGGTCGGAGGTCAGCGTGGTTAAATCTAAGATAAAGTACGCGTTTTTCAGTTTAGGGGCCTCTTAGTCTGCAGAAAGTCCGGGCCGTGTATCCAAGCATATTGTCGGCTTCTAACGCTGAAGGAACGTAGTATTGGTATGCCAGTAATTTAAAGTAGCGTGGTAATTAAATCTAGTTTCTTTAATAGAGCCTTAGTCCGTTCTAATTTAATTTATTTTTGAACTTTATAACTTATAGCGCCATCAATTATTTCTACGGTGATAGCAGTGATAAAGATATATGAAGGATGGGGGCTCCGTAGATTTAATAGAAAGTCTGTAGAAATACACGCATCCTAGATTTATGTTAATTTACAGAATATTCTGAAGTGCGTGTATTTTATTTCAGTGAGAGATTAATTCTGATAAGTCTCATAAAACATAAAATACGGGAACGGATTTTTCGGGAAATTTAATCACGTGGTTACCGGGAGTTATTTGAGTAGGAATTCTGGATGGATAGAGTAGATAATTAAATATTTTTCTATCTGTGAAAGTATAATAATTGCAGGGAAACCACGTGGGGTAGAGGTGAAAGGAAATTTATGGTGCCTTAAGTGGTTGTGTAATTAAATATTATGCAGAGTAGTATTTGATTTTGTGTTATGGGATTTAATGAGTTCTAGGAAATATAGTCTATAGAGATATATATTTCTGTGTATAGAGATGTAATATATAAATGTACTGAGGAATTTTAAACACGGGTGTGCATTAAATGTTATGTATTCTATTTGTGTTTGGGGGGAACGATGATAAGGTCCTGAGACCGCTTACAGAGTTAAAGTAGGCCTAAGTACGGGAGGTTTCCCTACCTGTTTTTAATGTTTTAAGGCCTGAGGCAAGCTGTGTATAATTAGTATTGATCAGTGAGTCTGGGGTTTACTAGACAGGCAGGGGGTTGTTGGGAATAGCTGACCCAGGGTCAGGAAATATTTATGTATCGTTGTGCACAAGATGAAAGGGGGAGAGGGGAAATGGTGGAGCAGTCTGCGTTTCGGGTGTTTACATGTTTGTGCTAAGATATGAGCGTGACTGAAGCAGCAACTGTATATGTTTTAATAGATAAGTTATTTTATGAGAGTATTTTAGTATTGTAGTACAGAGTGGCCTCTCTTTTGTGTCCACAGCATTGGTCACGGCCTGTAGAGCGGGGTGTCAATAAATCGTGTTCCTGACGGCTGGCAAAGGTAGCCAGTCTTCTCAAGAGAGAAAAAGTCGAGGAAACGCCAGAGGCGTAAGAGCTTTTACCTTGGTGGGGTATCGGCTCTGAGTATTGTGGCCCCAGAGAGGGAGCGAGGAAGAGCAGGTCGAGACAGCGACACAGTCTTCAGTGTAAGGGGTTTCTTAAGACCCGGAGCTCTAAGCTCATACACACCCATCGAACCCAAGCAAGCGGGTTGGTGTGTCTTTTTTTTAGCCTCGGTCACAATAATACCGAAGTGCCTAAACCCAAATGAGGGGTAACATAGCAAGGGAAAATCAGCTTTCTTTTCGCCAAATAGAGAAGCCTCTACAGTCTACGGCAAGTGCCTAGTCAATATTTTCAGAAGTCATCAGAAGTACGAGTCAGAACCAGGAAGAGAGGGATATCATTTCCGGGTTGCTGAAATGAAACGAGAGAAACAAGGCAGGAGAAGTGGAGAGAGAGATGGTGAAAAATAGATCAGGGACTTGCAGAGTCTCATATTATTCTTAGAGGTTAGCCTCTGAGCCTTAGAGTTAGAAAAAGTCTATTACATAGCAGTGCAGAGTGTGACTTAGTGGCGTATACTGCTGACAGAGTTAGCAGCTGTGCAGATAGTCTTCATGCAGGGTCAGCAGCCATTGACAATAGAGATAGTAGTGTAATAGAGAGTGGTGGCTACAGTTGATGCCCACTAAATTAGATGGTAGTAAGAATCCAAGTAATCATTCTGATTTTGTTTCCCCAGCAAGGGGAATGAATGAGTGAGAGTGGTTGGGTTCATATTTTGATGTGTCTTATAAATTTAAATTCAGTCTTTTTATTTCCAGGTCAGTGCAAACCTGGCACGTTATATATATTGTTGTTACTATGTTATGAACTTATGTGGATTTGTATAATAAACTTATTTAATGTTCACTGGATCAGCTTCTTCATTATATAGTCCTTAAATGTTGTCTGTATAGTGGTGTCTGTAGTATTAGTTTACCCTTATCTCCTTTAGTTTGTTTACGTTTGTCAGAGGGCGGTGAGTTTATAGCAATTCTTGAAGTCACGATTTGGCGAGGAAGATTTAATTTCGGTTATCATCTTCGGGCCAATACTCACCTTACTACATTCACTGTCATTTCTCAAAATAAATCTATTATCTTAGTCTTTTCTCACACTAGGGTCTTGTCCTACACTGGGGCATAACTCTAACTTAAACCCAACTCGTGACAACCAACCAAGATCTGCTTACTCTGAGCAAGCAAGAGGACATGCACACCATCATAGCTGGCAGACGCTGGAGCTGGGTTGGCCATGTCCTCAGAAGAGACCCCGATGCCATCACAAGAACAGCTATGCTATGGACCCCTGAAGGAAAACGAAAGAGAGGCCGACCAAAAACAACTTGGTGGAGGACTGTGGAGGCTGAGATGTAAAGAATGAACCAGAGTTGGGGCACTGTACGAAGGATGGCCGCCGACCAAGCAGAGTGGAATAAATTTGTTGTTGCCCTACAAGACGCCACCAGGCGTAATGGCCACTGACTGCTTTGACGGTCGGCGGCTAAGGATCAAAGAAGAAGAAGAAAGTATAATGATTGTGTATGACTGTTGAACAAGGGAACCACCAGAAAATAGCCTACATTTGCATATATTTAATATAACTTTAGGATTTTAGTTTTACTATGAATGTATCTGGTATACTGATTATATTTTAGGGAATTAGGTATAATGATTTTCCTGGTATGATTGCTGAAGAAGAAAACCAACCTGAATATAACCTAATCGTCCTTGTTAGGACTCATATAACTCCAACCTGAATATAACCTAAGAGTCCTTGTTAGGACTCAGATAACTACAACAATATTGTTAGGATATATTTTACCAGCCAGTATAGCACTTATCAGAGATGGCCTGGTATATTATACATGGAAGGAAACGGTTGTATCACACCTAGGTGTACAAATTATTGGATGTATTGAATTATTAGAAAGAACGTTTTGCAAGTAGACACCTGTCTTGTCTTGCTATTGCTTAATCATACTGAGCCAAGTTGTCATTCATCCTACATGCAGACATCTGAGACATGCTCATCTCATATACACTAGAAATAGGTGGGATTGATGACAGAAATTAGCCCCTATTTTTCCTTGTTACAGGTTTATTCGTGTCATCCAACCTGAGGTCATATGTTCAGGTCAACCTGCTGCCTGGAACTTCGCAGGAGCATAGTGGTTGTATCGGAGCTACATACTTAGTCCCCCTCAGTCTGCGGTGGGCTAAAGGAATGATCATCAGTGGGTGTTGTGTGCATCAAATTAAGAAGGACAGAGCTGTTTTAAGAGATGAGTACACATTAGTACCATTTCCGTCAGCAAGTGTGAGCAATTAACTGTCTATGAAGAAAAAGTGATTTAGCGTAGTGAGAGACAAGATTAACAACACAGCTGACAAAGTTTCTATAATTGATTAACAGCACAGCTGATATAATTTTTTTCCTATAATTGGAAGACTTGTTGTAATATATATAAATCATATGTAAACTTACAAATCCATTGCATTCCATCTTCCAACATCCACCCTTCAGCACAAGGGTAGATAGTGTATATAATTAATAAATAAGGAAATTGTATGAACGACTTGTCAAGTTTATAATTAAGTTAAATCGGTTTCCTTGTTTTAATATCACAGTTAGTCACCCAGCAGGGTGGCATTTTATGACTGTCTCCACCCTACTAATTTTTCAAGATCAGATCATTCACAGCCGTAACTAATTTGTGATACCAGTAGTTCTCTCATACACTGGGACTTCATCATTTTCCTGCAGAAATTCTATTTCTGTAATGTCAGTACTATACTGATCCTATATACAATAAAAACCTCACGCTACATATGTCAACCATATTTTTTTTTTAACTCTCATATATTACATCCACTGAGATTTGCTAAAAGAACTGTTTGTACAATCGCAGTAAGGAACAATGAGTACTGCAAGTGAAGAACTGGAAGAACATTGACGTGAAACCTACTCAACACCAAGCCTCTAACTATTCAAGAAATAGCAAGTGTTCTTCTCAAAACGCAATGCCATTCAGTTCCAGGTCCTAATGTTCTCATACAACATACAGATGTAGTAAAGTGCTTAGCTGTCTTTACTAACTTGCAAAAAGAGCAAGTAGTGGTGGCTTTGTGATCTGTTACGAATGCAAATGAAATTGAATGAATGATATTCATCATCATCATTCCTTTCTGTTCCCCGTGGAACATAGGGCTGAAACAGTTGCTCTCCATCGATTTATATTCTGGGCTGTCTTTTTCAACTGTGCCCAAGTCATTCCAATTTCCTTAGCTTCCTCTTCCACTGTTCTTCTCCAAGGCCTCCCCACTCTTCTTTTCCCTTGTGGGTTCCAGTCAAGGGCATCTCTGGCTTTGCTTGATTGTTCTCTTCTGAGTGTATGTCCTATCCATCCCCACCTTCTTACCTTAATGATTTTCATTAAAACATGTAAAAAACTGTGACAATAAGTCGAGGGGGGAAAAAACAAAAAAGGTAAACAAATTGTTGAAAATCAAATTTTATTTATTTAACTTATATTTATGTTTAAAATATAACTGAAGGAACTATCAAAAGAGTAAAAACTTTACTTAACAGGTAAAACATCGTCTCTTTCAAAAATGTTCACTTATGAACTATTATTAATATAAATTGTTTTTTCCTTTTTTTTTTTCAATACTGCCTGTGAATCATCACAAAGTGAAACAGTTTTGCCATGCATATATTATCTTCTAAAGTCCATGACTCACACAAAACTAGCACCTGACGAAGCTGTCTCTAAGCATGGAGAAATAATAGTTACAATTTACAAGCTTCATTTCTCTCTACCCCTGCATTACCGCAAATTTGGTGTAACTATAAGAAATCACTTTAATTACAAGCAATCAACACAGCAGATTCAAACTAGACCTTACTATATCACTTTAATTACAAGCAATCAACACAGCAGACTCAAACTAGACCTTACCTTATCACTATAGTTACAAGCAATCAACCCAGCAGACTCAAACTGAACTTACCTTATCACTTAAGTTACAAGCAATCAACAAAGCAGACTAAAAATTGAACATGCTGTACTTTAAATATCATCACTGTCATTGTTGTTAATGCATATGTGGACCACAGGGCAAGATATCAGGGAGAAAGCAATAAGTCTACTGTGCCTCTTCAAGCATTTTGTAAAACAAACTGTTACAGTAATCATCACTACAAAAGCACATGAAAGACATCAGCACGGGTATTCGGATAGAAAGCAAATTGGAAATGGTGGCCTTTGCTCCTTAAGGAGCAATAAATTAAAAAAAAACTTTATAAAGACATTCACACTTTGTCGTTATTTACTGCATTAACAAAATGTTTCTCTAAAACCATTCCTTTCTTTTCTTCAGAACGCATAATTACGAAAAAATAATCTCTACAAATATGTAATTATGATAACAATCAGTTGTTCAAATATAACGCTACAACAATAACATATCTCCCAAACATATAATTATGACATGTCAATATTACAACAATCTTCCCTCCAGTCATGCCATTTTGACAACGTACCTCTTAAACATTTAAATCTGACAATGAATTATCTCCTGGACAAATATTTTAATAAACACTTGAAAGACTTCGTTGACCTATATTATGATACCCGCAATTCAAATTCTCAAAAGTACAGACAGAAACCTAACACCTATGTGAAGGTCCACATGTCGGCTTCAGTAAATCCAAGACTTGCTGTGCCTTATCCCTGACTCTTCTGCTTTTGTCCCCTGAAGCTACATCCTGCAGCAATGCTAACCCGTCTGCATCCAGCAATGCCAACCTTCCCTTAAAAATTTAAACAAAGAGTATAAAACTTTTCAATGGATAACATTTTTTAACTTCAAGGAAAATTCTATGAATGAGATGGACAGCCAAAAAGACTTATTAGGATGTCCTGCAACAGGTCAATGCACAAAATAAATCTATCACAGCTAAATATTTTCTACGAAATGACAAAGATGAGGGAGAGAAGTCCGTAAAAGAAAAGCCACTGTCACATAAAGTTTAGCAAAGCAAGCGGACACATCAGGCTAAACAGGTGGTACAACATAAAGTTTTAGTATTTTCTGCTGCTTTTCCATCTTTGCGCCTTAAGGAGTGAGCATACATGCCACACCTTGGAGATGAAAATTCTGTACAAAAAATCCAGAAACCTAGTACAAAGACTGAAAGAATGTATCAAAAGAGTTAATTCGTGTAAAAATGTTTTCAATTACAGTGGGCTGCATTATAATTGAGGCATGGGGACTTTGCCTTTTAAAGCAGGTCTTTACTTGTTTTAAAACCCAAACAATAAATGTCAGTTTATTTTACACTGTAAAAATGATGTGATCATGTCATCATTTAGTCTATTTCTGAGCTTAATTATCACTAACAGACTGGGAAATCCTGTGTTCGATAGGACCTTATAATTCTGAGACAGTATTAAGGGGTGTGGGTTAAAATCCTAAACCTAACCCTGAACACAAACATTAATCGTAACCCTAATGACGTTCGTGACTTACAAGGATGACATTGAAGAAGACGTTCCACTGTTCTCACAACTAATTTTACTACTTCGTTATTATTATTATTGCAAAGAGAAAAATGTAACTAAACTATATTATCCTGTTAATGTGTTGTAATTTTAAAAATAATAAAATCATGTTATCATATACATTTTTTTTTTTTTTAAGTTCATAATTTGCAACAAAAATATAAACATGCGCTAGCGTAATTTATTCTCTACTAAACTTCAGAAATGAAAATAGCCATTTTAGCCTAATTGACAGTTTTAAATACCCATATGACTATAGTGTCAATCGTCGAAATGACAAACATTGATAGTAATTAATTATTTTATAAAACTAACTCGCTGGATGATCGTAATAATGATATATCCACCAAAGAAAAATCAGAATGTTTTTAAAGAAAGGAAATTAAAACTTAAAAGAGAAGTAACTCCAAAAAAACTTTTACAGGGGCTCTGATCGGGGTTAAGATACAAATTTGCCTTGCTTTCGTGATTTTTTTTCTTCTTCCAGTTTCATAATTCTTTTTGTATTATTATTAAATGTACATGTCTAACGCAGATTCTACAAGTTTTAGTGAAATCGCGTAATATATAGTGGTATCCACTTTTTATGTGTTCAACCGTAAATAATAAATTATGCTCAATGCGACGTAATCGTCAAAATAATCAGCAACGTGCTGGCTGCCATCAGCATTAGCGAAACATTGTTGAATGAACAACACTGTTATGAGTAAAGTTCATAACATGTATGTCGATATCAATACAGTTCGACATGTAGTTGATTTGTTTGAGACCGTTGCCCTGGTTTCAGGAAGTGACGTCATTTTTTTTTGGTGGCCTAAAGTTGCAGACGCCAGTTTTGCAGTCTGCTAACAAAAGCGTCCCTTGGCTTTGGGGATTCGCTGTGTGTCTATTCAAGGCGTTGGACGTATGTGTTTTATGCTCCTGAGTGTTTGAAGATTTACTGGTCATATTCCTTTGTATTCCATCTCTGGATCCTCCATACACCTCCGTGTGAGGATGCCAGTATTTATATAAGAGGAATGATGTGTGACCTGATGAACGTGAGTTGAATTATTATAATAAAAACTGTGTGGAAATGTCTTTGACATCGTTCCAGCTATAAGACTGTACAGCGACACTAGAGACTGTCTAGTTGATGCCATAACTTTATGTGCATATTATCAAGATATTTTTGGAGCCTCAAGATGTGTAATAAATCGTTATGTGAATCGTCCAACCTGGCCTTTGGAGTGTCATTCATGTTTTGAAGTATATGGCTTTTTGGGCGGGGATTGAATGAACATACCCTATCTGTGCTTGTTTTGGAATCTGTGTATGATTCCATGTGATATTAATCATAATATATATGAAGGACTTCTAGCTTAACATAAGAATATAAGCTCATAAAAAGGACCGTATCAAACACACCACGAGGATTCTCGCAAATCCCGCATCAGTCGAACAATAGGCAGCTTGATTTCATTAGTTGATTTTTTATTCACGTGGCCTAACATCTTGCCGAATCTCAGGATGCAAATATCGGCTAAGGTGTGGCACAAGACGATCGATTTATACACATATTTAATCTTCTTCTTCTTTGATCCTTAGCCACCGACTGTCAAAGCAGTCAGTGGCCATCACGCCTGGTGGTGTCTTGTAGGGCAACAACAAATTGATTCCACTTTGCTTGGTCGGTGGCCATTGATAAGTCTCTCTAGTTGATAACTCTATTTTCTTTGCTCATCATCAGTTGATAAATATAAGCTCACTAGAACATCACCAGAGCTACATGCTATGTTGTTGTGTTGCTTGTGGTTTGAGTATGGAATGTCAACTCGACCTACGCAGTGGTGTGTAGACATAGATTGTGAGTATAATATGCGAATGATAAGAAGAGTTCGTGGTGTTGACAAATGGTCTTTTTCTCACACTCATGTATGGCTGGAAGTCATCGACACCAACGACTGTGTACCTTTGCTACAGTTTAATTGGACGTACACACTCGACAGCACGAATAGTGACAAATCACAGGTTGGCATAATACATCATAGTACAGTGGATAAATGGTCTTGCAATGATACATGGGCACTCATGTAGAATAATAGCATAATGGACTGTCAGTAGACAAGCACTCAGTATTGCCCATATATATATATCATCTGAGTTTACTGACAAAGCACGTCAGATTATAAACAACATTCAAGATGGCTTCTAGACCTAACCTCGTCTAGCGAAGATTCCTTTAAATAATATTCAGCACATATTTTTCATGCAATCATATTGAACCGCTAGTAATGGGTTCTCATGAGTAGCAGTGATCTCTGGACTCATCAAGCGATAATACGGGACATCCCTTTCTCTTCTTGAAAGTCACAAAATATTTGGATACAAGATGGCTTCTCTCGTGAGCTGTCACTCACGTTTGGATACAGATAAGAATCTGTATTAAAGTTAGTCATTCATTAAATGTTCTCATAGCTCTGTAGATTCTATCATGATACAATTGACTTCATCATACAAGATATAGTGCTGCTAGGAATGAATGTCATCTTCATCTAGTTAAATATATTCTCTCAGACGTACAAATCGTGCCTATCGGAAAACGGTGGCTTCGTAAGAGAGTTCATAAGGAGAATCTTTTGTTACCTTGGTATCAGAAATATGATTCTGCCATTCCTTGGCAATAAGAATAAACACTGGGGTAAAGCATACACGATAGGTCTAGACGACTATCACTTTCCCCATAAATACTGAGATCACTTTTTCCGGCGACAAGCCACTACACAAAAATCACAGCCCCATCAGGACGAAGCCAAATCACACCTCTCTAGCGACACATCCGCCGAACAGCCCTTTGACCTTTCTAACGACAAAAGACCATATAGTTCGACTCAGATATGCAAAGATATACAGATATAAGACAGACTCGTCCTACCCAGACAAACAATACACATAAATTCAGGCCATAGATACACTGAAGCAAGAACAACCTATTTCTACCCAAACAAAGAATAAATCGCAGTAAAACTGGATTCATCCGCGGAGTTCGATCGAAGTGACGACACTCCTTTCAAGGGAAGTAACTCAATAATGACTTTTCCTTAAGCACTAAAAAGTATCTATTTTGTTTACAAAATATTTGCGAACATAACAAGCATACAAATGTATTATATTGTAAGATATCAAAGACTGCACGTAACAGTCTTACCACACCTCCCGGGAAAAAAAAAATGGAACATTTTTTTTTGAAATACATCTAGGAGCAACGTACAATAGGCTCACAACGCATGAATAATGCGCAGATGAAAATATCAGGAATAAATATAACGCCTAATATGAGGCTAAGTCGACTTATGGAGCGACTGGTGAGAATGTATCTCATAAACTGAGAGAAATTATTTCTCTACAAGTAAATTTTTCCAGGAAGGTGTCATCAAAGTATAATACAATTCTGGCAATTACACAATGCCTAAAAAATTTCATACCATAATTTCGTATTAGATATCTTAAATTTATGATTTATGAAGAAAAATCATCAAAGCACAGCGGTGAATAAACATCAATGAACCGCTAAGTAGTGATACAATCATTATATTATTAAATTACAAATGTGTATCTATCTTGATATAGAAAGGAACTATTATAAACTAGACATATCAAGAAGTCTAAGACCTAATAGTTATGTGGAATCATGTGGGCATCTTGACAGAATGTCTGCCATCACATTATCTGATCCACGAATAGCTCGCACAGAGAAATGAAAAGGTTGAAGAGCAATTGCATATCGAGTAGACCTCGAGCTCTTCAAATTCTTACTCTGTATAGCAGTAAGAGCTTTTTGGTCGGTTTCTACTATGAAATGTGCGCCTAGAAGGAATCTCTGTAGTTTGAGGATCGACCAAACCATAGCTAATAGCTCACGGTCTAAAACCGAATAATTCCTTTCTGCCGCATTAAGTTTTCTGGAAATATACATTACAGGATGCAGAGTTCCAGAGTACTCTTGCATTAGTGCCGCTCCAATCCCAGTGGATGAAGCGTCACTACGAAGAACAAATGTCTTATCTTTAGTAGGTAACACTAAAATAGGTGGTGTTGAAAACAATGTTTTAATCTTATCCAAAGAGCATTGGCATTCCTGAGACCAGTGGACCATATTAGGCGAACCTTTCTTTAAAAGTGTAGAAAGAGGTGCCATGATAGAGGATAGATTCTGAATGAATCTGCCATAAAATTGAATAAGACCTAACAGACTTCTCACCTGTTTTTTAGTCTTAGGGATAGAGATGTTAAGTATCTTACTAGTATTATGGTCCTCTGTCTTTAGGAAACCATGACCAACTCGGTGGCCTAGGAAAGAAATTTCGCTAAAACCAATATAGGCTTTAGAGGGTTTCGCTGTCAGGTTGTGCTCGCGCAAAGTAGACAGCAATTCATCTAACCCTGAATAGTGATCTTCCCAAGTATCGCTGAAAAGACAGATGTCGTCTAGATATGCAATGACATCTGACCGATAAGATAGGATTCGGCGCATCATGCGTACGAATGTAGCTGGTGCGTTCATAAGACCGAAAGGCATAAAATTCCATTGGAACAAACCTCTAGGTGTTGAAAAAGCCGTGAGAGGTTTGGCGCGTTCAGATAAAGGAACTTGCCAATATCCTTTAGACAAATCAAGTTTAGTGAAAAAATGAGATTTGGAGAGTCGAGTAAGTAGCTCTTCCAGTAAAGGCATAGGTTCGGCATCGAACTTCGTTACTTGATTCAATTTTCGATAGTCAACGCAAAGACGTATGTTATTGTCTTTTTTACGAACAATAACCATCGGCGAAGAATATGCAGAGGTGGATGGTTCGATTATTTTCAAATCTATCATCTCATCCAACTCTTTCTCGACCTGTGCTTGAAAATGTATAGGTATAGGATAAGGTCTAACCCTAATAGGAGTATGGTCAGTTAGAACAATGTCATGTTCAATGACATGAGTTTGTCCAGGGATGTCAGTGAGTACATCCTGAAATGTTTGCAACATAGTTGAAACTTGTCGCTGTTCTCCTAGAGACAAATCAGGAGAGACAGTAACGTTCTTCCATGATTCACTAGAATGAAGTGGGATCATTGGAAGAGGAAGATTTACATCTGAAAAACTTGTTTCCTCATCCTGTATCACGGACAGTGATGAGTAATGACCATGTTGTACTGGAGAATTGTCCGTTGCTTGGAAAATGGGTTGCAAATAATCCGGACGTTCATGGAATTCAGTAAGCATATTGATGTGGAAGGTTTTATGCTTCCCATCAATATCGACAATATAGTCGACATCGGAAATTTTCGATATTATATCGTACGGACCTTTCCAAGAAATAAGTAATCTGTTTTCCCTACAAGGTAGTAATACAAATGCTTTGTCACCAGGACAAAGTTGTCGTAAGCATCTCTTCTTATTGGCAAATTGCCTTGCCTTCTGTTTCGCAAATTCAGAAGAAGTTGCTAATTTGCATGCTTCGATAATCTTTTGTCTCAACGCGATGACATATTCGTAGGATGACTTTGTGTCATCGTCAATATTGTCAGATGTTATGAGATCGTGAAGCAACGACATAGGGCCACGCGGACGCGCGCCAAAGACGAGTTCAAAGGGAGAAAATCCTGTATGTTCATTGGGTACCTCTCTGTAAGCGAAGAGGGCCGCAGGTAAAACTCTGTCCCAGTCTTGAGGATGATCCTCAGTTATCTTCCCTAGTAAGTTTTTAAGTGTTCTATTAAGGCGTTCGACCATACCATTAGACATTGGATGGTAGATACTACTTAAAGATCTATCTATCTGCAGAGTAGACATTACTTGAGACATGGTATCTGATATTAGTTGGGTGCCATGGTCTGACAATATCTCTCCGGGGAACCCCAGACGAGAAAATATAAGCCAAAGAGCATCTGCAATATCAGCAGTAGTAATGCTCTTCAGAGGAATAGCCTCTGGCCAACGTGTGCACATATCAACACACGTCAAGATAAACTGATGTCCTCTGGCAGACTTGATCTTAAATGGACCAATAATGTCTATGGCCATTTTTTGAAACGGCCGAATAGGAATGTCCGCCGCCTGAATGGGTGCAGCATGCCGTGGACCTTTGGATTTAACTTCCTGACATACTTTACAAGATCGACAATAAATCCGTATGTCCTTGTTTACCAATGGCCAAAAGAAAGCCGCAAGGACTCTTGACTTAGTACGGGAAAAACCCATGTGTCCAGCACACTGAGAGTCGTGAGCGTGCTGCAAAATTTTAACTCTCAAATTCTTGGGAACCAGGATTTGAGAATGACTTGACGTAATGGAGTCTTGAACCATACGTACAAGTACGCCATTCTTCTTTGTAATCCACGATTTACGACTTGTGTCTTTATTCGGATCACCTTTAGTTGCAAGAATGAAGAATTTCTTCAGAGTGGGATCATCTTCTTGCTGTTTTATAAACGAGTCACGAGAAATTACCAAGGGATCATCTTGGTTATGCACTTCATTATCTTCAGTAGATGAAGTTTGAGGCATATTAAGAGCCTGAGCTCTAGTGACTACAGCGTTAGCAATCTGCATGTTTTGCCTTTCCCACGCGGAAATTTGTTGCGGAGTGCATTCTTTGACTCCATGAATGCGACCGATGATGAGGTCAGCGATCGGATTCGGAAGAAGACATGCGTGTACATCTCCTGTAAAGAAAGGAGTAGCAATCCTAATGATAGCAGTAGAGTATTTCTCTAATGTGCCGCCAAATGTTACACATTTGACTACTTGTCCAGTGGCACGGGAAGGATCTACGAGTGACTGCCTAACACCAATTGTGGTGCATCCAGAATCAAATAGCACAGAGACTGGATTGTTATTTACTAAACCCTTATGTAAGACAAGAGAACCTCTTCCATCATGCGCGACTGATGCAGGAAGAGCAGGAAGAGGATGGCCACAGCTTAAAGTAGACACTGTGGTTGGCTCAAATAATGTTTTGCATTGGGGGCACTGAGATGCTCTCCCAAAATCAAAAGCGGCACATGCCATATTACTAGCATCATTATTATCTTTACTCTGTTTATAGGCTTCATGGGACTCTTGTTGTGCAGAGTTTGCCTGAAAATGTGGTTTATGTCTTTTGTTTTGAGATCTACCTCGGTTATTATTACCTCTGTAGTTATTGTTACCTCTATTGTAACCCCTATTTGGGTTTGAGTCATAGTTCTCTTGGTTACCATTATCATATTCATTATAATGAGTATCTCTGTAATTATGATCTTGTTGACTCCAAGACGGATACCCCGGATAGTTTCTATAATTACTTCCTCTACGGAAATTCCTATAATTATGACCACCCCTGTGTCGAGAGCTATCAGCTCGTCTCCAGTTCTTTGAAGAAGAACCCTGAAATGATTGGTTACCTTGGTTTTGATAACTATTATGGTTACCTTTTTTATCAAATCTGTTTTGAGGTCCCTGAAATCTGTGTGAATAATTGGGATTGTATGGTGTTGCTGAAGCAACTGGCATACTCTCCTTAATCTTAGTGTTGCCAAAAGTCACGTCGGGGTGTGCAGTGACATATTGGGAACAATATTCTTCCATTTCCTTTAGAGATTTGGGTTTACGCTCATGTATAAATTCAAGGAATGGTTTGTTAACACATGACATAATCTTATCTCTGAGCAACAAATCCATAAGTCCTTCATACGTTTTTTCTGTTTTGGAAAGCTCAATCCAACGATCAACTGTGAGACGTGCCTTTGCAGTGAATTCTGAGAATTCTACACCTGTCTCAGGCACCATCGTCTTAAACAAAAGGCGATAGCCTTCCTCACTTAGCTGGTATTTTTTTATCAAAGCCGCCCTAATGACATCATAATTATCCTTATCTGCTTCTCCTACAAGGCATAATCTAGTCAGAGATTCACCTTTCAAGTTTTCTGCTAATTGATTAGCGTATTGTGATTTATCCACATTATGTGTACGACAAGAACGTTCAAATCTATCCAGCCAGAATGTAATATCGTCACTGGACTGATTGAACGGTGGAACCTTAACCTTGTAAGTAGAAGGTTTACCATTACCACTAGATGCCTGATTAACATTACTCATACTTGTCAATCTCAATTTCTCTAACTCAAATTCATGTTCTCTTATTGCTTTTTTTTCTTCAGCTTCTCTGTCTAATCTTTTTTGTTCAGCTTCCCTGTCTAATCTTTTTTGTTCAGCTTCACTGTCTAATCTTTTTTGTTCAGCCGCAGCTTCTCTTTCCAATTTTTTTTGTTCAGCTTCAAATCTCCTTTCCTCCACTTGCATCTGCAATTTCTTTTGTTCAGCAGCAGCCTCAGCTTCTTTTTCTAATCTTTTCTCTTCAGCCAGAGCTTTTCTCTCTTCTGCAGCAGCTTTTTTCTCTTCAGCAGCAGCAGCAGCTTTTCTCTCTTCAGCAGCAGCAGCAGCTTTTTTCTCTTCTGCAGCTAATGCTTTGTCATATTGAGCAACTGCCCATTCTTCTAATTGTTGACCAGTCTTATCAAGGGCTTTCCCTTGTATAATGAAGTATTCTAATGTAGACATGATGTCTAACAATAATACTAATCACCTGAAATAATAATAATACCACAAGTTCTTAATGACTTGATTAATCAGCACACTATCCCAATATCTGTGGGTCACAAGCCTTAATAAGGTCTTGTATAACAGTAATAATAATCAAGTACTGGTTTATACCATAATCCAAGTGCAGTGCACAGGCAATAGTGTCTTATGAAATATACCTATATAAAACATATGTCAACCAACAGAATACATAAAGTACAAATAAGACTGACAATACGAAAACGTTTGCAGAAATCAAATAAATCAAATAGGGAAATCAATGAAAATAATCACTGAATCTGCAAGGAATAACAACACAAATGACGTCACAGTATATGAATATAAATTGTGAATAGAACTGAAAGATAGAAAAGGGTAGACCAACAAATTACAAACAAATCAAAACAAAACTAAAGAACAAAGAAATATTACAAAAATAACAATAATTACAGTCTTCACAGCTAACACAAATAGCAACTAGTTGTTGCAAGCAAATTTCCAATTAAGGAAATTGCACCTAAAGAAAACGCCCACAACGGACCCTCTATGACGTGGGATATTCTGTTGTGAGGACACCGCCCAACCTAAACACAACCCGCTGACATATAAACTAACATACTATACAAACAAATAACATGTAAACATAAATATATAAATTATGTGTATGATAGTATGTGTTGCAAAATAGGCTCAGTTTTACAGTAATGGCAAAGTTATTCTTGTAAAAATAAATAAACTGCCACTTTATTGAATTACAAATTCTGGCCTTAAATATTAAAGTTCATATATAGAAAACAAGAAGATCCATCGATGAAAATAGGACTTCTTAGTTCAATAATACTGTCTTCCTGTTAATATTGACAAGAATTGATCCAACTGTTCTGTGAAACTCTGTAATGTCTAATGTAAAAATGTCAACAACGCTGACCTACATACTGCATTCACTTGACAGGTCACGTGACGAAGTGTTGACAAAGAGCAAACTAATACTGCAAGTGTGTCGTATCAGCCACAGGAAACGGTCTGGTATCGGTAGTCTGTTGACTTCTCAACTTCTGCGAGGTCAAACCCAGAAAGCTGGTCCACCAGTTGATAAGTCTCTCTAGTTGATAACTCTATTTTCTTTGCTCATCATCAGTTGATAAATATAAGCTCACTAGAACATCACCAGAGCTACATGCTATGTTGTTGTGTTGCTTGTGGTTTGAGTATGGAATGTCAACTCGACCTATGCAGTGGTGTGTAGACATAGATTGTGAGTATAATATGCGAATGATAAGAAGAGTTCGTGGTGTTGACAAATGGTCTTTTTCTCACACTCATGTATGGCTGGAAGTCATCGACACCAACGACTGTGTACCTTTGCTACAGTTTAATTGGACGTACACACTCGACAGCACGAATAGTGACAAATCACAGGTTGGCATAATACATCATAGTACAGTGGATAAATGGTCTTGCAATGATACATGGGCACTCATGTAGAATAATAGCATAATGGACTGTCAGTAGACAAGCACTCAGTATTGCCCATATATATATATATCATCTGAGTTTACTGACAAAGCACGTCAGATTATAAACAACATTCAAGATGGCTTCTAGACCTAACCTCGTCTAGCGAAGATTCCTTGAAATAATATTCAGCACATATTTTTCATGCAATCATATTGAACCGCTAGTAATGGGTTCTCATGAGTAGCAGTGATCTCTGGACTCATCAAGCGATAATACGGGACATCCCTTTCTCTTCTTGAAAGTCACAAAATATTTGGATACAAGATGGCTTCTCTCGTGAGCTGTCACTCACGTTTGGATACAGATAAAGAATCTGTATTAAAGTTAGTCATTCATTAAATGTTCTCATAGCTCTGTAGATTCTATCATGATACAATTGACTTCATCATACAAGATATAGTGCTGCTAGGAGTGAATGTCATCTTCATCTAGTTAAATATATTCTCTCAGACGTACAAATC
Organism: Oreohelix idahoensis; assembly: GCA_024509875.1. Lineage (NCBI taxonomy): Eukaryota > Metazoa > Mollusca > Gastropoda > Stylommatophora > Oreohelicidae > Oreohelix > Oreohelix idahoensis. Next base: position 444,776 of record JAMPIV010023204.1, on the reverse strand, counting down.
GTGCCTATCGGAAAACGGTGGCTTCGTAAGAGAGTTCATAAGGAGAATCTTTTGTTACCTTGGTATCAGAAATATGATTCTGCCATTCCTTGGCAATAAGAATGAACACTGGGGTAAAGCATACACGATAGGTCTAGACGACTATCACTTTCCCCATAAATACTGAGATCACTTTTTCCGGCGACAAGCCGCTACACAAAAATCACAGCCCCATCAGGACGAAGCCAAATCACACCTCTCTAGCGACACATCCGCCGAACAGCCCTTTGACCTTTCTAACGACAAAAGACCATATAGTTCGACTTAGATATGCAAAGATATACAGATATAAGACAGACTCGTCCTACCCAGACAAACAATACACATAAATTCAGGCCATAGATACACTGAAGCAAGAACAACCTATTTCTACCCAAACAAAGAATAAATCGCAGTAAAACTGGATTCATCCGCGGAGTTCGATCGAAGTGACGACACTCCTTTCAAGGGAAGTAACTCAATAATGACTTTTCCTTAAGCACTAAAAAGTATCTATTTTGTTTACAAAATATTTGCGAACATAACAAGCATACAAATGTATTATATTGTAAGATATTAAAGACTGCACGTAACAGCCATCCTTCATACAGTGCCCCAACTCTGGTTCATTCTTTGCATCTCAGCCTCCACAGTCCTCTGCCAAGTTGTTTTTGGTCAGCCTCTCTTTCGTTTTCCTTCAGGGGTCCATAGCATAGCTGTTCTTGTGATGGCATCAGGGTCTCTTCTGAGGACATGGCCAACCCAGCTCCAGCGTCTGCCAGCTATGATGGTGTACATGTCCTCTTGCTTGCTCCGAGTAAGCAGATCTTGGTTGGTGATGGTATTCGGCCAAAAGATTCGGTGAATTTTTATTAGGCATGTTGTGTGAAAAGAGGACAATTTCGACATTTCCTTCTCTGTAACTCTCCAGCATTTCGCACCATAGAGAAGCACAGAAAGCACACAGCTCTGATATAATCTTAATTTTGTGCGTGTGCTGTACTGAGAGGACTTCCAGATGTTGTTTAGACTTAAAAAGGCTGTTCTTGCTTTGTTCATTCTGTTGTTGATGTCTTTGCTTGCTCCGCCGTCGGGTGTTACAATGCATCCTAGGTATGTGAAGGTGTCTGTCTGTTCCAGTTGCTGATTCCTTTCTGATATGGGCTCAGGGCTGCTCACATTGAGCGTCGTGACCTCTGTCTTCTTTAGATTGATGTTCAAGCCCACCTGCTGGCTATACTTAAGTCTATCCATTTTTTCCTGGATGTGTTGATGTGAATGTGCTGGTAGTGCAATGTCATCTGCATATTCCAGATCTTCGAATGTAGAAAATGTAGTCTGTTAAGTCATATTTTAATTAAGGGGAGTTAAGTGTTAAAGACTGGAATGTATGGGTCGGATTTTGGTACACGCTAGAAACGCGCTCTGTGTGTTGAGGGATTTTTCTTAATTGGGGGGGGCTGTATGCTCAGTAATTTTTTAACACAGCTCTACTGACTAGCTGTTAGTTTGTTTTAAAAAAATATGATAGGGAATCTGGTCGAAGGTTCTATGATATAGTTTTGGGGGGAAAGGCGGATGAATTCTGCTCACATCTCAAGCTGCGAGTTCGCGCTTGAATGAATTGTACTGAGCTGTTTTGAGCAGCTGATTTTTCGTGACAGTACTTTGCTGGCAGAGATGGAAAATGGACGCTTGACCATTTTTGCTAGTGTGTTCCAGCATATATCCTGACGGAAAAGGAATATTCGATAATTGGAGAATGCACGTAATTGTAGGTTGAGAGAGAATATATTCACGTTGATTCTAAGCCAGGGATATTACGGCTTACTTATTATGTACTGTGCATTTAACTGAAGATAGAGAGAGAATATATATTCATATTGATTCTAAGCCAGGGATATTACAGCTTACCTATTATGTACTGTGCATTTACCTGAAGATAGAGAGAGAGTATATATTCATATTGATTCTAAGCCAGGGACATTGCGGCTTACTTACTTATGTACTGTAGATGCTGGTGGAGCTTGAGAGATTTTGTACCTATTATTTAAAGCCTTGGATAACGGCTTGATACGACGGAAGGTCAAAAAGTAATGCCTCCTATTTTTTATGTATGTAAATACTGCATCGGTGTGCAATTTGTAAATTTAGCAGGATTCCTCAAACACTCTTCTGCACTGTATAGCATTACTAACCTGTTTCAGTAACAGGTGGCACCACTGTAACAGTTTAAAAATGGCTGCCAAAGACGTTCAGTTAAAACAACGTTATGTCATAGAATTCCTCAATGCTGAAGGCGAGACCCCAATTCGCATCCACGAACGTTTGAAGAATGTTTATGGAGATTCAACAGGGGATGTAAGCACTGTCCAACGTTGGGTACATTGTTGTGACGAAGCTGAAGCAGGTCAATCCTCAATGGCTGATGCAAAGCGGACTGGCTGTCCATCTACCGCAGTGACTCCACACAACATTCATCGAGTTGATGGCATCATTCGTGGTGACCGTCGGGTAACACTGGATGAACTTTCTTCCATGTTGTCCATTAGTAAAGGCAGTGTCCAGAACATCATTAAAGACCTGGGTTCTTCAAAAGTTTGTGCACAGTGGGTACCCAGAGTGTTGACAGACAGACATAAAGAAACAAGGAAAACCATAGCCATCAACCTCCTGCACCATTACGAAACTGAAGGAGAAGAGTTTTTATTGAATATTGTGACAGGTGATGAGACTTGGGTTCATTTTTTTGAACCAGAATCCAAGAGGCAGTTAATGGAATGGCATCACACAACATCGCCAACAAGAAAGAAGTTCAAAAGTTCACACTCTGTTATGGCCTCCGTGTTTTGGGATGAGAAGGGTGTGATTCTTCTCAACTTCTTGGAACAGGGAAACACGGTGAATGCAGACCGTTACATTGAAACTTTGAAGAAGCTTAGAGGTCGTCTTCGGCAACTTTACCCATTAAAAGATCAGAAAACTGCACTACTGTTGCACGATAATGTCACACCACACACCGCTAAACGCACCATTGGTGCGATTGCAGAATTTGGCTGGACATTATTACCACATCCCCCTTACAGTCCCAATCTTGCACCTTCTGACTTCCATCTGTTTGGACCACTGAAAGAAGATCTTTGCGGACATCACTTTGAGGACACTGAGATCCTTAAACACGCCGTACACCAGTGGTTTAGGAAAAAGGACACAAATTTTTACCGTGCGGGGATACATGCCCTTGTGAGAAGATGGACAAAAACTGTAACAAATAACGGAGACTACATTGAGAAATGCCCAATGGGCTGATCACCCGTTGGCTTGTCACACCGATTACGGAAACAACGGCAGATGGATCTATTTGTTGTTGCCCTAAAGACACCGCTAGGCGTGATGGGAAACTACAACAGAGAAAATCAATCTGCTGTTGCCCTTAAGACGCCACAAGGCGTGATGGCCTCTGACTGCTTGGTCGGTCTTTGGCTAAGGACGGAAGAAGAAGAAGACATTGAGAAATAAATTTTTGAAGTTCAGACTTGGGGCTACATTTCAATGTGAATTTTATCTGTTTTCTTGCCTATTGAATGAAATAAAAAATTACGAGGCATTACTTTTTGACTGTCCCTCGTATATACGGTTTATGCTGTATAATGCTGTATACGTATCTATTGAACTGTTGATGTGAAATGTCATCCCATGATGTCTGCGTGAGTCTATCGTCAATAAACGTTGAAAATGGTAATCTAGTTCCACCACTTCCTGACTCCTGCGTGTTGCTGTAGTGCATGAGTGCAGTAGATGTGTAGCCAAGAACCTATACACATTCGCGTATATATACAGGGTGTCCATAAAGTCTCTTTACAATTTAACAAATTTATTACAAAGGCAAATGAAAAGACAAATATGTGGAAATTATTACAAAATGAGAAGTAGATACTGAAGTTTTTTTTGCCTCATTTAATACACCTCTATATGGGCACCATTAGTTGCACGAAGCACATCAAGACGGTACTCGATTTCTTGCCATGTTCGCTGTAGCATAGCCTCATCAATGGTATCAGTGATCTTTTGCTTTAGGTCAGTGATGTTCCGTATCTTTGTTCGATACACAATATCTTTAACATAACCCCATAGAAAGCCCAGGGGAGTGATATCTGGTGAACGAGGTGGCCAGGGAATTGGGCCATCCCTTCCAATCCACCGGTCTGGAAATGTTTGATTTAGGAACCCACGAACATGCAGTCCCCAATGTGGTGGTGCACATCTTGCTGGAAAATGATGGTTGGTTGAAGGTCATCTAGTTGTGGTGCCACATATTCAGTCAAAAGGTCAAGGTAAACATTTGCAGTAATTGATGTCTCGTTGAAGAAAAATGGACCAATGATCCCACACCACACATTCACCTTTGGACTATCTCGGTGAAGTTCCCTAGTCACATGGGGGTGTTCTGATCCCCAGATTCTCACATTATGTGTGTTCAGTTTCCCTGAAACATGAAAGGTTGCCTCATCACTAAAACAAACTAGGGTGAGGAACGTTTCATCCTCAGAAATTTGTTCCAGCATGTTAACTGCAAACTCTTTTCGTCTTGGTTACATTGATGAGGCTATGCTACAGCGAACATGGCAAGAAATCGAGTACCGTCTTGATGTGCTTCGTGCAACTAATGGTGTCCATATAGAGGTGTATTAAATGAGGCAAACTAAAACTTCAATATCTACTTCTCATTTTGTAATAATTTCCACATATTTGTCTTTTCATTTGCCTTAGTAATAAATTTGTTAAATTGTAAAGAGACTTTATGGACACCCTGTATATATGTACACATCTGTCGGCCATCCGTAAGCCCGACACATGCTGATTGCCTTCATCAGCGAAAGTTAATAATAACATTTATCTTCTTCTTGAACCCCGTCCCCCCACCCCATTATCACTTTAACATCCATCTTATTCCTCTTGGACTGCCCTCTGTTGTCTGGCGCATCATCCAGTCTATGACTGTTAAAAATAGAGTGGTTGATAAGGGGCATCCCTGTCATACTCCTGTCTTCACCTCAAAGGTTAGGTTGCTCTGCCCAATGTTACATGTAAAGTTGGAATAGAGGCTTTTTATGATTGACACTATGCAGCTTGGAATTCCATAAGCCCTCAGTATTTTCCATAAACTGTCCCTATGTATACTGTCAAAAGCCTTTTCAAAATCAACGAAATTAATGTACAACTGTCTTTGCCACTCTGAGCACTGCTCAATAATGTTCTTGAGGGTAAATATATGATCTACACATCTTCTGTTCTTTCTAAATCCTACTTGTTCTTTCCTCAGTTTGTGGTCTACTGCTTTTGAAATTCTCTGTATAATTATCCTGCCTAGTATTTTGCTGGAAACTGAGAGAAGAGTTATTCCTCTCCAATTATTGCAGTCTGCAAGATCTCCCTTCTTGGGCAATTTGACAATTATTCCTTTGTTCCACTCCGTTGGTGTTCTCCCTGTTTTCCAGACTTGTGCAAATAGTGGTTCTAATAGTTCTGCTGCTACCTCAGGGTCTGCATTTAAGTTATCATGGTAAAGGTAAAGGATCCCGTTACACGCCCATTGAGGCATATTGGGAATATGGTGTTAGGCCCATATTTTCTTGACCATCGGCACACTAGGGGTGATGTGGTCAGCATCACGCTGGACGCCTTAACCTTCCCAGAAGTTGCTCTGATACCCAGTTGGGGAAGTTATCAAGGCCAGGAGCTTTTCCATTCTTTAACCCTTTGATTGCTGTGATGATTTCTTCTTTTCGTGGAATGTCTGTATTTACATCTAGATCATTTTCAGCCTCAGGAACATTCAGCTGAGTCTCTGGAACATAGGCCTTCAACAAACTCAAGCCAAGACCTCCTGTCCTGTGCCATCACTTTCAGAGTGTAAGAATGAAAGAAGGGAAAAGAAAACGAGAACCATAAGACTATTTTTATTATTTAGTCACTAATAAAAACTGTCACAAATGTAAGAACAGAAGAAAACAAAAAAACCACAACACTATTTTTTAAATTATTTTGTCACTAATAAAAACTGTCAACAAAATGTAAGAACAGAAGAAGAAAACAAGAACCACAAGACTATTTTTAGTATGCCATCATCACCGTCATCATTGTGCTCACTGTGGAACATGGAGCCACCACCACCACCACCCCAGCTGGTGCCGCAGGAATCATGTACAAAACATTTACATGCTCTTGCAGTGGTGGTTTCTATGGCAATGTGTTTTATATGATGGGGTTGCCAGCCCTTGGCCATGTCTGCAGAATGGGAGAAGATCGGCTACCACAACAAGCATGGGAAACTAAGAGCTAGGGATCCAGACCTCCAGGATGACCCAGAGTCCGCTGGGAGGCCAACATTAGACAATCTTTAAAGGACCGAGGACTAGAATGGAACCAGGCCAGGAGGAAGACAGCCGATAGGATAGTCTGGCGCTCTCTCTTCCAAACCTCTACACCTCACGGTAGAAGAGGAACAACTAATTAAGGTTGCCAGCACGATGCAAATTGTTAGTATTTAGTCACTGCTTAAAAACTGTCAGCTAAATGTCAGAATGAAACACAAATTAAAACAAGACATCAGCTCAGTTAAACAAAAAGAAACCATGGGGTTCTGGGATCACATACCTGTTCTGTTCCTATGTCAAGATCCATCAGAACTTTTAGAGCTGTCTCTTGTATTTCTGACTTGGGGCTGGTAAGTAACTTGACAATAACATGCCCAGCCCCATGTTCAATGAGATATCGGGACATGAAACTTGAAACTTTCAATGTCACTGACAACAGGTACAATCCCTGTTTGGAAAAAAATAGGTGGAGTGGAGGGGAAACCAGTGGAACAAATGTATTAAAATGATTGCTATTACAATCAATACCCTTTAAGTCCCCAAGGGGCATAATAATAATAGTAATAATAGCCCCTTCAGTCATAACTGACAATGGGAATACGCTCCTGAGGTGATAGCCCTCACAGTTGCTTATTTTCCTGGTGTTCCTTTCGACATTTTATCCTCCCTTCTGCTTGCCATGAAAGCTTCTTTTTGCCCAATCTGAGGTGGCATTGTAGAGAGCATCGCCACTTGGTGTGATCGGCAACTTCATCCTCCCAGGTTGCTGGATTTATTTCCAGTGCCATCATGTCTTTCTTGCCCACATCTTTGAACCTCATCTGCAGTCGCCCAACTATCTGCCAGTTGTCTGTAGAAGATATCTTTCGGGATGTGACCATCTTCCCCCATAGGAGTATACACCTTCAAAAACACATGTGCACGTTCTCATGTCGCATGCCACCAGCTCAAGCTTTTTCTATGTATTCCTTACTTACTTAGTCGTTCCCCTTCTACCGTGAGGTATAAAGGTTTGGAAGAGAGAGCGCCAGACTATCCTATCGGCTGTCTTCCTCCTGGCCTGGTTCCATTCTAGTCCCTGGTCCTTCAAAGATTGTCTAATGTTGTCCTCCCAGCGGACTCTGGGTCGTCCTGGGGGTCTGGATCCCTGGCTCTTTGTTTCCCTTGTCTGTTGTGGTAGCTGATCTTCTCCCATTCTGCAGACATGGCCAAACCATCTTAGATGGCACTGTTCTACTTGAGTCTGCAGGTGGTGGGATTTTAGGCTTTGATGTATCATCTGGTTGCGGACCATGTCTCTTCTTGTTACTTCAACCACCTTCCTCAGATACCTCATTTCTGAGGTTTGGATCTGGCTTTTGTGGGTTGTAGTCATCTATGTATTCCTCATCATCTTAATCTCTGGCTCATGTTCTCTACTCCATATTTTTTTTATCTACATCGGCCATTACAATGGGATCTGGAATGTTTATTAGTATGTGTTCAAATCAGGTAATGAAAGTTTCACATTAGTTCTTTGAAATGAAAAAAATAAACTACTTTGTTAATAAATAATATTTTATTATTTAGTCACTGCTTAAAAACTGAATGACAATGAATGTCAACTACAAACATATTTTTCACCCCCCTCCCCCAAAAAAACCACTGCATTATGTCCCCTTGCAGGAAGCCTGCACAAAGCATCCACATGCTGAGGCAGCAGTGGATTCTACAGCAATGAGATGCCAAACCTGGAGATTCTCCTAGAAGAAAAACAGGTTAGTCAGCAACTCAGACTCCTTTTGCCATTCATTGCGTTGCGTTATACCTCCTTACCAGAAGACCTTCTTGTGACTTGGACGGCTGAGTTTTATTTCCCTAATTAAAGTTTTGGTCACCTGCCTCAAAATTCTTGTAGCAGCCTGGTGACTGGGAGATTTAACACTCTGGCTGTTATATCATGGCCTTTTTTTATTTTGTTCCTTGTCGTCCTTTCTCTCAGGCTACACTTTCAATGGATAAACAAAGGGATAGATTAAAGCGAATACTCACATTCAGTGCAGATTCCTCATCATCATTTTGGCAAAGGCTAAAGACAGCTTGCAGAAATCTGGGTTGGAACATGACCAGCGCACGACAACTTGGCTCAGCTGAAACATAAATAACAAAACAAACTAAAAGAAAAACAGGTACACCTACTTTCACCCTCTCTTCTGCATGGCTTAGAAAGGAAATAATGAAAACGATAATCAAGAAGTCATTAACCTTTGTAAATGCAACACAATTGTGCCAGATAGGACTAAAGTTGTACGACAGTGATCATAAATATGGAACTCACGGAAAGCACCAGACCACAACAGTGATCATAAATGTGGAACTCACGGAAACCACAAGACCACGACAGTGATCATAAATGTGGAACTCTTGGAAAGCACCAAACGACGACAGTGATCATAAATACGGAACTCACGGAAAGCACCAGACTATGACAATGATTATAAATGTGGAACTCATGGAAAGCACCAGACAAGTACTAACACACTGCTTCTTAACCTGCTTTGTGTGCCATGGATCTCTTTGATTGTCCAGTGAAGGTTATGGACCTCATCTTAGAAAAAAAAATGTACATAAAAGCATAATTTAAAATGTTATATGGAGCCCCTCAGGGTCCGCGGTCCACATGCTATGAAGCTCTAAACTAGTTAAACAAATGGTGTAGTAGAGATACAGGCATGGCTATATGTCTGCTATACCAGATAGTTAAGCTGCTATATCACAGCATTGATAGAACCATTAAAAAAATCTGTATCACTGTCAGGTCATCTGAAGAGACAAAGAAAGAACAGGGCTGATGCACCCTCAGGAATGTCGTACAAAGGTAACTAAAGTGAGGCTTGCTTGGGGCTGGACAACCACATTATGTCAAACAAATAGCCACAGAAACCACCACAGCAAGAGCACATAAATGCTCAGGCTTCCTGCAAGGGGACCAGCTACAGTGGTGACTCCTATGCTCCATAAGGAGCACAAAGCAAAAATAATGACGAGGTGATGTATCAGACTAGCATTACAAGGCAGTCCTTGTTCTGGAATCCACAGGGAAAGAGAGGCAGAGGTAGACCAAAAAACACATGGAGAAGAGAACTGGAAACAGAGGTGAAAATGATGAGGAAAACATGGAAAGAACTTGAGCGGATGGCACAGGACAGGAAGACTTGGCATGTGTTTGTTTTAAGGCCTATGCTCCTCTGGGAGCTAAAGGGTATTGATTAATTGATTGATCTATCAGACCTGCAGTGGGTAATTCCTTCTCACTGAGCCACCACAGCAGCCCCCCCCCCCCCCCCCCTCCCCCCAGAAACCTGTATTCAAAGCACATGCTCCTGCAGCAGTGATTTGTGCTGCAACTCTTTTTACAAGATGAAGCTGTCAACATCTTCACATTAGTTGCCTTCTGTGACACGCTCAACTTCTTTATTTGCCTTCTCAAAGACCCTTAAGAACTATTTCGGTATAGGAAATCTTAACTTACATTAAATCAAGGGCTGGTAACAGGTCGATCTAGATCTACCGATAGATCTCAGTGGATGATCTGGTACATATTTGGGGAAGAAGAATGTTTAAACTAGGAACATTTCATACTAGTCTTCTCCTGCCAGCACTTAACTCATTCTGCCCGGCGTACGGCGCGCCAAGGTGATATATGCCACATTTAAGCGGAAAATTATAGAATATCTGGTGATAAGCCAGTTTAAAATTATGTCAGCACATCCAGCACATGTGTGTGAACGTTTGTGAGCGAAACAAAAAATTTATGAAGTTACAATTGTGTGCTGCTTTATATCCATTGCTAAAGTTGCTTTGGATCTAGCCACAGGCCGCATGGTACGCCCACTTTATAAGATTCCGAAATTGAACAAAAAAATTAGAAAATAAGTGGTCATAGTGTTCATGTCATGTAAATACTTCATGTGGACATCGTATTTTGAACTGGTAGCGAAATAATTATATTGGTGATTAGTTTATGCATACTATTATCAATTAATGACGTCATAGGGTTATTTGTTTACATGTATTGTAGTCACATACATAATATGAATCAACCTCAATATATAATTTTGAAATGAATGTTAGTGTGTTAGTGATATCGGTAGCGATAATAACCTACTTTCGATTCCGACAAGGACGTTGAACAAATGTGATATTTTTAAGTAATAAATAAATAAATCTGCATGAGACAGGAATGTGTAAGTGAGATACCAGTTCAGCAATATGTGACTTCACAAAGCAATTTATATAAATTACAATTTTCATTTGTTTTTTATCAAACTTCTTGAATTAGTTGTCAACTTGATATACGTTTCAATTCTTGTGTTTTACTACCAAAGGATTAAGTATAGCTGAAATATTGACGTGTATGGGCATAAATTTTATTCATTTTTATTTTCTTTATTGTTTTTACACTTCACAAGATATAACTGCTAAGCCGTGTTTTATTAAGGGGATTTAACTATTAAAAGATTTGTAGGTACGGGTCGGTTTTTTGTATACACCCCTGTAAGCACACTTTTTGTGATGAGATGAATGCTCAGTGATTTTTTTGAATGCAGCGCTACTGTCTAGCTGTTAGTTGTTTTTTATTTAAAAATATGATAGGAATAGTTTTGAGGGGGGAAAAGCGGATGAGTCAGCTCACATCTCAAGCTGCGTATTAGTGCTTGAATGAATTCTTATATAGACTGAACTGTTTTAAGCAACTGAGATTGCGTGCAGTGTTTGGTGGGCAGAGCTTGGGGAAGGTGGTGCCTTCTCGCTAGTGTGTCCCGGCATATTTGTGTTTTTCTATGAAGGGAATTTGATAATTAAAGAGGATAATTCTTTTGAAGTAAAGATAAAGAGATTATTGTTGGGAAAGTTCTTTCTCCCAGGAGTTTATGGATTGTTTTCCAAGAGATATTACCCAGATGCCAGGGAGTACGCCGGCATTATATATTTTGTAAGAAGTCTGATGGATTTATTATAAAGGCCATGGATTGCACCGGCCGTGATTTTGATTCATGTTTATTCTGATGTATTTTTTCCCTTGTTACTAGAAGTCATAGTATGCCGCTATGTAAGCGACCAGTGATCATCATCACTTATAAAGATATTGATGTAAACCTTTACGAAACGTGAGCTGCTGTGTTCTGCAGCCTTTGTACTTTGAGTTGTGTACCTGTAGCTGAATCTTTGGATATTGCTTTGAAGGGATTTATGCTATGAGTTACTGCATTCTACAGCCTATTGAGACTGTGATGCACATCTTTTGTTTGGATGACTATTTTTGCTGTATGTCTACGAAATGAACTTACTTATCTGATTCACCATGATTTGCTATGAAGTGTCGTCCAATGTTACCATGATATTTATGTGACTGTGGCGTAATAAACTATTTAAACGTTATCAGTCGTTGCAACGTTTCCTGACTATTACATTTACTGTAGTGTGTGGTTCCAGCCTGTGTTGGTTTGCCGGAACCTTTTTACATTCACGTTTGTTGACAGTCACTTACTCACACATCAGTCAGCCATCCGTAAGCCCGACCTCACTGACTCTGTACTTGTCAGTCCTTGTTATACCACACCATCCACCAGAAACATTCCACCACCATCAACAGTAATTGAACATAATATGTACCACTCATGTTAACCCTCAACATAGTGGTAACAATAACAAACAATTATAACATCACATAAAAATTCAACATTATTTCACAATATTCTGCAGCCAATTTCCTAAAGTTTGATGCATAATACATATATCTACTAAATTAATATGTGTCTACTGCCTGTTTTTAAAACATCACTTGTAGAAAAAAAATGTCTGCATATTGGGTCCTGGGTAAAACTGAAAAAATGCCTGGGTTAGAATGAGTTAAAATAGTAATATCTCCAGGAACAGCAGTACTTTTTCCTTGTTTCCAGTGAAAACTCATGCGCTCGTTACTATATTTTATTTGTGAATTGAATGATACAGGAAAGCTATTTTTTTTAAATTAAAGAGAGGTTGTTGTTTAGCTAGAGCCACTTCTCAGCTACCCCGCCTATCATGGGTCCATAGTGAGATCCAACGGCATGCAGCCACCCAGGTAAAAGCCATAGCTACATCTGGGGCTCTAGTGACTCCTCCAAGCTTAGAGTAAAATGCTGGGTTCTCAACATGTTTCACCACAGGGGAATCCATGGAAGTGTGTGGATGATTTCAAGGATCAATGAGGGTGTAATTAGCCTCACAGACAGAGGTTCACATCCCCATCCATATACTACTTAGTTGATGGTCATGCAAGGATGACTCCAGAAATGCCTCCAATACAGTTTATTTAGAATACCATTGTTTCGTTTGAGATTTACACAGCTCTGTTGATGGAATTACAGAAAGCAGATCATATGGCGGCTATAAAAGTTGTTTTGTTTAAACTTGAGTTTGTCTGAAAGTTTATTTTTGAGGATATCTTTGTCGTGACAATGGATGTGTAACGGGATTTTTTACCTTTACCTTCTTTTGTCGTGAGTGCATTTCGCGCATGTTTTAATTGTTCCTGTCTCCTGTGTTGCGTTTATTGCGTGATATGAACTATTTACTTTTATGATGTGTTTTCTGTATATGTGCATGTGTACAATTTTCTATTATATGAATACAAAAACAAAGTTCCAAATACTCTAAATTGTGAAACATGGCATTATTTAATCAAGGCAGATCTTTAGAGACCTCTGTGTCTAAAACAGATCCCAAAAGCTCCTGGGTTGCCTAACGCTACATTAAATTACATATACAATTAATTCAAGCCACCTGATCAGTCACAAACAAAGTGCTGACCCATAAGAATCATGACCTGGAAGCTATCCTCTTAGAATGTAAGGAGTTTAAAGGACTGTAGAACATGCTTGAGGAAATACTTCTCTCATGATATGTAATGTTGTACTTTCATTATAGAAGAGTATGAGAGTATCCAACACATATTAGAATTACTTTAATTTTAACTATAAAATTACTTTAATTTTTACTATAAAATTACTTTAATTTTAACTATAAAATTACTCTATAACAGGAAACTATATTCAAAGCATTACAACAGGGGCCAATGTGATTATCACAAGTAGATGCATTCTTAATGTTTATAAATAAATGTATAATTGTAAATGCATTCCTCATGTTCATAATCAAATTTATAATTGTAAATGTATTCCTCATGCTCATAATTAAATTTACAATTGTAAATGCATTGCTCATGTTAATAATCAAATTTATAATTGTAAATGCATTCCTCATGTTTGTAATTAAATTTGTAATTGTATATGCTTTCTTGTTTCAAAACAAAAACAAATTAGGCACGAAATACTTTGGTACAAACTAAATACTTTGGTACAAACTAAATACCTTGGTACAAACTAAATACCTTGGTACAAACTACTATTCATTACTGGACTTTCACCGTCATCACCATCATATCCCTTTTCACTCCTTATGGAGTATGTAGACAACTGTTGCGTGTTGTAATGTTATGTTAGATAATATGGCCAAGTTCAATTTATAACAAACAACTGCAATATAACTGGAGTAATGATTGCAGATAATACTGTCAGCGTCTAATACGGTTTAATCACAGTTCAAACATGCAAATAGCTCCACATACTACACTGGATTTCATAGATAATTTATCAGTCGTCTGGCTGACTACATTGGGCCATCATCTAGTAGACAGTAGTAAATAAACTGAGCCGTCTGAACGTCTAAGTCCGCAAATCCATCTTTAAAACATAGTTAATAATCGAACTGTAGCAGTAATAAAATACTTTTCTGTCAGTCAGCACACATCTCTGGCACTCCTATAATGAAATATCATATGAAACTGTGGATATATCAGCAGACATCAAATACTGGAGCAAGAGCTCACACACATACACCCTGCTGGCTCAAGACACAGCCACACAGTCTTTTACCAAAAGTCAGCTACTTCTGCTCTTCATGATCGTTTACTAATTAGTTAATATGACGTTATTTTTAATCAAGCGGCGCTCCATACCCGTCCATTATTTTTAATATAGCGGTGCTCTTCTTGAGGACTGCGATGCTTCAAAATCATGAAAATTTTTGCGGTGCGCAAAAAGAGGTTAACAACAACACTGCAGCTTTTCCCTTTGCAGGAAGGCTGCATTGGAGCATCCAAGTGCTCTTGTAGTGGTTGTTTCTGCAGCAACTTGTTTTAACATGATGAGGCTTGCCGGCCCAATGTGCAACTTTGTATTTGTCATCTCATGCTTGAGGGAGCAGTATTCATATTCTTTCTTTGTCCCCTCAAGTCGATATGGTAGCCATGAAGGCTCAATACAAACTGAAAGGTGCTGGAAAAAGAGGTTCTAGAGAAACTCGGATTGCACAAACACAGTAGCAGTAAAATAAAAAAATATTACCATGGCCTACAAGAGCTTCTGATCGGCACAGTGGTTAAAGCGTTTGTCTCTCACAGTAAAATTACTGGGTTCTAGCTGTAAATAACTACCCGACTCTGCTCTCGAGTTAGGGAAAGAAATGGCAGTGAGGAACAGTAACTGGTCACTCCACCTTATATAACCCAGTAAAGTCTCTAACACTGCACTCCCTACTGCATTATCTGTTATATGACTACTTATTTTTCACAGCCTACAAGTACAAGTTATAGGAAATGCCGGGAATGCCACTGCATCTTAATGATAATGCTTAACAGTATCAGCAGAAGAGTCAAGAAGTGCTTTTTGTTTTGCATTTTAATTGTCATAATATAACCTACCCATAAAATTGAGCAATATCCAGTATCCTTCTTTCTTTATAAATCCTGTGTCACTTGACATGCTGTCAAAAAGTGTAGACATGAAGATGAGACTATCAGAGGCTACCAAGGCCAAGTCTGGATTAAGTCCTATAATGTTACCCAAGCTCAGCAGGTAAGGGAGAATGATCTAAAAGAGATAAATACTGCGTTAAATAATATGCATTTTCTTAAAAAAAAAAAAAGACAATAAAAGAAATTTAATAAACACAACCAACAGCCTCAGTGCAATGTAAAATATGATCATATATTAGTATTCTTCTTCTCTCTTCAGTTATCTATGGGGTACGAACCTTCAACCATATCTCTCAAGTCTTTAGGCAGTCCACTCCACTTCTTTCTGTTGTCTCCATGCCTTTCTTATTCTTTGTTTTCCCACTCACTTTCCTGTATGTTCTGGAATTTATTTCTTTTATCCTAAAGGTTCAAAAGCAATATGTAATATGTGACACTAGCCAAATACTGTGGCAATCTAATGAGAATGGAGCCTGATAAATGACCACTATACACCTACAACACTAGAAGATTTGGGTTCAGAGCACAATGAAGACCATGAGACAGATGGATAACCAGACCACCAATGTGGACTGATGAAAAGAACCAGACAAGTGCCAATGGAACAAGGAATGAGAATCTGCTAGCAATGAATAGGACATTCACTGAAGAAACCTGCCGGCAGCATTACAATGCAGTACTAGTTCAGGAATCCCCAAGGTATGAGACGTAGTGGGAGATTGAAAAACACATGAAGAACTGGAAACAGAAATGAAAGGGGTGAGGAAAACATGGACAGAACTGGAATTGATGGCACGGGCTAGAGAACTTGGAATGAGTTTGTTAGAGGTCTATGCTCTTGGTGAGATGAAGGGCAATGATAATGACGGATGATAAATACATTCATCTTTTGCTGATCATTGTTGATAGATAAGAGTCTGTTAATTTGTTCAAATCCTCGGTTTCATATCACACTAGTGTTATCATTTCTTAGGGTTTGGATTATTGTAGACGAACAGAACATTGTTAGGTTATTGAATCAAGTGGTCTATTACTGGAAGGGATTCCTGCCAAGCAGAATAAGAGGGATTCTCACAAAGGTTCCCCTGGAAGATTGTCAGGAGAACATTAAGATCATATGTTTAACAAGACTATGACAGTGTCATACAAGTGGGCATGGCCACTCGTCTGATGCTAATAAACCTACTTCAAGCGCTGTACAAATTCAAAGAACCTGTAACATAGCTAATATTAGTGGTTAGAAATGGAATATTATGTACATCCCATTAACTTTAGAATCACTTAATGATTTTTATAGTGTTAGGGTTATTGTAAGTGATTAATGTTCGGTCATTGAACTGAGTTGTTTGTTACTGGAAGGGATTCCTGCCAAGCAGTATAAGAGGGCTGCTCACAAAGGTTCCCCTGGAAGATTGTCGGGAGAACATTAAGATCATATGTTTAACAAGGCTATGATGGTGCCAAGTGGGCATGGCTACTCATCTGATACTAATAAGCCTACTTAGCTGAAAAAATTCAAACTAACTGTAATGTAGCTAATACTAGTGGTTAGGATTGGAATACCAAAGACATTACACCAACTTTAGAAACATAGAATGGTTTTTAACAGTGTTAGAATTATAGTAAGTGAATAAAAAATATTAGGTAATTGAACTGGGAGGGGGAAAAGGTAGGGACTGAGTGATCTGTTACTGGAAGGGCTTTCAGCTAAGCAGAACAAGGAGGCTCTTCACCTAGGTTCCCCTGGAAGATTGTCAGGAGAACTTTAAGATCACATTTTTAAGACTGTGTCACGAGGCACTAAGAACCCACCAAGAAGCTGCTGAGTAAATGCAGCACAGAGGAAAATGAGTGAGAAAAAAAAGAAGGAATCATGAAATT
Source organism: Oreohelix idahoensis (assembly GCA_024509875.1). Classification (NCBI taxonomy): domain Eukaryota; kingdom Metazoa; phylum Mollusca; class Gastropoda; order Stylommatophora; family Oreohelicidae; genus Oreohelix; species Oreohelix idahoensis. Next base: position 427,661 of record JAMPIV010023204.1, on the reverse strand, counting down.
CTTCTGCTCCAATGAGAGTGTTTCTAGAAGTATTACACAATCAAGATGTGCTAAGGTGACTTACTATTATGTTAATCAGGTGCCTGTAAGGGTGTTACGGTAGTTTAATTGGCATTGTCTGCTAGAGGTTAGCAGCATGCGATTTTAGGGGTTACAACGTTTAATGTAATGTAAAAGTATTATTAGCCTAGTGAACGCTGTGACGTTTCAGCGTTGGTAGTCACGCACGGTGACCAAGAGACGGGACCCTTTCTTGAATGACCGTCAAACGGAGAAGACGTGTCTTTATATTCTTATAGTGTCGGGCATGGAATGCCACACAGTTATATTGTATTTTGTTATGGACATGGGTCAGTCCACTGTTATGATGAAGAAAGATGAAGTGATAGGTTAGTAATCGACTAAACCTTGTCGAGATGAATTAACAGTCCGTTTTAGTTATACTAGTGCCAGACGCATAATCTCACTGTCGGTCGTTGAATTTACCAACCACGCGTGCATATAGTTATGTCGTTCTGCCTACAGTAATTCAGATGTATGAGACAAAGGACTGATATGCAAGATAGCTAAGGACTGATATGCAAGATAGCTAACTCAACATAGGATTCTAAATTATATTTGTGATGTAATTCATGATCAATGTACGATGTCTACAGAATGTATAATAAATTGTTTGTTTGGACTCTAGACATGACTTATCCCGTCTATGAACATTTGGGAGATTCAATTATTACTATCATGGTTTCAAAGTATTTAAACCCACATTCGCGTAATTAACATCTAAGGCACGATGCAAAAATGATGAAATGTAAACCAAGTTACAAAGATTGACTATCAAGCTTTCAACAATCCGTTGGGCTAATTTTCCGACCGCAGCAGAATTGGTTGGCCATCGCTGGGGATCGAAAGAAAAAGGAAAATTTTTCTTGTTTACATACTTTCCCAAACCGTTTACGATTACAAGAAAGTCACATGATTTGCATAAATATGACGTTAAACGCATGACTACGAAATGCCAATCTGACGTCACTATCATGCATAGATGCCGTGCTTCGAAAGTACAACCTTCAACGCATTCCAGGTTTGATGAAGATTTACATGATCACGAAGACCAGACGATGGAATACGGTTATCAGCCAACAAGGAGCAAACAGTACTAGGCATGAATCTAGTCCGTTGATGAACTTGACATCGCCGGTGCCTTTTAAAGATAAGTCTAGACTTAGGACGGTTGTCATTCATATAGCACAATACTAAGTCCATTTCTCTGTGCAGGCATGTCCACTCTATTTGTTATATATCTATGTTATATCTGTTTTTTTTTGTCGTTGATGTTGTCCCTTATTCGTGGGTATGGATGGGCGGCGGATTGAAATCAATTCTATGGCTCCTTGGATGCCACGAACTGATTTTAATTGTTCTTAAGGCCGTTAGTTAATTGCATTTTTACGAAGAACCCATCGATGGCTTTCCGATGATTTTTGTTCGTTCGTATTTGCAATTAATTGACCTTGCATGTTAGGTGTCTAGTCGTGTTATAACTGGGGTATTCTAGTGTATTTAGTTCTAATTTTTATTCAGTTCTGTAACAATATTTGTAATCTATCGTGTTTTTCTGATCTGACTATTATTTCGTTTATATATTTGTACAACCGTTAATGAGTCCATGTATACGTCACTAATTTTTGTGTATGCAGGTTAATTTTCTATTCAGTTCATTCTTTGATCTCTCACTTCCGGTTTATTCAACTTAGTTATAAATGCATTTTTATTGTGAAAATGTCTTTGTCGTATGATAATACTGTTCTGTAATCCTTGGTTAACAAATTGTGTTGTTTGTCTTCATTTCATCCATTTATAAGATAATATTAATACTATAATTTATTCATTAATAAGAGTGTAGATTAATATGATTAAATTTTTATGAGTTTTAAGGAGGAATTAGGGACTTTGCACCAATTTGCAGTGGTGGTCCAAGAAATGGGCAATGCACTTTATAGCTCATGATTATGACATAATATACTATGATTAATTATTATAAATTTATAACATATTAAGACATATTAAATGTTAATTAGTACACTTTCTCAGTACTACAGTGTGAACTTAGTAACTATTAAGATTAAATAACCTAATTATTTAGGTATAATACCCATAATTATTGAATACTAATATTAAGTGCATGATATAATTTTATCATCCTACATAGGTGTGGTGTCTGCCCATGCACACCACATGTTGGATTTATTGAGTTTGAGTCAGTGCTGATAAATGCGGCACTATTTGGAATATTGAAAAGGAAGCGCACCGGAAAATGAGAGAAAAGAGATGTTTATAATGTGTATGGCCAAGGTGTTAAGAAAAAAACCTTGAGCTTTGTGGCCGCTGTGTTTTCTTGTAAGTTCCATTGGGAACATATTGCGAAGTGTTCACCTTTCTAAATGGATGTGGTTGGTACAAGAGGAGGAATACTCTTGGCATATGATTAATACTGTATTGATGAGGTTTGGTAATTAAGGATTAATCTTGACGAACGCTTCTGTATGCTACAAGGAATATACGTTATTAAAGGATGTTGAGTTCGTTAAAAAGGAAGACTGTTTTAGTTCGTCATTGGTGATTGGGTCAGTTAAAGAACCCACATGTATGTTGTTGAGTATGGAATAAAGCTATAATCGTTGGGTCACCCTGGACGTAACAGAATAACGAGCATTATTATGAAACAACAGCAGGAGTAATCAAATATACATTAACATAATCAACATATACTTGAACTGTGGACAGGGGTAGCAATTTATCTGAAATAATAAAAACGAACCCACAATATATTCAAACAGCGCCCCACCACAGATATGGGAGGCTGTCGTCCGTTGGATTTGAAGGACATTTGAAGGTTGCTCAAGTTATTGGCAGACAGAGTCCTTTGTTGGGACAATATCGGGAAGTTTGATCAATCTATCGCTGTTCAACAATGAACATTTTATGCAGAGACAGCTGTTGGAATGCAACTTTGTGCAGACATGAAATTTACAATATTCGTATACTAGGTCATGCCCAGACCTGGTACCTTACTTGAGGATCAGAAAAAAACATTATATCCATGACGAAATCGTTCACGCTTATTTACCATGAGAGGGATGCTATACCAATCTGACGAATATCTTCACGGGAGAAATATGAATCTGGGATTTTACGAGGAGGTCGTTTCGCTGGACAAGTGGACTCGGAAGTACTAGATCAAACCATTAGGACATTGATAAGGTCACCTCATCAGTTTATTCGGTCACTCGTTGGAAATTAACATTTCGTCTCTATCATTATATATTGACACTATCTCTGCAATGTGTCTCACACGAGTGAAGGTCGGACATTTTCGACGTTGAATTCATGTCCAAGAGTCCTAGTTAACTGAATAATTAGTGAACGATTCAATGTGATATTGCGTAGAACGATGCATTGGAGTTACATCGTGGAGTGGATACTCATGGTCGATTCAGATAATTGATGTTTTTGTAACGTCATGGTTGTTGGTCCTATCATTGTTGGGCAAATCTCGCTTCTTTTGTGTTATATGTTTCTTTTCTTTGTCTCTTGCGGGTGACTGTTTAGGAGGCGTTTTACATTTCAGTGTCGTATTTCTATAGGTTGATTGCATTAATTTCTTTCAGGGATTCAGCATTTAGTGCTGTCGTGATTACCGCTCTGTTTGAAATTAAGGCTTTCATGCGTGTTAGCTGTGCTGTGATTTGTCGTATTTTTTTAAATTTCAATTTTGTTTGGAAATTTAGTCTGGCGTGGGTCTTTCCTGGCTATCTTTTGTAAAATTTACATTAATGGTAAAAGTGATTTGTCGTTTTGTCTCGTTTATTACTGGTGGAAACTTTAATTTTTTTTGTCTTAGAATTTTTGACTATTTACAATTTTGTCGTTTCCTTATTTTGTTTCCATCCATGTCTTTCGTTATTCATGGCATGTGATAATTTTCCTTTGCAGCATACATATGATTCATTATTTATTGATCAACTATAATACAATAATATTGCTTGTTATATATCCTACGATTCTTGTGGATAACAAGAAGCATAATCATACACGATAATTATATCACGTCTAAGTGAGTTGTGCAGGTGATATAGTTATATATATATATATATATCTATATATATATATATTCACATTGTGACTACACCAATCAGACACACTATCCCATAGTGTGATGGACTAAGTAAGGCAGAGGATAACATAGATATTGATTTATTGTTTATAAAAGTTATACTTCTTAGTATACTATGGCGACTCTTGACTATTTTATTAAACAAGGAAAGGCACTGAGTATGGAAGGTGATATTTTAAAAAATTTTGCTTTGACTGCATATGAAAAAGCAGAGGCAAAAGAAGAAAGAGAAAGAAATGAGAAAAAAGAAAGAGAAGAAAGGGAATTTTCTATGGCGCAAGAAAAAGCAAATAAGGAAGAAAGAATTCGTATGGCAGAAATCGCTGCGGAACGAGAGAAAATGGAACATGAAAAGGCAATTCGTTTAGCTGAAATTGCTGCCGAGGAGGCAAAATTTGAAAGGGAGAAAGCTTTTGAGGTTGAGAAACTTCGTTTTCAACAACATCATGTTTCCCATGATTCTGATAGTAATGGTTCATCGAGGAAGGCAATCACAACCCCTAATTTTAATTTAAGACTACCACCCTTTTCTCCTCCTCACGACGATATAAGTTTTTATTTATTAAGATTTCAGGAAAGAGTCTCTTGCTTAAATATTGATAAAGATTCATGGTCTGGTGTTTTTTCGGGTCTCCTCACAGGTGATGCAGTTGGGGTCTATCTGGGTATAGACCAAGATAAAAGACATGATTTTCAGGTCGTAAAGGCAGCATTTATACGCAGATATGGTCTGGATCAGGAAGGCTATAGACAAAAGTTTCGATCCATGTTGCCGGTAGAGGGTAAAAATTTTGAGGATTTTGTTTCCTCCATAAAACTATGTCTCCAAAGATGGGTTGAACAGGCTTCTATCCCTAAAACTTTTGAAGGATTATGTGATCTCTTATTAAGAGATAAAATGTTTCTTCGGTAAACCAGGATATTGTATCATTCTTACAAGAACGTAATCCGACTAGTATCGAGGAAATGGAAAAATTAGGTCAACAATTTTCCGTTGCTCATCCAAACTTGTCATTGAGCAGAGCAAAAGTCTTGGACTCATCTACTGCGTGTGCTGCGACGCACGGGAGATCGCGCACTCGTAGTTTAGATAGACGATATAATCATAGAGAAAATAATCACACATCCTATAGGGGTAAATATAATTTTTACCATAATCGCTCACCTTCACGGGGTAGAGACAGGCATAATTTCAACAATTATAACAATAACCAATGGTATCGAAATAACCAGTATTCACACAACAAATATACTGACAATCATAATTTGTCACCGCGGGGTGGCCATTATGACAGGGACAACAATGGACATTCTCATTCAGACAATTTTTCAGATCGCAGAAGATCTCACTTCGTTAGAAGTCATAATAGAGCACGCTCACAAGCCAATGCTTGTCAGACGGTAGATAGAAATGTCAGTAATGATATTCATTCAACCAATAATCACGCCAATGCGTGTAACGTTAATTTAGAAAATTCTAATAATTGTACAGAATGTAAGATGTTATTTCAACCTGGAGCTACACCACGGCTTAAATGTGGACATGTCTTACCAGTGTTGTCATCTTATGACGGTGTTGGTACTCTCACTTTACATAATGGGTTTTTGTTTAACACTCCAATTAAAATTTTAAGGGACACGGGTTGCACAACTGTCGGGATAAGAAGGTCGTTAATCCCTCCGTCGTGTTTCACTGGAACGTCAGTGAAATGCATAACTTTCGGAGGCACGGTAGAGGTATATCCCATGGCCGACGTAACAATTACCATGCCATTCTTTACTGGGAAAGTTCGTGTATGTGTTCTCAACCAGCCTTGCTGTGACTTGATTTTGGGAAACATAAAGGGTATAAAAGAATGTTCTACTGATGAAATTTCTGCATGGGAAAGAGAATATCTTTCTTTATCCAATGCTGTGACTACTAGAGCACAGTTGGTTGCAGAAGCAAATGAACTTAATGATAGCAATAATATCCCACACATGACAACAAGTCATTACATAGATAAAAATGCATTCATTAACCAACAAAAAGATGACTCTTCTTTGGGACGTTTACTCACTTTAGCTACGGCTAAAACTATTACACAGACAAATAATGCCAGACATTGGTATCAATTTCATGACAATATTTTGATACGTTGTTTTGACAATTATTCTTCAGTACTCAGACAAATTGTAGTACCTACGTCATTTCGATCACTAGTTTTATCTAATGCACATGATGTTCCTTTTGCGGGTCATATGGGGATTGCCCGCACAGCTTATAGATTGATGGCACATTTTTTTTGGCCAGGGGTTCATAAGGACGTCACAACGTTTTGTAAATCATGCACTGTTTGTCAGGGAGTTGCACGGAAGGGTGCGCATCAGTTTGCACCCCTACAGACCACAGATATCTCTGTGCGTCCTTTTTATAAGATGGCTGTCGACATAATCGGGCCTCTTCCGGTGTTATCATCCAGAGGATTCCGCTTCATCTTAACGTGTATCGATCTATGCACCAGATGGCCTGAAGCCATACCTGTTAAGTCCATAACAACAATGTCGGTGACTGATGCATTATTATCGATATTTTCACGTATCGGATTTCCTGAAGAGCTTCTGTCAGATCATGGCACGCAATTCACTTCAGGTATGTTCTCGGAAATTTGTGATGTGCTTCACATCCGTCATACATTGAGTGCCAGATTAAATCCGCAATCAAACGGAGTTGTAGAACGCTGGAATTCTACATTAAAACAGATGTTGGGCAAAGTAACAACAATGTTTCCCCATGATTGGGACCGGTTGATACCAGCAGTTCTCTTTGCGTATAGAGAAGTTCCTAATCGTCAAACCGGATTCTCACCATTTCAATTAGTTTTCGGGGCTAATCCAAGAGGACCAATGTCTATCTTACATGATTTGGTGATAACAAATGATGATAATACGATTACGAAATCTAGTCACCAATATGTCACAGATCTAAGCCAATGCATTGTGGACGCATGTGAAATCGCGACTGAAGCATCAGAATTAGCAAAATATAAGACTCGGTCGCGTATTAATCGTGATAGAAGATTAACATCATTATCGATTAACGATGAAGTTTTTGTTCTCTTGCCACTTAAAGGTGATCATTTGTTGGTTACGTGGCAAGGTCCTTTTAAAGTTGTGGGTAAGAAAACCGACGTAGATTACATCATCGACATTAGGGGTAAAAGAAAAACATTCCACACTAACATGTTACAACCGTACATTTCTCGACCTCTTCCACTCAAACATATTTGGGAATCTATCACAAATCAATCTCCGCATCTGGCATCTATTGCTTTAGTTGATGAAGTAGCAACTAGTTTCGCGGATGTACCGCTTGATTTTCCTGTGGTACCTATCCAAGCCTCTGAAACTTGGAAGGATGTAATCATTTGTAACGATTTACCTTCAGATCAGAAGAATCAGATTCTCAATCTATTGAAATCTTTTGAAGATGTATTATCTGATCTGCCTGGACGAACTAACATTATGTCTCACGAAATAAAATTATCGGATCCCACTCCTATTAAGTTACGACCGTATGCAATTCCTTTGCATATCAGAGAGCAGGTTGACAGCGAGGTCGACAATATGTTGAAAATGGGGATAATCTCTCCATCAGATTCTCCATTTTGTTTTCCGATGGTGGCAGTACGGAAGAAAGACAAATCCATTCGTATATGCATTGATTTCCGTCGACTAAATAAAGTCACGATATCAGATTCTGAACCAATGCCTGTGCTGGAGGACTTGCTACCTCATTTAGCTTCTGCTACTTTCTTTAGCAAATTCGATTTATCAAAAGGGTATTGGCAGATCCCTTTGACCGAAGAATGTAAACCGTTGACGGCATTTGCAACAGCGAAGGGTTTGTTCCAATACAATGTCATGTGTTTTGGGCTCAAAAATGCACCTGCAACTTTTGTACGGATGATGCGTCGAGTATTTGGGAACCGTTCTGACCTAATATCTTATATAGATGATATTTGCATGTTTCATGACACATGGGAAGAGCATGTAGATGGTATACAATCTTTACTCCTGACACTAAGAATACACAATCTCACAGCCCGTCCATCCAAAATAGAAATTGGATTCAATGAAATTTCATTTCTAGGACACAAAATTGGCAGACATGTAATACAGCCTGATGAATCTAATTTAAAACGCATACTTGATCTTACAATTCCAACTACAAAGAAGCAAGTACGGAGTCTATTAGGATTGGTGAATTTTTACCACAAGTTTATTCCAAGGTTCTCGTCTTTGACTGCTGTCTTATCTGATCTAACTAAAAGAGGTATGCCTAACAAAGTAGTTTGGACAGAACAATGTAACCATGCATTACAAAACATTAAGACTCATTTTTCACAGTATCCTATATTAAGACTGCCAGATTTAAAAAGATCATTTACTGTTGTAACAGATGCTTCGCTCCATGCAATAGGCGGGTGTTTGGGACAAAGTTTTGATGGCAAGTTTCATCCGATTTACTACTTGAGTAGGAAACTGTCGGAAGCCAAATCTAAATACTCTATTTTCGACAGAGAACTTTTGGGTATAGTATGGACTTTGAATAAACTTCAAAAGTATGTGGTAGGTACGCATTTTACTATAATGACAGATCAGAGAGTGTTAACATATCTCCAAACCTGTAAATCACCAAGTGCAAGACTTACGAGATTCGCATTGCAGTTGCAAGCGTATGACTTTGATATCGTCCATATAGAAGGACATAATAATGTAATCGCTGATACTCTGTCGAGAGTAATACATTGAAATACGTAACTGTCCTGGGTACAGGAAGTGACAACAAACATTATTTATGTTCATAATCAATTGATAGGTAGATTATATAGCGATATTTTCGTAGCATTAATATGTTGCTCACAAGTTGTTGCCACATATTTTAACTGCATTTCACTCATCGTGATATCATTTCACTCATTGCTTGAATTTGATTTTCCTTTTTATCATTATAGTTAAGTATAGTTAATGATGGCCTGGAAACCTGCAGTTTCCAGTAGCGCGCAAGGGGGGTAATATGTGGTGTCTGCCCATGCACACCACATGTTGGATTTATTGAGTTTGAGTCAGTGCTGATAAATGCGGCACTATTTGGAATATTGAAAAGGAAGCGCACCGGATTTTGAGAGAAAAGAGATGTTTATAATGTGTATGGCCAAGGTGTTAAGAAAAAAACCTTGAGCTTTGTGGCCGCTGTGTTTTCTTGTAAGTTCCATTGGGAACATATTGCGAAGTGTTCACCTTTCTAAATGGATGTGGTTTGTACAAGAGGAAGAATACTCTTGGCATATGATTAATACTGTATTGATGAGGTTTGGTAATTAAGGATTAATCTTGACGAACGCTTCTGTATGCTACAAGGAATATACGTTATTAAAGGATGTTGAGTTCGTTAAAAAGGAAGACTGTTTTAGTTCGTCACTGGTGATTGGGTCAGTTAAAGAACCCACATGTATGTTGTTGAGTATGGAATAAAGCTATAATCGTTGGGTCACCCTGGACGTAACAGAATAACGAGCATTATTATGAAACAACAGCAGGAGTAATCAAATATACATTAACATAATCAACATATACTTGAACTGTGGACAGGGGTAGCAATTTATCTGAAATAATAAAAACGAACTCACAATATATTCAAACAGCGCCCAACCACAATAGGTAAATATCATAACTATTTATGATATATTAATGAGTATATATGTAATATTTTCCCAAAATAGTATGTCTATGTATGGAAATTACAAATAAGAGTTAAATAATATTACAATTAATTAGATTGAATATTCCCAGATTGAATAAGTACAATAATTACTTAGAATTTATTGGTGATTATTACAGATCAATAATTACTTACAATTAGTGTAAGGGAACATGATAAGTGGTTGATTGGTTATATGGTGTAACCATACATTATTGTATATATAAGTATATTGATTCAGGGAATCATATGTATAGTTACTATGGATATTTTTGATCATTTTCTCCGGGAGGGAGATAGATTACGTTTGGGTGGATGTAGTTGTGAGGAATATGCCATGGAACATTTTTTAATTCAAATGAGCGAGGATCTTAAAGAGTTTGCTTGGGGTAGGTGTAGATATGCCCCTTCACAAGAGAAAGCAGTGAGACTTTATAAATTACTATCCACTATTTTTTATAACGAAGGTAAAATGACTACTCAAGACAGTAGTAGCATGGAGTTGGATGAATTAAAGAAAACCATAACGAAGCATAAGGGTAGGGAGATTACCCTTACTAATGAACTGAGACAGCAAAAAGGGGAATATGAGAAGAAGTTGACAGCAATGGATTTTGATAATGCTGTATTGAAAAATAAAGTAACCGTGCTAATGGAGGATAATAAGAAATTGGATGAAGTTTCTCTTAAGCAGAAGAAAGAATTGGAGATTATTGCCAGTCAAGAAAGGACTATAAATGACTTGTGAAATGAGACGAGTTTATTAAAATGTCAGACCAATACTGATAATTCGAGATTGAGGATACTGAAAGTGGAGCTTGCAAATTCTAGGACCTCGTTAAAATCCACGATGGAAAACAATAAAACATTGGAGTCTGAGGTTGAGAAACTTAAATTGAAAATTTTGCAAGACAATGCCGCAGCCTTAAAGCGAGAAACTCACACACAAGGTGATATGACAGAAGTGAAAAGATATCAGGTAGAATTAACTGATAATAAAATGAAACTAGATAAACTCAATGAGGAAAATAGTGAACTAAGGTCTGAAGTTAGTTCATTAAGAAAATTATTTGATCAATCAAAGAGTGTTGCTGATGAAAAATTAATTGCCTTTGATAAATTTCTGATTGATTCTCATAGAAATAATGAAACATGTAAGAAATTAATTAATGAAGTGAAAGCAAGATGTGAAAAACTAAGGTCAGATTATGACTCTTTGCTTTCGAAGTATGTTACGTTGAAATTAGAGAGTGAAAAAATGGAAAATAGGAGTATATCATTTGATGACAATAATATTGTGGATGTATGTCATTCATATAATGATAAAATTTATGACTTTTGTCTTAGACAGGAACAAAAGTGTGATGACGATGTAACTTCAGTGAAACTGATACTGAATGACCAGATAGGTAACGGGAAATCTGTCACGCAGGACTTGGCATTATTGCGTGAAGATAATAAGACACTTATGGTTAATTCCCATGGATGTAATGAGACTTGTAGGGAATTAATGGATGAAGTGCAATCAGAAAACGAAGAAGGGAATACAGAATCGGGTATTAGTGTTTCTGTTTCCACCATGACTGATGATTATCTCATTGATAACAGGGTGACGACATTAGAAGCGTTACTCCTGAAGGAGAAAGATAGATATGCTGAATTGAAAAAGGAAACACAACAGCAAATCTATGAACTTGCAACTGCACTGAATACAGTTGATTCCTTGCTTGGTAAGGAGATGAAGAAAACTACGAACTTGGAGAAAATAAATAAGAGGCAGAAACAGGAAATTACACTTCTAGATTTAGATGGTACAAAATTAAGAAATAGAGTCTATGGTCTGCTAGACGTCGTGTTGAGCAAAAAGATACTGCTCAACAACACACATAATAAGTCTATTGCACGACATGCCTCAGGTACTAAGTGTGATCCTGCAGTGTCAATACAACCTGTGAAGGTTAGAAAATCATTTCGAGGCAAGTATACCTTCCCTCGACAGGATACTACTGCCAATTCTGAAAATAAATGTTGGCGACAGGACCAGACTACAACTGATCCTAAGAAAACTGTTGACGTTGTCAACATTGATTAAAACATTACGAGGAAGAATAGTAGGTTGAAGAATAATGCTGGACTTAAACGGAACAGGGATAATAATGTTAACACAAATAATTATGATGAAAAAGGTTTTACTTTGCCCAGCAACGACATGTCTACGACATGTAGGAAACTTAATACCTTTGGTAATAATAGGTGTCATCCTCAGTCCAGTCAGGATGATACATCATCTAATAAAAAGACAGTGTCGGTGTTGAAAGGGAAGGTTAATTCTTTGACAAAGAATACATATCATCATTGTCCACAATTTCGTGACAATGATACTACATATATTGGGAAAAGTGCGTATTCTCGCACAGTGTTAGTGTGAAATCTGCCACAGGATACTACCTGGCAGGCACTTAGAAATTTCTTTGATTATACAGCAAACGTTAAGTTTGTTCGTCTTCTGCCATCATGCAATGGGCAGAATAGACAGGCGATGGTTACATTTCGTAACAATCGAGACGCTCGTTGGGTAATCGAGCGTGATAATGGTGTTTATTTTCATCACCGTTATCTAAAGTTACAATTAGTACCTGATTCTGCGTTACGCAGATAATGGTTTACTTTCACACTTGTGTTTTATTTCTTTGATGACTCAGCATAGTCAGTCATCGGGTTTTTCTTATCTTTCCTAACAATCTAGTCTTACATAGATTAGTTTATTGTAGGCATTTGAGCTAGATGACACTTTCGTACCTACATGTCACTATTCTAATCTGTCTGTTATCCAGGAAGAAGAATCTTCTTTTCCTGAGGTACAGTTAGCGTTACCTGTACCTGTAGTACAGCTTACTGAATCTTGGCGGGACGTAACCATCTCTTCGTCGGTTACACCGCAACAGCATCAACAGATTGCTGAACTTCTACAATCTTATCCAGATGTGTTGACCGACGTTCCAGGCCGCACATCAGTCATTAGTCATGACATCACTCTTAACGATGATACTCCAATTCGGGTACATCCATATTCTGTTCCTCTACATTTTCTTACTAAAACTACTAAGGAACTTGAACAGATGTTATCTTTAGGAATTATTGAAACTAGTAATTCCCCATTTTCTTCTCCATTAGTTATTGTCCGAAAGAAGGACAATAACATTAGACTATGCGTCGACTATAGAAAATTAAATGCACAAACGATAGTTGATAGCGAACCACATCCACTTCTCGACGACTTACTGCCACGTCTATCGACCGCAACTATATTCACTAAGATAGACTTAACTAAAGGTTATTGGCAGATACCACTAACCGAAAAAGCTAAATACTACACAGCGTTTTCCACTCCGCAAGGTCTATACCAGTGGAATGTTATGCCTTTTGGGCTTGTTAATGCTCCAGCTACCTTTGTTCGCATGATGTGACACATTTTTTCAGGTATACCAGACATTATTACATACATAGACGACATATGCTTATTTAGTTCATCTTTTGAGGAACATTTTTTGGGTCTTGAATACGTTTTGGACACATTAAGAAGGAACAATTTAACTGCTAAACCCACAAAATTACAAGTAGCGTTTCACGAAATAACGTTTTTGGGACACATCATTGGAGCAGGATATATCCAAACACTACCCAGTACGGTTTCTAAAATTTTAAACATTTCCGTTCCTCAAACGAAGAAACAGGTTAGAAGCTTGTTAGGACTAGTCCAATATTACAGCAGATTTGTACCTAACCTGTCATCTATCACGGCTGTCTTATCATCACTGTTAAAAAAGGACATGCCAGTGAAGGTGACATGGACTAGTGAATGTGATAGAATTTTCCGTCAAATAATTAATATTTTTTCACACCCACCTATTTTGAGACTACCTGATGCTTCCAAAAAGTTTATTCTCCGCACAGATGCGAGTAACTACGGAATTGGCGCATGTTTGCTCCAATATCATGATGACGTCCTCCATCCCACACTGTACGTCTCACGGAAACTGAAGCCACCAGAAATCAAGTACTCAACAGTTGATAGAGAATTACTATCCGTCATTTGGGCGATCACAAAGCTCGAAAAATTCCTATTAGGCGCACCCTTTGTGGTACAGACGGACCAAAAAGCGGTGGCATCACTACATCGTGCTAATCACAAGAGCCCGAAGCTGACAAGATACGCCATTCTACTTCAACCTTTTGACTTCTCAATCGAGTACATCACAGGATCAGATAACGTTTTGGCAGATACTCTGTCTCGAAATCCTACTGATGTCGAGTCCTGAACTATAGTAACGTCGCAGATACTTACTCGAGAGACATAGCACTATCATCGCTGTTCTACATAGACAGAAACAATTGCCTATAATACACGTATCTGCTTACTAAAGACATATTATATACGAAATGAACGAAATCAATTGACTCTATGTTCGTATTTACGCCGGTACTTTGCTTGATATCCTTTCATGATAAAACTATTGGAAACATTTTCGTGCATCAAGTGAAAATAATAGAAAATACTATCAAAGTAACTCAGTATGCGACATGAACTATTGTCAATAACGTCAATACTTATTAACTGAAACACATAAACATTTTTTTTCTAATCGGAATTCACAAGGATCAAGCCTACGGATGGATCATCATATCCAACTTTAAATAATTTTAATCAAGTCGTTAAAATAATGGAAATTAAAATGAAAGGTGAGATAAATATGAAAAAAAAAATGAAATGAAATGAAATTTGAAAAAAAAAAAATGAAAGAAGAAAAAAATAAGAACTCACATGATTCTTAGATAATGTTATTGTATGTAACTATTATATTATATAGTTAATAATTATGTTGATACATTACATACTACATTATTGTTTAAATTGGTTAATTTAGATAGGTATTAACAACTTAATACTAAACTTAATTAATGTCCAACACACATAACTAAGTTAAATTTATACATTACTTTCTTTCTCTACTTTATTCTTCATTTATTTATTTCTCTCTTTAACATATCCTTTCATTTTTCTTACATTAGATTTTCAACAACTTTATTCTTATTACACACTCAATATAATTAATTAGTTTAATTTTAACTCTTTAGATTAGTCTGACGTGACATTTCATTGCGACATATTTTAAGTTAATTAATTATTTAATTATATATCAACATTAGCCATTCTCTTTTAGTTCATATAAAATTTATGTATAATATGATCATTAATATATTAGATGACTGTTAGTAAGTCGACATGACCACGACACTGTTCTAGACAGAACATCGTAGGCCATATGCCGCATTTTTGTTAAATTTTTTGATATTGTTAAATTTTTTGATATTCATTCAGATAGGTTTTTGAAAAAAAAATCTATCTAATAGATTTTTTCCCCCCGGTGGACAGGGAATTGTTACGGTAGTTTAATTGGCATTGTCTGCTAGAGGTTAGCAGCATGCGATTTTAGGGGTTACAACATTTAATGTAATGTAAAAGTATTATTAGCCTAGTGAACGCTGTGACGTTTCAGCGTTGGTAGTCACGCACGGTGACCAAGAGACGGGACCCTTTCTTGAATGACCGTCAAACGGAGAAGACGTGTCTTTATATTCTTATAGTGTCGGGCATGGAATGCCACACAGTTATATTGTATTTTGTTATGGACATGGGTCAGTCCACTGTTATGATGAAGAAAGATGAAGTTACAGGTTAGTAATTGACTAAACCTTGTCGAGATGAATTAACAGTCCGTTTTAGTTATACTAGTGCCAGACGCATAATCTCACTGTCGGTCGTTGAATTTACCAACCACGCGTGCATATAGTTATGTCGTTCTGCCTACAGTAATTCAGATGTATGAGACAAAGGACTGATATGCAAGATAGCTAAGGACTGATATGCAAGATAGCTAACTCAACATAGGATTCTAAATTATATTTGTGATGTAATTCATGATCAACGTACGATGTCTACAGAATGTATAATAAATTGTTTGTTTGGACTCTAGACATGACTTATCCCGTCTATGAACATTTGGGAGATTCAATTATTACTATCATGGTTTCAAAGTATTTAAACCCACATTCGCGTAATTAACATCTAAGGCACGATGCAAAAATGATGAAATGTAAACCAAGTTACAAAGATTGACTATCAAGCTTTCAACAATCCGTTGGGCTAATTTTCCGACCGCAGCAAAGGGTTAAAAATAGACACTCTTCTCCATTACAATTCTCACTGTCAAGGATACATACTGGTTTAGCTTAGGCACAACTCCGCCTAGGCCGGTCCCAAGCCCGGCTGAAAAAGGAGGAGTGCGGCCTGCATGGAGGCTGTAAGGAGGCAACCCCTCCACCATGCAAAGGCACAACAGGCCAATCACCTGTTTGCTTTAAACTTTTGATTATGAGAACTACCAGAGAGAAAACTGGACTGATTCTATAGGCGACGAACTGGAACGGACTACAGACTACAACTTATGGAACTTGGAACACAAGAAGTATAAATGGGAAAGAAGAGGAGCTGGTGGAAGAGATGAGGAAAGCAAAACTAGAAATCCTGGCTATAACAGAAACAAAGAAAAAAGGACAAGGAGTCATGGATCTCGATGGCAACACGCTGCTCTACAGTGGTGTACCCACATCTGAAAGAGCTAAAAGGGGCGTGGGTTGCATTGTGGCCAAAAACCAAAAAGATCGTATCAAGGGATGGAACTTTGTCTCGGAGCGCATTATGGTTGTAAAACTAAAAGAAGTTGAAACCATAGTCAACCTGGTCATAGTGTATGGGCCAAATGAGGATGAGAGAGCAGAGGTCAAGGAGGAATTCTTCGAGCTGCTTCAAAGGACAGTGGATGACTGCCTAGATGAAATTATCATGCTCGAAGATTTCAATGCCAGAGTTGGAAATGACCATGCTAGATGGGGTGGAGTTATCGGAAGATATGGAGAAGATACTCTCAATGACAATGGAAAACGACTCCTTAGATTCTGCAGTGAGCAGAATCTGATCATTACAAACACAAAGTTCCCCCATAAGCGCATACATGCATGCACTAGATGTGAACCAACAAATAATGAGAAGTCAGTGATCGACTATGCCATTGTTAGGAGGAGCTCATTCAAATATGTCCGGGATGCTAGAGTCTGGAGGGGGCTAGAGATTGAAAGTGATCACTACCTGCTTACAATCAAAAGAACAACTGAAGAGGCTTATTGCTGCAGTGGTGAGCAACACAGAAGAACAACCTGATGACTTGGAAACCATCTGGCTTAAATTCAAGGACATCATAAAGACAGCTGCTGCAGAAGCATGTGGTGAAGTCCAACTTGGGAACAAGAGAAAGAGGACACCTTGGTGGACAGAGGAAGTCAAAGAGAAAATAAGAGAGAAGAAAATGGCATGGAAACAATTCTTAGGAGCTAAAAACACAACAGGACAAATGGAGAAATATAGAGAATATGTGACACTCAGAACACAAGCAAAGAACAAGGTGCTAGCAGCAAAACAGAAGTCCTGGGAAGAATTTGGAGAAAAGCTAGAAAAAGATGCACATGAAAACCAGAAATTGTTCTATAAGACCCTAAAGAACATGAGGAAGGAAAAACAATGCCCTCTCAAATTTATAAAGGACAAGCAAGGCAAATTGCTTACTGCCCCAAAGGAAGTAATGGAAAGATGGAAAGAATATTTCTCAGAACTCCTGGATGGTGAGCATGGTGAAGCATCAGAAATGATAACCACTAGCACAGAAGAGAAAACCAATGATGGTGAAGATGACATAAAAGATGGAAGAACTGAAGGCAGCACTGGAGAAAATCAAGATGGGCAAAGCAGCAGGGCATGATGGTATAACACCTGAAATGGTTAAGTACATGGGAGCATCAGGTGACCTATTACTCTTAAGTGTCCTACAGGCAGCGTGGTGCATCAAGACCATACCAAAGGATTGGGAGATTGCCATCTTAACACCAAATTTCAAAAAGGGTGACAATCAACAATGTGGAAACCATAGAGGCATATCCCTTCTCTGTGTCCCTGGTAAAATCTACTCTAGAATCCTAGAGCAGAGACTCTGACGCCTAGCTGAGCCACAATTGGATGAGATCCAGTGCGGATTCTGAGCAAACCAAAGTACTCAAGACCTAATCTTCACACTCAGACAGCTGAGTGAAAAGGCCCTTGAGTATAAGAGTGAGATCCATCTTTGTTTCATAGATCTGGAAAAGGCGTTTGACAGGGTCCCCTGGAGCAAACTTTGGGACTGTTTGGCAAGGAAGAACATTCCAGCACCTCTGATTCATGCTATACAGAGCTTCTACAAGTCTTGCAGAAATTATGCGAGGACAGCAAACCATAAGTCAGAAGAGTTCAGGACCATCACTGGTGTAAGACAAGGTGATATCCTGTCACCTTATCTTTTCATACTCCTCATGGACGATGTCATCAAGGCATGAAAGGAGAGAACAAGAAAGTATTCAGTGGGGTACTGGAAGATGAGACAGGTCTGTATTTCAGAGCTGGCATTTGCTGATGATGTTGCCCTGATTGCTAAATCAGAGGCACATCTCCAATCCAACCTGCAAGTCTGGAAGGAAGAGCTGGAGAAGAGTGGGATGGTCATAAGCAGCTCTAAAACAAAATCCATGGTGATATCATGAGAAGAAAGAAGACATCAGATTAAGCTGGGAGAACAGGTCCTGGAGCAGGTCGACCACTTTAAATATCTTGGAGCTATTATAAACTGAAAGGGAGGCATCAAAGAAGAGTTGGCCACTCGAAAAGCAGCAGCTGGTCGACTCTTTCAGGCCATAAATCGAGGATTCCTCAGCAAGAGAGAGGTTGGTAAGAAAACGAAGATGGCTGTATACCGCTCCACCTATGTCCTAGTCTTGACATATGGATGCGAGTCATGGGCAATGACTACAACCCACAAAAGCGAGATCCAAACCTCAGAAATGAGGTATCTGAGGAAGGTGGTTAAAGTAACAAGAAGAGACATGGTCCGCAACCAGACAATATGTCAAGGCCTAAAATCCCACCCCCTGCAGACCCAAGTAGAACAGTCCCAACTAAGATGGTTTGGCCGTGTATGCAGAATGGGAGAAGATCGGCTACCATGACAAGCATGGGAAACAAAGAGCCAGGGATCCAGACCCCCAGGATGACCCAGAGTCCGCTGGGAGGACAACATTAGAAAATCTTTGAAGGACTGAGGACTAGAATGGAACCAGGCCAGGAGGAAGACAGCCGATAGGATAGTCTGGCGCTCTCTCTACCAAACCTCTACACCTCACGGTAGAAGGGGAACGACTAAGTAAGTTAGTTTAGGCACACCTCTCACTTTTTGCTGCCAGCTTAAAAAAAAAAAAAAAATCAACAACAACACTGGCTCATTTGGATTATTCATGTCAGATTATTGTAATACTGGTCACCAATGTGGAACTGACGACAGGAACCAGAAAAGTGCCATGGAACAAGAGATGAGAAGAAGACGCTAGCGATGGAAAGGACACACATTGAGGAAACCTGTTGATAGCATTACAAGGCAGTCCTTGTTCTGGAATCCCCAGGGAAAGAGAGGCAGAGGTAAACCAAAAAAAAAACACATGGAGAAGAGAACTGAAGGCAGAAATGAAAATACTGAGGAAGACAAACTTGAAAACACTGAAGCTGCTGGTACGCGACAGGAAGACCAATGTGGTTGTTGAAGGCCTATGCTCGTTGGGGAGCTAAAGGGTTTTGTTTGATTGACTAACTGTTTTACTGTTTGCAAAGTAATATCTACGATAGTCCAAACCAGCACACCTAAAAACATACACTCTCAAACATCCTAATATTTTCTATGCTTTACTTCATCCTGCTGTTGTTCTGCAAATACAAGCAAACTTGAGAAATGAAACAAACATACAAATGTTTCTAACCTTATCCCTTTGAACTTTGTCCTTCAAAGTGAGCAGTTGTGACAGTTTGGCTATAACAGAGTTTAAGATAACAAGGTACTGGTCCCTATATCCTAAATATGTCTCTCGCCTGAAATTATAATGGCATTAGCATTTACAAGTGTCTGTAAGTTTGTGCTTGCTTGTAACTATGTAACAAGTCTGATACAGATCACAATAACACACATGGAAACAAAGAAAATATTATTGTTCCAGATACTTCCATATAATGTGCTTGACCCAACTCCTTTCAACAATGAAAATGATAACTTCAGCCCATGTTTCATGTCCTTAACGACAACTTCATCTACACTAGAAGCAGTACTTTCACACCTAAAGGTCTTTTATATTTGGACATGTGCCCTAATATAAGCGACTAGGTTGAACGCCTCGCCAAAATGAGGCAACATTTTATTTTTTCTTTTAAATATACACAAGAATGATGGATAATCTTCCTTCTTTGCCTTTCAGCTACCTGTGGAACAGGAGGCTTCAATAAATTCATGTTGTTGTTGTTTTTACTGATCCAGCGGAATTTGGGCTCTCACCCTTTGGCCAATACCATGTAGTGGTATCTGCACGTGTTTGCAAGTTGTTCGTTAGCTCCATATAAGATGTTCCACTTATCTTATACCTGTCAACCTCCTGAGACAAAAATCTGTACGCCGGACCAAAAAAAATCCTTACAAACACCCAAAAATCCTTACGCAAAAAATATGTTAATAAATTATATGGAATACAGTTTTAAAATGAGAAATGAGATACATAAATCTATTAGCATTTGAATTATTGTGATATAAAACATGCTAATAGTCTCATGCTGTTCTTTACATATAAAAAACGTAGTGAAATAGTGATCATGATGTACACTATTCTTTCAATGTACAGTGTTTTGTACTATAATCAACACATGCACTTTTAGCACTTTGCAGAATTGCATTTGTGGGCTTAAAGTCTGCACAGCATGTATCAATGTTAATCTTACACTGTAAAATAGAAGTGAGTGTGTCCGCATTCATTGACCTCCTTCACTGTTGATTTTTTTCATCATTGAAAATGATCTTTCGCAGTCAGCTTTTGTTTCTTTGAATTAGGCTTAGCCATCATTCAGTGGATGAAGTATTTGAACTAATAATCTTTGTAGACGAAGAGAATGATTAAAAAATACAACGAACAAAGCAAACTGCTAACAGCAACAACAACAAATAATAAACAAAATTATGAACAGAATATCAAATCTAGGAAGAAAAAACCATACCAACAAAAATTTACAAAATTATTATTTAAGTGTTGGTAGGCTAGACCAGTGATAACAGATTGCCACTTTATTAAAAAATAAAGCAGCGAATCTTGAGCGCTGGAATAAAGTAGGCCTACTCAACGCAAACAAACTTTTATTTTCTAGTTATGTAGGTCCTACATAGAATATTATGACAATTTATCGGAAATATAGGCTATTGAAGGGCAAGATATCAAATCTAGGAAGAAAAAACATACCACCAAACATTTATAAAATTATTATTTAAGAGTTGGTAGCATAGACCAGTGATAACAAGATTGCCACTTTATTAAAAAATAAAGCAGCGAATCTTGAGCGCTGGAATAAAGTAGGCCTACTCAACGCAAACAAACTTTTTTTTTTGTTATGCAGGGCCTACACAGAATATTATGACAATTTATCGGAAATACATTGAAGGGCAAGATATAGGCCTAACTGGAAAGATTAAGACAGCGATTAAATTAGAACAAAGCAAAACAACAGCAATATTTAACCAAGTTATAAGTACTTAGCTTTTTTAAACAAAATGGCATCGAAGTGTGGTGGCAAGCAAGCGTGGTTGTTGATAACAGGTAACTTTAAAAATACATCACGTCACGCTGAAAATCTAAAGCGTTTGAGGCCAAATTCAAAGACTTTGCCGAATTGTTGGGTATAAAAGGATTTGATTGGTTGCTGGGAGAGACCTCAGTTTAAAAACGGACGCCGAGATTCCCGGAATAAAAAAATAAGAAAAATTGGTTAAAAAAAAACCAGGGCTAGAAAATATTTCTGTTTTAAATTTTTAAAAACTTGGGTTGGAAAATATTTATGGAATTTTTATTATAAAATTGGGGGGGGGGGGGAGAGAAAAATCCGTACAACAAGTCTGTACGGCCGTACACTGCTAAAAGTATCAGAAATCCGTACATTGTACGAAAAATTCGTACAGGTTAACAGGTATGTTATCTGGTCTTGGAGGAAGGAGCATTTTCCTAACATCATCGAGTGATGAGCAATTAAAGAGATAGTGGTCAACAGTTTCATATGGGTAGGCACATAGCTGGCACTCTGGAGTGTGGTGCGGTTGAATTCTGTTCATATGTTTGTTGAGTGGTAAATGCAGGTTTGCCACAAAATGGTACTTTGATCCCTCCTTGTAAGATGGCAATGTTGTCATTAGAATCAGGACTGTCCATGTCTGTAAACCTCTCTCCCGGTGTTTCCCATGGCCCATCTGTACAACCAAGTTTCTTTGTTTATTGTTCATATGAGTTGTTTGGCTGTCTGGAGACTCATTTAAATAAATGCATGACAAGTCCTCTAATTATATATTGTTCAGGACCGAAGACACAGCAAACGAGATGAATGCAGTCAGTGACTCATAGCTTGACTGCTTGCGTCAGGGTCAGCGAACCAGAGATGACCAAGACCCTACTCCACCTCCAAGTGGTGGTCCTGGAAACAGGCTGCATCACTGCAGTCTGGCTGAGAGAGTAGGGATCGAAGAGGGAAGGCAAACACGGACCCAAAAAATGCCGTGCTGAAGTCAGATGTGTCAGCCGAAAGGCACAAATATCGCAGCTCCGCTGTAAACGGACACAACACAACCAACGTCCTTTTCAAGACGAACGAGGACGAAGAAGAAGATATACTGTTCTTTTCAAGTCCTCTTTATCCTTGTTAGGCCTGTCTCTAGTTCTTTTTCCTATGTTTGGGGGAAACATGGGAAAAAGAACTAGAGACAGGCCTGTATCCCTGTATTTCTGTTACCCCCAGGGATTCAACAACAAGCACTACCAGTAAATGCTAGAAGCTGCACTACCCAGTAAATGCTAGAAGCTGCACTACCCAGTAAATGCTAGAAGCTGCATTACCCAGTAAATGCTAGAAGCTGCACTACCCAGTAAATGCTAGAAGCTGCACTACCCAGTAATGCTAGAAGCTCATTTCTCTATATAAGTCTTTTATCCCCTGCCATTGCCTTTTCATTGCCGTCGTACCACTGATATTTGTTAATCAGAAAAATTGATATCCATTCCTCACCCTTCAGCTCCCCAAGGAGCACAAGCCTTCAATAAACTTATGCCAAGTGGTTAGTGCACTGGCTTCGCCCAGCTCAGCGATCCTGGTTCGATCTCCAGTTGAGGTGGAATATTTTTAGACCTCAAAAGGCTCCGGTGCTGACCCAGCCTCATGAACTGGGTACCAGAGCAACTCTGGGAAGGTTAAGGCGGCCGGCGTGATGCTGACCACATCACCCCTTGTGTGCCAATGGTCAAGAAAATATGGGCCTAACACCATATTCCCAACATGCCTCAATGGGCATGTAACGGGATCCTTTTTACAAAGTCCTCCAGTCCTGTGTCAGCAGTTCAAGGTCTTTCCATGTCATCCTCATCTCTTTCATTTGTCTCCTGTACTTTTCTCCGTCTGTTTTTCAGCCTCCCTCTTACCTCTCTTTCCCTTTTGATATGCCTAAAAATAGATATGCCTCAGAAATTACTGGATGACTGGCTTAAGCCAAATTACTGGATGACTGGCTTAAGCCAAATTACTGGATGACTGGTTTAAGCCAAATTACTGGATGACTGCAAAGAAATAAAAGACATACAAAATATACTTTTATAACTGAAAATAAATAAAATACATAAAAAAAAAATACTGACCTTCCATAAATGTAATCTGTCAACCAGCCTATCTCAAAACACACATCATTTGTTGAAGCTGTTGCCCTAAGCATCATGTCCAGGTGATTAAATATTGCATTTTCCTGCATACATCTGAAATAAGAGGATAAGTAATAGGATTAATTTTGAAAGCGTAATGAAATATTGACCAGGCTGCACTTCTGAAATATTCCAAGAGTACAAGGAATGAGTCTCTTGGGTAAGGAAACAAGATTTATTGTGTACTATAATAAGGAATGGCATGTCGTACAAGGCATCAAAGAAGAGTTGGCTTCCCAAAGAGCAACAGCTGGCAAACCTTTCCATGCGATAAATTGAGGATTCCTCAACAAAAGAGACACTGGCAAGAAGACTAAAATGAGTGTATAACGCTCCACTTATGCCCCAGTCTTGACTTACGGATGTGAGTTGGTGGCAATGATTGCAAACCACAAGAGTCAGCTTCAAATCTCAGAAATTAGCTATCTGAGGAAGGCAGTCAAAGTCACAAGAAGGGACAGGGTACACAACCAGACAATGTGTCATAGCCTCAAAACCCAGCCCCTGCAGACCAGAGTAGAACAGTCCCAACTGCAATGGTTTGGTTATGTCTGTAGAATGGGAGAAGACCAGCTACCAAGACAAACATCAGAAACCAAGAACCAATGATTCAGACCTCCAGGATGACCAAAAGTTCACTGGGAGGATAGCATGACATCTGAAGGACCGAGGGCTGGCCTGGAACCAGGCCAAAAAAAAAGACAACCAATAGCACAGCATGGTGCTCTTTCTTTAGCTAACTTCTAAACATCAAGGAAGAAGAGGAGCAACTAAGTCAGTATGTTGTACAAGAATAAGAAGGTGTACATAGCAATCTCATCACGTAAAACAAACTGCCACAGAAATCATCGCTGCTACAGCATGAGAATTTTAGTGCAGGCTTCCTAACTCGGCAGTCCATGGTTCAATCCCCAGTTGAGGCAGGAATTTTTAGACTGCAAGCGGTTCCAGGGTCAACCCAGCCTCATAAATTGGGTACCAGAGCAACTCTGAGAAGGTTAAAGGCGGCCGGCATGATGTTGACCACACCACCCTTAGTGTGCCGATGGTCAAGAAAATATGGGCCTAACACCATATTCCCAATATGCCTCAATGGGCGTGTAACGGGATCCTTTACCTTTACCTTTGAATGCACGGAGACCAGCTACAGTGGTGGCACTATGTTCCTTAAGTTTAAAGGAATATGATGATGATAATAAGGAATACCTCTATAAAGCATGTAATAAAATAATGAAATGCCTCTATTAAGTTTGCAAACAAGATATCAGTGTGTACTTAAAAATAAAAAAAATAAAGAATCTACTGCGTAAGCAAGCAAGTATGTAATATAAGGAATGACTCAACTAAGTAAACAAATAAGATTCATACACAGTGACTTTTTCCAATCCCATAGGCAATGAGTTTTCACTCTTTTTTCCTTACACCAGGTAGTGAAATCTCCATGTATACACACTGTTAAGTAAACAGCATTTCCCTTTCAAGCAAAAATATGATATTCCTTAAACCTCCTAAAAATCTGTGGAAATAAGGTCAGAAGAACACTATGGCTGAAAAATACAAAGAGATACTCTTTCCTAATATTAAAAAAGATTAGGAAAAAAAAAGGATATTCCTGACAATTCACAGCAGGAGTCAAAATAAGGTAGATCTCAATCTCCCTGTAGATCATAGGGGATGATTTGTGATGAAACATGTCGAGAACGAAGCATTGTACACTAAACTTAGAAGAGTCACATGAGTCCTAGATGTAACTCTGGCTTTTACCTGGTTGGTTGCATGCAGGAGGATCTCACTGTGGACCCATGATAGGTAGGGAGAGCTGAGAAGTGGCTCTGTGTAGGATATGACGATTTCTTGGTAGAAGCCAGAACTTTGGATCACAGGTAATTCCCAGTATGCCACATGCTTCTTACTCCTAGCTTGTGACTAGATGTGACGATCCTTTAAATGCAAACCAAGCTGGATAAACTGGAGCTCATGACTACAACTCAAAACGTTTTGGAATGGCAGAAAAGCCACAGGAAAAGCCTAGATCTACAATGTAGATATTACCAAGGAGTCTTCAACTTGGTATTGGCTACAAAAGAGCGAGAAGCTCAACAGCCCTAGTTAAACAACAACAACAACAATAATTACAAAGAAAATTCCTAACAATCTATAGTAGGCTTTAGCATAAAATAGACATCAATCTACCAGTAGATCACAGGGGATGATTTGGTAGATCTCTGTGATAGTGGGGGAAAAGAGCAAGAAATTTAAAGTTAGAGAAATTTTGGACTAGCCCTCTCCTGTCGGTTTTTAAATGCGCAGTATCTCCAGGGCTAAAGGTACTTTTCCCCTCATTCCCAGTGAAAACTCTTGAGATAGCTTACACAATTTAATTTTAATCATGAACTACATGAGATAGGAATGTAGTCTACTCTACATGAGACATGAATGTAATCTACTCTACATGAGACAGGAATGTAATCTACTCTACATGAGACATGAATGTAATCTACTCTACATAAGACAGGAATGTAATCTACTCTACATGAGACAGGAATGTAGTCAACTCTACATGAGACAGGAATGTAATCTATTCTAAATGAGACATGAATGTAATCTACTCTACATGAGACATGAATGTAATCTACTCTACATGAGACATGAATGTAATCTACTCTACATGAGACAGGAATGTAGTCAACTCTACATGAGACAGGAATGTAATCTATTCTAAATGAGACATGAATGTAATCTACTCTACATGAGACATGAATGTAATCTACTCTACATGAGACATGATTGTAATCTACTCTACATGAGACATGAATGTAATCTACTCTACATGAGACATGAATGTAATCTACTCTACATGAGACATGAATGTAATCTACTCTACATGAGACAGGAATGTAATCTACTCTACATGAGACATGAATGTAATCTACTCTACATGAAACATGAATGTAATCTACTCTACATGAGACATGAATGTAATCTACTCTACATGAGACAGGAATGTAATCTACTCTACATGAGACATTAATGTAATCTACTCTACATGAGAAAGGAATGTAATCTACTCTACATGAGACAGGAATGTAATCTACTCTACATGAGACAGGAATGTAGTCAACTCTACATGAGACAGGCATGTAATCTACTCTACATAAGACATGAATGTAATCTACTCTACATGAGACAGGAATGTAATCTACTCTACATGAGACAGGAATGTAATCTACTCTACATGAGACAGGAATGTAATCTACTCTACATGAGACAGGAATGTAGCCAACTCTTCATGAGACAGGAATGTAATCTACTCTACATGAGACAGGAATGTAGTCAACTCTACATGAGACATGAATGTAATCTACTCTACATAAGACAGGAATGTAGCCAACTCTACATGAGACAGGAATGTAATCTACTCTACATGAGACAGGAATGTAATCTACTCTACATGAGAAAGGAATGTATCTACTCTACATGAGACATGAATGTAATCTACTCTACATGAGACAGGAATGTAATCTACTCTACATGAGACAGGAATGTAATCTACTCTACATGTGACAGGAATGTAATCTACTCTACATGAGACAGGAATGTAATCTACTCTACATGTGACAGGAATGTAATCTACTCTACATGAGACCAGAATGTAATCTACTCTACATGTGACAGGAATGTAATGTACTACAAGAGTTCTATTTTTAATCAGCCAATCCATATTGATCTCAGCAATGTTTCAAACTTACAGATGGTTCAAGCAAATTATATGAAAAGATATTTAGCTGAGAGGAAATATGTGGGGCAAAATTTACCGAGTGACTCCCGTAAATGCATTTCTATGGCACTGACCTTATGCAGTCATAATTCTCGCCTCTAGCTAGGTTGATCAGGGCAAATAGCACACTCTGTGATCGTTCCTTTAAAGTCAAGCAAGACTGCTAAAGAGAAACAAGAACCAAATCTTAATTATGAACAACTCTTTAGGACATACAGCCATTACAGTTTTGTGCTGTAGCTAGCTTTTCTCTAACTTCTCTCTCAATATGATGACCTCTCTCCTCTTCTTTCTTTAAAAGTTCTTTTACATCAATTTCTACACTGCCCATACATCAACATCATCATTTTCCTTTGCACCCCTAACAGAACATGGAAGCACCCCTGTTGCTGGTGGTACCCTTATAGGAAGCCTGCATAAAGCATTCACATGCACTTACAGCAGTGGTTTCTGTGACAGTTTGTTTTACATGATGAGTTTGCCAGCCCACCATGCACATCATCACATCTGTCACCATGTACAACATCACATCTGTCACCATGTACAACATCACATCTGTCACCATGCACAACATCACATCTGTCACCATGCACAACATCACATCTGTCACCATGCACATCATCACATCTGTCACCATGTACAACATCACATCTGTCACCATGCACAACATCACATCTGTCACCATGTACAACATCACATCTGTCACCATGTGCAACATCACATCTGTCACCATGCACAACATCAGATCTGTCACCATGTACAACATCACATCTGTCACCATGTACAACATCACATCTGTCACCATGTACAATATCACATCTGTCACCTTGTACAACATCACATCTGTCACCTTGTACAACATCACATCTGTCACCTTGTACAACATCACATCTGTCACCTTGTACAACATCACATCTGTCACCTTGTACAACATCACATCTGTCACCATGTACAACATCACATCTGTCACCATGTACAACATCACATCTGTCACCTTGTACAACATCACATCTGTCACCTTGTACAACATCACATCTGTCACCATATACAACATCGCATCTGTCACCATGTACAACATCACATCTGTCACCTTGTACAACATCACATCTGTCACCTTGTACAACATCACATCTGTCACCATGTACAACATCACATCTGTCACCTTGTACAACATGCTTGAGGGCACCATGCACAACATCACATCTGTCACCTTGTACAGTAATGTACACCTGAGGATACAGTGTCCCATTATTTCTCGGTCTCTTCAGGCATCCCCAGGAACTAGACAGGGCTTTGGGGCATACATCCATTACTATTTTGCACTATAGATACAGCCTTGTCCCCATTTTCCTCTGATTGTGATGAACTTTTTTTTTCTTTGAATTTCTGTCACATAATATTCTACATTGCCCATTAATCTTCTTAATTTATTTTTGAACTCATTGCATTGCCTTAACCACATCCTTGGAGTCACTGAATGTCAACAATAACAAACAATTAGCCTCAAGAATCACGTAACAAGGATATTATTCAGGGTTACAATGTTATGGATGCAAAACAGAATCAAGACAAAATTTCAGAGAAACCGTGTGGATTTGGTTGGGGAACAGGAACTATAAACCATTACCACAACTTCTTCCTTCACCCGTTATGGAGCACTGGGCTACCACTTGCATGTCGTCTCCTTGCAGGAAGCCTGCATTAAGTATTCACATGCTCTTGCTGTGGTGGTTTCTGTAACAATCTGTTTTACGTGATGAGCCTGCCAGCTCCAACAACACGCCTGACAGAGCAAGTTTTATTCATTCTGTATCTCCTCAGAGATCCCCGGAAACTATACGGAGCATGTATATATAATATGCTAGCATACAACATCTATGAACACTTACTGATGAGACCAAGGCAATGAGGGAAGGTATGCAGCCTTGTTGCAGGACAATCTCTTTAATCTCATCAGTATCACCAGCCAAATTTCCAATGGCCCAAGCACATAGTTCCTGATAATTAACAAAGCAGACAAAATAGAAAAATTGTTTAAGAATTAAAACAGCACATATCTCATGATAATTAATAATAATAATAGCCCCTTCAGTCATATCTGACATATGGGAATGCACCCCTGAGGTGACAGCCCTCATCTGCTTATTTTCCTGGTGTTCCTTTTGACGTTTTCTCCTCTCTTCTGCTTGTTGTGAGAGCTTCTTTTCAACCAATCTGTGGTAGCACCGTAGAGAGCATTGCCACTTGATGTGATCGACAGCTTAATTTTTCCAGGTTGCTAGAAGTATGTCCAGTGCCCTCATGTCTCTTTTGCACACATCTTTGAATCTCAGCTGCGGTCACCCAACTGTTCTTTTGCCATCTGCCAGTTGTCCGTAGAAAATGTCTTTTGGGGTGCAACCATCTTGCATACGGCGGACATGGCCAAGCAAGCGTAGTCTGCGCTGTCTTAGCAGTGTATACATGCTTTGAAGGCCAGAGTGTGACAACACCTCAACATTTGTCACTTTGTCTTTCCACAAAATACCGAGGATGTGGCGTAGACACCGTAGATGGAAAGTATTGAGCCTTCTTTCTTGCTTAGCATAGGTTGTCCATGTCTCACTGTCATATAGGAGTGTGCTGGTGACACAAGCATTTTATACCGCAGAGTTGGTCTTCGTTGTGAGTTTGGAGTTTCCCTAAACACGTGTTGTGAGGTGGGCAAAGGTAGCTGCAGCTTTGCCAATGCGGCTGTCAATTTCTGTGTCCAGAGAGACTTTGTCGTTGATGGTAGACCCCAGGTATGTGAAGTGGTGAACCACTGCCAATTCATAGTTACCGATAGTGATAACTGGTGCAACATCCACATCCCGCCTCATCACATTTGTTTTCTTTAGACTTTCCTGTTGACTTTGAGTGATGACAGTGCAGTCATCAGTGAATAACAAGTCTCTTATTGTGACCCTTCTGATTTTTGTTTTTGCCTTAAGCCTTGCGAGATTAAACAGTCGGCCATCTGACCTGGTGTGAAGGAATATTCCTTCAGTTGCATCTCTGAATGAAAATTAACAAAGCAGACAAAATACAAAACTGTTTAAGAATTCAAACAGAACGTAGTGCCTGATAATTAACAAAGCAAACAAAATAAAAAATTGTTTAAGAATAAAAACAGCTTATGATGCGACAAGACCCCCAAAGTCAAGTCAGGCCTAATGTATGGCTCTGAAAAATGAAGAGCAATAAAACCAACAACTAAAACGCTGCAGATTTTTATAAATGGTTGCTGTGTGAAATAGAAGGATTGAACTGATATGACAAAATCCCTAATGGGGAACTGATGACAAGAACCAGTGGAACAAGAGATGAGAAGCAGAAGCTGGAGATGGATAGGATGCACACTGAGGAAACCTGCTGAAGGCAGTACCAGGCAGTCCCTGTTCTAGAATCTCCTGGGTAAAGAAGCAGAAAGAAACCAAGGAACACATGGAGAAGAGAACTGGAGACAGACATGAATGGCATGAAGAATACATGGAATGGCTTTGAGCTGATGGCACAGGACAGGAAGACTTGGCATAAGTTTATTGAAGGCTTATGCTCCTTGGGGAGCTGAAGGGTGATGATAACAATATTTTAGACAAAGAAGCAAGATCAAAGAAATAGAAAATTAAACCTAATGGGTGTTGACTTTGTATATAGTGACAAACACTTTTTTTTTTAAACTATAATTATGAAATATACTTCACCACTAAGTAAATTCGGATTCTTTAAAAAAAAAAAAAAGGCAAACTAAAATGTAAATGAATATGCAAGAATGCTAATTTTACCCCACGTACAAAATATCACCAGAAATCCTTGATAATCTTCTCTGAATGATTCATTTAAATGCCAAGCTTTTCTAAGGGGATGGCTAATTGTGCAGGATTGAGTTTTAGCAGTTTACTGTCAGCTGACTCTTGCAAGTTTCAACGACCCAAAAGAGCAGCAAAGAATACAAACACTGCCCCATTCTGTAGAAACTTTAAGCCACAAAAACCTCAGCAACAAAAGGGGCAAGTCATATTGAACAAAATAATTAATCTCAGCCATCCATGACAGCAGAAGGTCCTTTGGTAAGGAGATGTATGACGCGACTAAGAGAAAGCTGAAAGTTGCCTCGAGTTGTCGTTATTTTTCTTCAAGGAAAATCTTCAGATTTGGCACCCAGAATGTTTGTGAATTAAATGTACAAAGGAAAACTTCACAGGTGGCATCAGAAATGAGAAAAAAGAGAACTGGGGACAGACAATAAAGGCATAATGAAGTCAGGGAAAGGCAGTGAATAGATGGCACAAGACAAGACAGCCCATGCTCAATGAGGAGCTGAAAGGTACCTGATAACTGATGATGCTTTCCAGTCATAAGCTATTGTTTTAATGCTAAACAGACATGACTCCATAGAACGACAACAAAGAAATAAAAGAAGGAAGGAAGGTGAAAAAGGGAGCTACTGTGGCATTCATCCCCACAAAAGTACTGCTATTAAAGTGAAAAGATAAAAGTGATGTCACTCTTCAATCAACAAGTCGTTCTTAAGCAATGACAGAATATGAACAAAAGTAAAATTTCACCAGTCTTCTTAAAATCATCAGGTAGTTTATACCATGGGATGTATTATGTTGTACCAAATGTCATACAAAATTTGTCTACTAGAATTTTTCTTCTTATTTCTGCTCTCAGTTCTACTCAAATTTAAAAGAACCTGGTGTATTTTAAATTTAAATCAAAGCACCTTTTCTAGGAAGCAGCTTTTTTTTTGACTAGGCCAAACTGACTCTGGCATATTTTCTGTCATTTATAACTTCGCAATTATAACTAGAGATACAGAGGAACTCTCGCTGCTTTTGCATGAATTCTAGGGTTAGACCACTAACCAAGATCCTGAAGTATCTCCAGATGGTGCATCCTGGAAATGTTGCCTGACCAATACTCAAAGATAGTAGTCACCAAAGTGGCTCAGTATCACCCTCTGTGGTGAAACATGTTCAGAACCCAGCATTGCATACTAAGCTTGATGGCATAATTTCAGCCTGACTTAACTCTGACCTTTAACTGGTTGGCTGTGTGCAGAAGGATCTTACAATGCAAATATGATGAGCGAGGGGAGCTGGGAAGTGACTCTGCACAGGATTTGACAATTCCATGGGAGAACCCAAAACCAGAGTACAGTATTTTAGCCCTGCATTTTTGGACAGCCACATGGATGGTGGGGAATGCATAGTATGTCACACTCTTCCCCCTCTTTTTTTTAGCTTGAAGCCAGACATGAGAGTCATTTAAATGCTTGCGAAGCCAGGACTGAATACCAGGTAAAGCAATTAGAGCTTATGACTGCACTTCAACAAGTTTTGGAATTGTAGAAAAGTCAAAGGAAGAGCTTAGATAAATAATGCCAAGCATAATGTCAACTTGGCATTGGCTGCAAAACACAGACAAGTTCAGCAGTCCTAGTTAAACAGCAAAATGATAAAACTAATTGAATAATTTAATGTACTTTGTGAGATAGTTGCACACTTAACAAATATCCAAAAACAAATTTGTTGTTTTTTTCCTGGGACTGCCTGTTGGAAATTAAATGATTCACAAGTGGTTAAGCCTAAAATATTTCAGAAACATCTTATATTTACCTGCATCTGTCGGTCTGACCCGTGCAAAAACTGAATAAGTATAGTAGATAAACGTCGCACATTACTGATTTTCAGGGAAGCTCCAGCTGTTAGATTAACAGCACACCATGCTGCTGCATGTAGCACTTCAGCATCAGTAGACAACAGACATCTCCGAAGAAGAGTGAAGCCCTTTTGTCTGCAATTTATTAATAAAATAATAATGGATATAGAGTACCTATGTAATCTTATTTCTTTTATGCTTGTTTCATCAATAAGAATACAAAAGGTTAGAGGAGCTTTCATTACACTGGGAAATATATCATCATCTCCTCTCAAACCCATCATGGGTCATTGGGGTGCCATGGTGGAAGCATCAGCAGACAGGGTCCTCCACTGCTCTCTATCCTAAGCAATGCATACAAGTGTGGAAAAACTGTGCTCTGCCCATTCTTTGATGTTATCAGCCTAGGATTTTCTTTGCCTTTGCCTGGGAAATATATGGAGATCAAAAGAAATCAATTTCAACACACAAAAAACAGAATTTTCAATTCAAATATCAAGTCAGTCCTATTGTTTTGCTCTGAAACATGGAGAACACAAACAACAAACAAAAAGCTGTCATTTATGGATGCCTGTGTAGAATAGAAGAATTTAAGTGGTATGACAAGATCACTAATGATATGGAACAGATGACAAGATCACTAATAATATGGAACAGATGACAAGATCACTAATAATATGGAACAGATGACAAGTTCACTAATAATATTGAACTGATGACAAGATCACTAATAATATGGAACAGATGACAAGATCACTAATAATATGGAACTGATGACAAGATCACTAATAATATGGAACTGATGACAAGATCACTAATAATATAAAACAGATGACAAGATCACTAATAATATAAAACAGATGACAAGATCACTAATAATATAAAATAGATGACAAGATCACTAATAATATAAAACAGATGACAAGATCACTAATAATATAAAACAGATGACAAGATCAATAATAATATAAAACAGATGACAAGATCACTAATAATATAAAACAGATGACAAGATCACTAATAATATAAAACAGATGACAAGATCACTAATAATATGGAACTGATGACAAGATCACTAATAATATGGAACTGATGACAAGATCACTAATAATATGGAACTGATGACTAGATCACTAATAATATGGAACTGATGACAAGATCACTAATAATATGGAGCAGATGACATGATCATTAATAATATTGGAATTGATGACAAGATAACTAATAATATGGAACAGATGACAAGATCACTAATAATATAAAACAGATGACAAGATCACTAATAATATGGAACAGATGACAAGATCACTAATAATATGGAACTGATGACAAGATCACTAATAATATGGAACTGATGACTAGATCACTAATAATATGGAACTGATGACAAGATCACTAATAATATGGAGCAGATGACATGATCATTAATAATATTGGAATTGATGACAAGATAACTAATAATATGGAACTGATAACAAGATCACTAATAATATGGAACAGATGACAAGATCACTAATAATATGGAGCAGATGACAAGATCACTAATAATATGGAATAGATGACAAGATCAATAATAATATGGAACAAATGACAAGACCACTAATAATATGGAACTGATGACAAGATCACTAATAATATGGAACTGATGACAAGATCACTAATAATACGGAACAGATGACAAGATCACTAATAATATGGAACAGATGACAAGATCAATAATAATATGGAACTGGTGACAAGATCACTAATAATATGGGAACAGATGACAAGATCAGTAATAATATGGAACCGATGACAAGATCACTAATAATATGGAACCGATGACAAGATCACTAATAATATGGAACTGATGACAAGATCACTAATAATATGGAACAGATGACAAGATCACTAATAATATGGAACAGATGACAAGATCACTAATAATATGGAACTGATGACAAGATCACTAATAATATGGAACAGATGACAAGATCACTAATAATATGGAACAGATGACAAGATCACTAATAATATGGAACAGATAACAAGATCACTAATAATATGGAACAGATGACAAGATCACTAATAATATGGAACTGATGACAAGATCACTAATAATATGGAACTGATGACAAGATCCCTAATAATATGGAACTGATGACAAGAACCAGTGGAACAAGAGATAAGATGAAGACGCTGGAGAAATTCACTAAGGAGACTTGTTGATCGAATGTTCAGGTAGGTCCTTGTTTGGGAATTCCCAGGGTATAAGAGGTAAAGGAAGACCAAAGAATTCACGGAGAAGAGAACTGGAGACAGACATGAAGTGGGTGAAAAAGGCACGGAAAGACCTTGAGCTTATGGCACAAGACATGAAGACGTGGTATAAGTTTGTTGAAGGCCTATGCTCCTTGGGGAATCAAAAGGTGATGATCATGATGTTTCATTCCATTATAATTATTGAGGTATAATATCTAAGCACTAGTGGAACAAAAGCTGATAAGAACTGATACTGGAGATGGATTGGACTTAGAATGAGGAAACTTGCCGATAGCATTACCAGACAGTTCTGGTTCTGGAATCCCAGGATAACAACAAAACAAAGGACAAGAGAATTAATAACCTGGTAAACATATTGAAAAGTCCAACAGTCACATGATCAAAGAGTGCACAAAGTATCAACTATTAAGGATTGAACGAATCAGGATGTCAGTCTTCATCACTACCTTTCAGTTCCCCATATAAGCACAGGGCATCCTGTACTGTGCTATCCTGTCAAGATCTTTCATGTCTATATCTAATTCCCTTCTTCATGTGTGTTTTGTGTGTGTGTGGCTATCTGCCAAAAAGTTTCTCAAAAATACTACTGGCCCGACGTAAATGTCGACATTGAGAATTTTGTAGAAGCATGTAGCATATTGCATGAGGGAACACCCACAAGTGGGAAAAATAATAATCAGGACCTAAAAACGCCACGAGGCAAACTTAATCCTGAAAATGGAAAGAAAAATAAATTTAATAATGTAGACAAATTGGAATGGGAACCCCCCTTTTCACACACAGTCTTCACTTGAGTGTATTAAGATGGCAACTCTGTATAGAGGGCCAAAATTGGTTGTATCCCAGAATAAGCCGACAATCCCTCGGTCGGAATTATGTGAACTGGAGGAAAATAAAAGAGAGAGAAGATCTCTCACAAGGAAATTAAAGTGGGAAGAAACCCCAAGAAAAGAATTGGTAGTGGACGATTTGTGAGTGATGATTCTAGGAAGAAAAGTCCTCACTATAGGGCTTCTAATGTAAAGGATCTGACAGGTGCCAGGAAAAATAAGTATGTAAAATTAAAAGTCCATATGTAGCTTATTAAGGACGTTGACTGATGATAAGGCGGAAGAAAATATTACCTCATCATATCAATATGTGAATGAGCTGACCACTCGTCTTAAAACTGGCTGGAAACGTGCTAATGATAATTTGAGACAAGCCAGGAAAAAACATGCTGCCTATTATAATAAGAAGGCGAAGGATAGAGATTTAGCTGTGGGAGAGAAGGTCCTCCTTCTATTACCAGGCAGTAGTAACAAGTTGCAGATTGGATGGCAAGGTCCATCTACAGTTCTGGAGAAGGTGTCTAGAACAAATTATAAGATAGATAAAAAGGGGAAAGAGAAAATCTATCATGTGAATCTCCTGAAGAAATATCTGGAAAGAGAAAATCAGGACGAGACACACTTACTAACCTTGTCCATCACAACGGGAATGAAAAACGAACCACTCACCTCTCATGAATATCCGCTACATCCCTGTGAGACAGCCGCTCAGGTAAAAATCAGTAAACACTTAATGAAAAATCAGAGGGAGAGAATTCAAAAGGTTTTGGATAATCATGCAGATGTGTTAACGGACAAACCGGGGCATACGAATTTGTTGGAATATGATATGAAACTTGAAGACCCAACACCAATCTGTATGAGAGCCTATACGATCCCGTTTGCAAAGGAGACAGCTTTGAAGGAAGAGACAGAGTATTTGTTGAAAGAAGGAATTATTTCACACAGTGAGTCCCCGTACAGTTCTAGTGTGGTTCTGTTGAGAAAACCCTCTGGGGAACACAGACTGTGTATAGATTACAGGAAACTGAATGCTGTCACAGAAGGTCAGGTGGATCCATTACCTGATACAAATCAGCTGTTTGCTAGGCTGAACAAAGCAAAATATTTCTCTAAGGTGGATCTGAGCAAAGGCTATTACCAGATTCCAGTAAAACCTGAGGTTAGACCGTATTTAGCCTTTAGCACCTCGGATGGACATTATGAATTCAACATGTTGCCTTTTGGGTTGAAAAATGCTCCGAGTGTGTTTTCCAGAATGATGCGAAAATTGTTGGATTCCCTGAATAATCCATGTATCACGAATTTCATGGATGATATTCTCATTGCTACAGAAACATTTGAGGAACACATTAACTCTCTGAATATGTTGTTGGATAGACTCCGGGAGGCAAACTTGACGGCTAGACCGACCAAATGTTGTATTGGATGTAAAGAGTTGGAATTCTTGGGACACACAGTATCTCAGAGAAGCATGACCCCTGACCCCAAGAACTTGGAGAAATTGAAGAAAGCTCTGAGGCCACAGACAAAAAAAGATGTGAGATCTTTTGTCTCATTGTGTGGTTTTTACCAGAAATATATTAAAAATTTTAACTCGATATGTGCACCACTGATGGATTTAACGCGCAAAGGAAATCCTGATAGAATTACTTGGTCCGCGCAGTGTGAATCGGCCTACCAAGAGTTAAAAGAAAAACTCACAAGCAAGCCTATATTAAATTGCCCGACTTGAGTCAAGACTTTGTTGTGAGAACGGACACGAGTAACGTCGGATTAGGGGCAGCCCTATTACAAAGATCCAATTCACTTGATGGGGAATTAACCCCAGTTGCTTATGCTAGCCGTAAGCTGAACACAGCGGAACAAAAATATTCAACTAGTGAAAAGGAATGTCTGGCTTTGATATGGGCGATAAAAAAGTTCCAAATCTATCTCTATGGTAGATCATTTAGGATTCAAACAGATCATAAACCACTCGTATTTCTGTCCCAAGCAAGACATGAAAATGCTAGATTATTACGTTGGTCTTTGCTCTTACAGCCATACCAATTTATCATAGAATATATCCGCGGGTCGGAAAATGTAGGTACAGACTTTTTAAGTAGACACCCATACGACGAAAATCAGAGTACTCACCAGGCATAATGATTTAGATTTATCTATGTGTATTTCGAATTATGAACTGACATTATGTAGTCTGTTCTAAAGTGGGGAGATATGTGACGATATTCTCAATACAATAGCTAAATTAGATAATATTCTAGTGCATAAAGTCAAAAATAGGATAGAATATAAAAATTGAGTCCAGCGTAGTATTCTCCTACGCCAGCCCACATGTCGATTCTGATAAACCTAATAGCCAAATGAAAGATACTGTCTTTTCAAAAAATTCGTCCTTGAGAATAAATGTAACACTTTTGCAAGGTCAAGTCGGATTGCCAAGACGAGAGTGAAAGAATAAAAGAATAAAAGAGGGGAGGGATGGAAAGACAGAACCTAGAGAACGCCATCTCGCGTTGATTTCACAAAAGCCAACTCGAGCAACATAGCCTTGGCCACTTTTCAAATTACGATACAAAACTAAAAAATGTTCATCAATTGGTCATGTAAACAACCTTAGCTCTTATAAGGAATGACGTAATTCTAACGTACTATGGACGATTCTCGTATTTATTTTGAAAATAGTTAGAAAAAGAATGGAACAGGTGGTAGTTTCTAGATTTGAAGACTAACATAGAAAAAATATGGAATTATGAACCATAATACATAGGGCCATAAAAATTATATATTCGGATGCCTTATGATCTCCTGGGCAATAATATGGTGTCGGTTAACCCCTAGTACAAAAAATAACCAAGATAATGGCAATAATATTATGTATGATAAGACGGACTGATGAGAAAAAAGATCACGCCTGCTTAATTTTTTCATAACATATTTGAAAAAAGCTTTGGGTAAATAGGACTAAAAGGTACCAAGATTTTGATTGGCTGTAGTTTAAAGGAAGGCAAGAGGGGATTGGCTAACCTAACACTAAAAATATACTTGTAGTAGTAAACGTAGTATTTTGGGAATTGTTTTTTTAAAGTTCGATTTAAAATTCATAATCGTCTGCTTCTATTGGCCAGCTTAGTTGATATTGAGGAAAAAGTGTTAGGCTAGGACGCCATTTGCACAAAAAATCTTGCCACGAGACGATGAGAACAGAAGTGTAATTCTAAATACAAATATTATAAACTTCTGGACAGGGCAGTGATAACTTGGGCCAGATCTGCCAGTCATCGTTACTTGTGTGTAATGTTCATTGAAATTGTGGTAAGATTGAATTTATTAACCATTTTATTTAAAATAAAGTTGAATGTGAGATACTAACATACGACTGTAAGTAAGTGAGTCGATGGCAGACTTAGGCAAAGCCTAGAGATTGATCCATCCTATGATAGCCTATCAGAGAGGTGTAGAACTACAAAATTATATATGATTGTCATCAAGGAGCATAACACCTATCCTATTGTATGGAAAAAGATTACTGTTGGAATTGCAGAGGCGTTGTAACCATTAGGGGAGAGGAATACTGGTATACATTGTCACTTCAAAATATAATGGTACAATAGGTTGTCATAAAGAGCTGACCCTATGCGTTTGTTTGTACTGTACCTGTAATTAACTGTGGAATATTATTGTATACTTATTATAAAGAAGGATGCATAACCTTCTTATTTCAGGGGTTTTTGTGGCCCTGACAGTCACATGAAACCAGGCTCGTGGGAACTGATTGATTCCTGACTCTGTTGCATAATTCGGGCACGTACTGGATGCCTTTGCCTTTTATGAAGTAAACCAGATGGTCCATCGAGCCTAGGAAAAGACTTACTAGGGTTCTCCTTCGAAGTTAAGTGCCCATTCGGCACCAAGAGTCTCAACCTCTATGAACCTCAGTTATTAAAAATATAGATTGAAATTATCAAATAAAAAAAATTCCACCTGTGACAAATGAAAAGAAAATGAACGATAGGGAGTGATGATAACCATCAACCTACCATTATACATATACCAGTATTATCCTATTTAGAAAACTACACCTACACACTTTTATTATATTAATACTTGTATTATGGACAGAAGATCCATTGTATAAATTGATTATTGTAAATAATTCCATTGATTTCACTTTTGATTGTCTTTCCTGATTCAAACAAAATAGTCGGGATAATAAATTGAAAAAAATTATTAACGTTACACAAAATTCAACCACTGACTTACTTAAGATAGTCTTTTAAAGTGTAGTGTGTATGTGATTGTTGTAGTACTGTTGTGTTGTGTTGGATAATAAAATACTTGTTTATATGTTTAGTTGGTTAATGCATCATTACACTACTTATTCATAACCCTAGACACCAAACGTAGTATCATCATCATACATTCTAGTCAAAGAATAAGTCTGAGTGAGATCATAAAGGTGGTATCAGAAAGGTACCCTGTAACTTAACATAATATTTATTATATTCAGGGACCTTCACAGCTGACCTCATTCAGTACACTAAGAGTACACACAACAACATTTCTTAACATCAAATCCACCACATTGGGGTACAGCATGAAGGATGCCACCGACCAAGCAAAGTGGGGACAGTTTGTTGCTGCCTTACAAGACACCACTAGGCATGATGGCCACTGACTGTTTTGTCAGTCTGGGGCTAAGGATCCAAGAAGAAGAAGTGGGCTATGAGGAATTAAAATCTAGTGGGCTATGAAAAATTAAAATCTAGTGGACTATCAAGAATTAAAATCTAGTGGACTATCAAAAATTAAAATCTAGTAGGCTATAAAGAATAAAAATCTAGTGGGCTATCAAGAATTAAAATCTAGTGGACTATCAAGAATTAAAATCTAGTGGACTATCAAGAATTAAAATCTAGTGGGCTATCAAGAATTACAATCTAGTGGGCTACCAAGATTTAAAACCTAGTGTGCTATCAAGAATTAAAACCTAGTGGGCTATCAAGAATTAAAATCTAGTGGGCTATCAAGAATTAAAATCTAGTGGACTATCAAGAATTAAAATCTAGTGGGCTATCAAGAATTAAAATCTAGTGGGCTATCAAGAATTAAAATCTAGTGGGCTATCAAGAATTAAAATCTAGTGGGCTATCAAGAATTAAAACCTAGTGGGCTACCAAGATTTAAAACCTAGTGGGCTATCAAGAATTAAAATCTAGTGGACTGTCAAGAATTAAAATCTAGTGGACTGTCAAGAATTAAAATCTAGTGGACTGTCAAGAATTAAAATCTAGTGGACTGTCAAGAATTAAAATTTAGTGGACTGTCAAGAATTAAAATCTAGTGGACTGTCAAGAATTAAAATCTAGTGGACTATCAAGAATTAAAATCTAGTGGACAGTCAAGAATTAAAATCTAGTGGACTATCAAGAATTAAAATCTAGTGGACTCTCAAGAATTAAAATCTAGTGGGCTATCAAGAATTAAAATACAGTGGACTATCAAGAATTAAAATCTAGTGGGCTATCAAGAATTAAAATACAGTGGACTATCAAGAATTAAATCCATAAAATGGGCATCCATTTCCTTCTGAAAAACCTGCTAGCATAACAAGAGCCAAAGAAGGAGCAACAGAAGATGGATTTGATACAAAGAAGAATAGATGCAGCTGCAAAGGGATACATCAGACACGGGAACCTTGCTAAAGACCTATGCACCACATAGGATAAAACTGTTTAAGTCAAGTCCGGCAAGTGATCCATGTTTAATGACATTCATTTTAAAGGTATAATCATACTTTCACATGACAAGAATGATAATTAGTCAACCAATCTGTGTGCTTGACTTCTACAAGTATACAGGCCAGCAACCAACAATTTGTAGACAAATTATTATTTCCTATATCTTTCCCCCTATCCAAGTGTATGCTCTATCCTTCTGTCTTTTCTCCATGTGTTTCTTGCTCATTGCCTCATGGTCACTAGCTGTCCAGCACTCGCATGACACCCACAGACAGAGGACCTGTGAGTTTCATGCGAGTGTTCCAGTTACACTACAAAATTAGTTACCACAGTCTGTGGACAATCCATCTTCACTTCCCTTTTCTACTCTGGCTCTGATGATGATGACTGCCAGCCAAAAGCTGTTGTTTCAACACTAAACAGACATGACCGCATGGGAAAAAAATAAAGAAGGAAGGTAAAAAAGGGAGCTGCTGTGGTATTCAGGTCCACAAGAAATATGACCAGCATAGGTAAAACATTAAGACATGCTGTAATAACCACAAGGTAGAAATGAATGCTGAAAATCTTATGGCATTAAGACCCCACCAGAAATACAAAAGTTAATAAAACACTATATTACAAAAATAAAAGATAACATATTAAAAAAATAATAAAAAATTAAATAAATAAGGATATTAGCCAGCAGTCTACAGTGGTAGATCGCCCCCCCCCCCCCCCCCAGATAAATATGGATTGACTACAAATAAACCTCCAATCAACATTAAATGCATACTAGTATAGACACTACCATTTCTCTGAACAATAAAACAATATGAACTGTATCTAAAATGTAAATACCTACGAGAGAAATAAAAGAGCATAAAATAAATACAAACAAGAAAATATTACAATAAATGATATAACCAACAGCTCAATGTATGTGGTAGATGGCTGAAAGAGGCGTCCTTCAAAGAAAAGTAGTAAACATCTTAAAATTTTTTTTTTATAATTCAGGCTCACAAAAGTACTTCTAATAAAGTGGAAAGATAAAAACAATGTCCCTCTTCAACCAACAAGTCATAC
This sequence comes from Oreohelix idahoensis, assembly GCA_024509875.1. NCBI lineage: Eukaryota > Metazoa > Mollusca > Gastropoda > Stylommatophora > Oreohelicidae > Oreohelix > Oreohelix idahoensis. The sequence goes on along the minus strand of JAMPIV010023204.1, from coordinate 384,421 downwards.
TTCAGCAACAACAGAATATCAACATCATCTTATCTCAACCCGTAACCCATCATGGGTCGTAGGGGTGCCATGGTGGAAGCATCAGCAGAAAGGGTCCTCCACTGCTCTCTATCCTCAGCAATGCGTACAAGTGTGGAAAAACCGTGTCCTGCCCATTCTTTGATGTTATCAGCCCAGGATTTTCTTTGCCTTCCTCTTCTCCGTTTACCTTCGACTGTTCCCTGGAGGATCATTTTCGAAAGGGAGTCATGACGAGTTACATGCCCAAACCAGGCAAGCTTTTGATGTTTCACTACTGACAGAAGTGGTTCTTGGTGGCCTGCATAGGTCTTTATCTTCTCTCTAACATAGACATTAGTTTTGTGCTCTTTATAGCAAATGCGCAAAATTCTTCTATAACATTTATGCTCGAAAGCCTGAATCCTTCGCTCTGTATCTGCAGTGAGTGTCCAGCTCTCACACCCATATAAGAGAATAGATAATACAAGTGATTTGTATAATTTGATCTTCACAGGAAAACTGATGTTACTTTTCCAGATCACATTCAGCCTTGTCATGGCAGCTGAGGCCATCTCAAGTCTTGTCTTGATTTCTTTACTTGATCTCCCATCACTACATATAGTGAACCCGAGATATTTAAAGGTGTTAACTTCTTCTAACGTTTGCCCATTTAACGTAATGTTGGTCGGAACATGTTTCTTATGGCTATTCACCAATATCTTGCTTTTTTCTATATTAATTTCCATCCCATATGTTCTTGTTACTTTCTCCAGTCTAGAGGTAAGGTCTTGAAGTTCTGATTCTGTTCCAGCTATCAGATCGATATCATCAGCAAAACGTAGATTGCAAAGAGGTCAGCCTCCAATTGATATGGTTGTTTTATAATCATAAAGAGCCTCCTGCATAATATGTTCTAGATATTTATTAAAGAGCACTGGGGACAGGATACATCCCTGGTGAACTCCTACAGTTGTTTTGAAAAATTCTCCAATGTCATTGCTTGCAAAAACAGCACTGCTTGCCTCCTTGTATAGTGCTTCAATGATATTTATGATGTTGGTATCAAAATTGAATTTTCTCATTATTTGCCATAAGCCTTCATGCCAGACTCGATCGAAGGCTTTTGTGAAATCGATGAAGTTATGGTATAAATCGTGTTGATGCTGGAGATGTTTTTCGATCAGTAATCTAATATTGAAGATTTGTTCTGAGGTACTTCTTTTTGGTCTAAAGCCAGCCTGTTCCTCTGACAAGATTTCTTCTGATTTCTGTTTTATTCTGTTCAAAAGTATCCTTAACATCCCTTTACTTGGATGACTAATAAGGCTAATGGTTCTGTAGTTCTTGCACATTTTTAGATTTCCTTTCTTTGGAAGCGGTATTATTAATGACTGCGTCCACTCTTTTGGCCACTTTTTTGTGCTCCATATCTTCTGGTAAATTGTTGTCATGATTTTTACTATATCTGGTCCTCCATATTTCAAGAAATATCAACAAAAGTACTGCTAATAAAGAGGAAATATAAGAACAATGTCACTCTTCAATCAACAAGTCATACTTCAGCAATGACAGAATATCAACAAAAGTAAAGTATCAGCAATCTTCTTGAAATTGACATTTGTTTACACCAAATGTCACATATCATCAAACAAAATATGATTTTTCTACTAAATTTCTCTTCTTATTTCTGCTCAGTTTTACTCAAATTTAAAAAAACATGGTTTATTTTAAAATTAAATCAAATTTTCTTTCTCTATGAAGCAACTTATTTCTGACTTGGCTAAGATGACTTGGGCATATCTTGCAGTTTATCAGTTACTAAATGTACCTAAGAAAGTTCTCAGCATTTCTGTCATCTCTTGCAAAACACTTCCTCAGTAAAGTCAGTGCTACAACTCTCTTGCCTTGCCTCAGTAACTTTAATGCATGCCCGACCTTATTGGAAACAAAAAGAAAAGAAAAAAGCTTTAACATCAGCAGCAGTTCATATTCATGTTATAACTGTTCATCTTGATGGTTAGACATTTTAATTACCATATCTTTTTATAATTTTGCACTTTGAAGGCCACCAATCTTAATTATCTTTTTATAACTTTTCATCTTGAAGGTAATTAATCTTAATTATCTTTTTATAACTTTTCATCTGGGAGCCGCGCTGGTGTAATGGCTTCGGCGTTGTACTGGCGACCAGGTGTTCATGGTTCAAACCCGGGCGTCGGCGTTTGAAGAAATGTTTACGGCCGGAAATTTGACTGAATAGCCTGAACGGCTCCTGTGATAAACCCTCTGTGGATGGGAAGGAGCGAAGCTCCTGACCGGGTTGGAAGGAAAGTCCTCAGGTTCCCCAGCCTCGCAATGACATGTCATTGGGCCGAAGGGCTGAAAGCCCAAGTGCCGCTGGTTAAGGAAAAAAAAAAAAAAAAAAAAAAAAAAATAACTTTTCATCTTGAAGATAATTGATCTTATTTATCTTTTTATAACTTTTAAATCTTGAAGGCAATTAATATTAATTATCTTTTTATAACTTTTCATCTTGAAGATAATTGATCTTATTTATCTTTTTATAACTTTTAAATCTTGAAGGTAATTAATATTAATTATGTTTTTATAACTTTTCATCTTGAAGGTCACCAATTTTAATTATGTTGTTATAACTTTTCATCTTGAAGGTCACCAATTTTAATTAAGTTGTTATAACTTTTCATCTTGAAGGTCACCAATTTTAATTATCTAGTTATAACTTTTCATCTTGAAGGTCACCAATTTTAATTATGTTGTTATCATTATTCAGTTTTCTGCTTTTGCTGTATTCAAAATGATCTCTAAACATCTATCTACATTCTTGTATACCTTGTTGCTATTCCATCTATGGTTGCTGTACCACCTTAGGTTATTTAATAACCACAACAATATTATGGAATTATATGACTTGGTTACTGCTGTTCACTGTTCCTTCTTTTTTCTTCTTCTGTGTTCAGTTTTTAGTCATGCTAAATCTCCAGGCTTGTCGCCAGGACAAAGTCCACAGTCTTTTTTCCAGGTCACCATGGCAACCCCATAGCTTCTGCCCTGAGCTCAGCACTAACTGGCCAGGTCAGATGCCATGGGGTCATCATGGGCTGAGCAGTTTTGGTGAATGTGTTCAGGGCAACCTCATGTAAAACAAAATTGCTACAGAAACCACCACAGCAGGAATATGTGAATGCTTGGTGCAGGGCTGCAAAGGGGACCAGCTACAATTGTCACTCCATAAGGAGTGCAAAGGAAAATTAAGATCTAAATAATCAAAAACATGAACAGAAGCAGCTGTAAGAGTGGAGAATAAACTTCCGTTTTCAACCAATAAAACAAGCAGTGAGACAGGAATGTGTTCTTTCACCTGATCTATTCTCTCTATACAGCTAAAGCATAATGAGGTCATTCAAAGATGAACTAGGAATATGACTTGGAGGCTACAAATAACTTGCACTACGCTGCTGACAACAAAAAGTGCTAAATTAGGCAGTGAACCAAACTGCCAAAAAAAACGGGCTCAGCCTGAACAGGAAGAAAACAATTACAATAGTTATTTCTGTGACAGGGGCTGGGGGGGGGGGGGTGAAATTGTGTCATTGTGGTTATCTCAGTGAGAGATACGGCTTGTTTTCATAGGGTAATCTCATTTATATTAAGTCTTATTTGAGATAAATGAACTCTCATCTCATCAACACAAAGAAACCTTTCTCTTTTCTGGTCTTTTGGTATTTGTCTGAGCTGAAAATCCCTGTTCACAACAATATGTCATGGAGAACTGTATCTATTTGATATAAGATAAGTTATTTTACTGAATAAAATCTAAAAATTATGTAATTATATGGGCTTCTATACATATAATTCTGATATTTTGGTAAGAGGGCAAAGATGGCTGTATACTGCTCCACCTATGTCCCAGTCTTGACATATGGATGTGAGCCATGGGAAATGACTACAACCCACAAAAGCCAGCTCCAAACCTCAGAAATGAGGTATCTGAGGAAGGTGGTTGAAGTAACAAGAAGAGACATGGTCCACAACCAGACAATATGGCAAGGTCTCTAAATCCAGCTCCTGCAGGCCAAAGTAGAACAGTCCCAACTACAATGGTCTGACCGTGTATGCAGAGTGGAAGAAGATTGGATACCACAATAAATATGGGAAACCTCCAGGACGACACAGAGTTCACTGGTAGGACAACATTATACAATCCCTAAAGGACCCAGGACTAAATTGGAACCAGGCCAGGAGGAAGACTGCCGATAGGACAGTATAGCATTCTCTCTGGCAAACCGCAGTGGCGCAGTGGTTAGTGCACTGGCTTCCTAGCTCAGTGGGCCATGGTTGGATCCCCAAATGAAGTGGGATTTTTTTAGACCGCAAACGACTCCGGGGTCAACCCAGCCTCATGAATTGGGTACCAGAGCAGCTCTGGGAAGGTTAAGGCGGCTGGCGTGATGCTTACCACATCACCCCTAGTGTGCCGATGGTCAAGAAAATATGGGCCTAACACCATATTCCCAATATGCCTCAATGGGCGTATAATGGGATCCCTTATTCTTCCCCCAGGGTAGAAGAGGAATGACTAAGTAAGTAAATATAATTCCCTTAGGTAACAAAATAAATAAGAAAAGTACCTTTATATTTATTTTTGGCATATGAATTTTCTTGGAAAATATCTCAAAATCCTTGATTGTCTTTTAATCTTCCGGCCATAGCCATCCTCTCATGCCATACTGGTGTGGCGCACCACACCTGTTTGGGAACCACTGCCCTAGCTAAAAAAAAAATTTTTCCCCCTACTCCTTTACCTAAAGATCTACCAATACATCCATCCCATTGTCGACCCCTGTAATGAACAATGAAAAAATCATGCCAGCCTCATTTTGGGACCATATGGAAAAGGCACACATTGCAGCGTGAGAACATGGTGCTGTGACCATTGACCTTAAGTCATGATAAGTTTGACGACAAAGATTCAATGAAGTTGGAATGGAAAGTAATGAAATGACCAATGGAGTCTTCAAATAGGTACTGTTTGTAAAAGAGTGAGAAGCTCAGCAGCCCTAATTAAAAAACAAAGATATCATGCAGAACAAATGAAATGTATAAGCCAGATGGAAATGAAGAAGCAAGTGGATTAAATTAAGATTTCATATGAAAAAGAGGAAGAATGGACAAAAATGAGGAGTATTTTATTGGCAGTGTTCTTTACCTCTTTGCTCATTGCATAAGCATAGTGAATGCTTGGTGCAGGCTTCTTGCAAGGGGACCAACTACAATGCTGGCTCCATGCTTCATAAGGAGGCTAAGGAAAATGATAATGACTTTGTCTGCAGCATTAAACCTTGAGAGGTTTCCAGAGATCTATGAGAGGTTTCCAGAGATCTATGAGAGGTTTCCAGAGACCTATGAGAGGTTTCCAGAGATCTATGAGAGGTTTCCAGAGATCTATGAGAGGTTTCCAGAGATCTATGAGAGGTTTCCAGAGATCTATGATAGGTTTCCAGAGATCTATGAGAGGTTTCCAGAGATCTATGAGAAGTTTCCAGAGATCTATGAGAGGTTTCCAGAGATCTATGAGAAGTTTCCAGAGATCTATGAGAGGTTTCCAGAGATTTAATTGCTGATGCAAGTTTGAAGCATCATCTCCTTGTGTTCTTTTTACAGAAGAGCATAGAGCCACCACCACAGATGTCGCTCTTGAGGAAGCCTATGCCAAAGAACAAACTCAAGCAGTGGTGATTTCTGTAACAATTTATTGTACATGATGTAGTTGCCAGTCACATGTACAATCTTATATTAGTGGCCTTTAATGACGTATTAATTTTGGACTATAATGTTAGAAAACTAAAATTCAACCAGCAAATTACCTTCTCAAATTCCTCCTCAGCTGAAAGTACTCTTTCTGCTTCCTCCAAATTTTCTACCTTCAGTCGTTTCTTTAAAATTAGGTGATCTCTGTGTACAGTCTGGTCATCTTTGGGATTAAAAGGTAAAAGTAAATGTAGTCCCATTGTACTGCCATTGGGAAGTGAAGAGTTACAAACTTAAATATACTACACCAGCTTCAAGAAGTAAGGTAACCAGTTCCCTTCCTCACTGCCTTTGCTCACCCCAATTCAAGAGTAGAGTCAGGTACCCATTTACAGCTGGGTAGACCAGAGAGTGATGCACAGCGCTTTGAACCCAGCAATTTGGCCATCTTGTAGGGGTTTAAAAAACAATTAAAGTGCAATCTTGTTATTTTGTACTGCATTTATTCTCATTATATTTGTCATTTCCCTGTGTATTTTAAGATCCACTTGATGTGACTTCTCAAGTATTTTTATTTTGCATCTAGTTACGGTTATGATACAGAAGAGCAAGGTCATAACATTTGCAAAATTGAGCAAGCAAAGCAGTTTTTGTAAAAGCCTGATTAATTTAACATTATTTTACTCGTTATTTTGTCAACAAGTGTTAAGTAACTTAAATTCGATTACATCCCATCTTTTCAGTATAAAAACTTGGGGACAAAAAGGTGGGGCAGGTAATGTGACGACACGCAAAAAGGGGGTTTAAAAAAAAAGGAAAATCCGCATCATGTCATTTGCGGACGAACTCAAACATTAAACCCCAACCCTTGTTCCAGCTGTCTGGCAAATAGCAGTGTGTGAAAAACTTTAACGCCGTAATTAAATTTTTTTTTTAAAGTCAACAACGTAAGCCCCTACATTAAAAACAAACGAACAACAAAATTCCAAAAGTACCCCTAACTACTACGTCGCTGCATTACTTCAGGACGTAACGCTGGGCAACTTAATTAGCCGCCGAATCGATATATATTAGAGCAAAATAAGACTTCCGCCCCCTTCCCCACCCTATTTTAACGGAGGAATGTTTTACTTTTAACTGAAGCTTTATTGGCATATCTCAAATCAGTAATGCTTGGCCCTTTGTATTTGTAACGGTCTTCGTGAAGTGACGCCATCGCCATGTTGTTGCTACTAAGTAACATTCTGCTAAGTAACTAGCCTCATTTAGCTTATCAAATTTGCTTCAAATAGGAACGACCCAAATATCTGAGAAGAAGAGATTATACAAGTTAAGTCATATACAAAATGACCGGGTTAGAAAATGTAATCGAAAATTTCGGAATCAGAGAGTCGCCTTAATTACTAATTTAATTATACTTATTTAAAATAATGTTTGTGAATTTCTACTTTCAAATCAAAATTTTTTAATCAAACATGAACCGGAAGTGGTTGATGAAGCACTGTCAACATGCGTTTTGTACAAGCATTCAGTGGAAACCACATGATTTGATAATAGATTTGTAACATTTATTATCAGGACCTTAGTTATTCAAGGCATTTTATTTACTCCAGTCAATAGTCACGCTATGGCTTTTCAGGATTTACTGCATAACTACCCAAAATTAATGTCCTTCGCATTTTTCGGTGCAGGCTTTACTGTTGCAACTCTGCTATTCCGGTACAGGCCGAGATCGAGAGGGTTGCTGTTACAAGGTACCAGCACAACTAACTCCCTAAACAATGTAGTAAGTCAAAGTTAAATCGTTGTCTGTGCATAATATAAATTCTTTTTGCTCCGCAGCGAATATGTGTAGTTAAGTGTTATTTCGTAGCACTTAGGGTTAGGATTAAGGTTAATACAAACCCTAATCCTAACGCTAATTCTAATCCTAACCCTAAGTGCTACGAAACAACACATAACTACACATATTCACTGCGGAGCAAAAAGGTATGCTACAAGAAATAGGAAATTACCAATTTATATGGTTGAAATGAAGAACAGTCAAACGTGTTTTCTTTTATGTCATCCAAATAAGTCGCCAACGTCATTAGGGCTGGACTTTGGTTAGGGGGTTGAAATGAATAACAGTGGGTCATGTTCTTTGATGTCATACAAAGTCGCTAACGTCGTTAGGGTTTAGGATTCCTAACACTTACTTTTTACTGTTTCTTCATTTCGTCCTGTTAACAGTTAAGTTTAGGATTTTTAAACCTACCCCTTATCCGCTTTTACTGCATTTCTGTATTTTTTTAAAAGACCTATCGAACAGATGATCCAATATTCTTCATTTCATCCATTTATATTTCCACTTCAGCCAGTTACGGGCCAGTGTCTTAAAAAAAGCAAACCAATTTCAAAAGACAAAACATCAAGTGTCATAATATGTGAGGCAAAAATCACAGAATAGTAGACAGACGCACACATGTCGCTTAACTGCCCATAGATACATCAACCATGCTACTTGCATTTACTAAAACATACCCACTAATTTAAATCCTAACCCTGCTGTCAGCTTTTTCTGACAAACATTGAAGCTGTACATTAAAAAAATGGAAATACCAACTTAATATTCAAGAAAGCTTCAAATTAAAGCCATCACTGACGTGCTTCCATTCAACCAGATTCATACTTCTCTTACACTTTAGACATTCCTAATGATCAATAATGAAACCCTTACTTATATTTTGGGAGCTGCATTTGCACAGTGGTTAGTGCACTGGCTTCCTAGCTCGGTGGTCCATGGTTCAATCCCCAGTTGAGGTGGGATTTTTTAGACTGCAAACGGCTCCAGGGTCAACCCCGCCTCGTGAATTGGGTACCAGATTTTTACTCTGGGAAGGTTAACGCGGCCAGCGTGATGCTGACCACATCACCCCTAGTGTGCCGATGCTCAAGAAAATATGGGCCTATAGCACGTTTCACTAGCTTTGCCCAACTTCAAAATGCTATATCTCAGCGAATATATAACGCATATAAGTGAAATTTTGTGTGTGCATTTGAAATGGTATAGACCCTATGAATTAAATTTTTCATTAAAATGCGGCCATTGGTTTCAATTTTCGTTTCTTTGTGATATAATATAAAATCCTACTTGCCAACACACATCACACACACACATATTGAAATGTCTACAGTAAATTATACGACCTCATTTGCACATTTTTCTTTTATCAAGCAATTGGCATGATTTTAGCGTGAAATTGCACTTCTTGAACATAAAACAGTTTATTTCCGGTGTTACGCACACCATGTCAATCAGTGGCGTGTCTACAAAAAGTATTGTGTGGTTAAGTAGGAAAAATGAGTCTGCGAGTACATTTTATGACATTACAGCAAATCACAAATAGGATTTTTAAGTATTTCTGCAATGAAGCTACTCGAGGAAAACTATATTATTCTATTTCAAACCCACAAAAGAGGACTATTCATGCCTTGGGGATAAGCAAACGATCATTGCACCGCTGGATAGCGACATCTGAAATTTGTAATTCCAGTGCTTTAAACATAAAAATAGGCCAAGAGTGGTGGATAATTTTGACAGAGAATTGATCCGCAGAGAAATTTGCAAAATGTTTCACAATAATGAGGCAGTGACTTTAAGGAAATTGAAAATTTTGTTAAGAAAGAATAATGACATTGATATTTCCAAATCTACGCTATGGAGGACTATTAGGAGTTTGGGATTAAATTTTAGAAAATATGTTGGTGGTAGAAACCTTATTTGTGAGAAGCCTCATATAGTTGCAATGAGAAGCAAATATTTACGCGAGGTCAGAGAAATGAGAAGAGATTGTTATGATTTTGTGTATTTAGATGAAACATGGATCAATGCGCACCACAGTATTGAACGAGAATGGCAATCATCTGATGGGACAACTAAGAGACTAGTACCAAGCAGCAAAGGACAGCGCCTAATAATTGCACATGCAGGAAGCAGCCATCATGGGCTTCTAAATAATACTGAACTCACATTTTTTCAAAATCCACAGATAATAAGGATTATCATACAGAGATGAATGGCAAGATATTTCAAGATTGGATTGTGAATCATGTACTTCCTTCCTTGGATAGACCGTCGTGTTTGATAATGGACAATGCTTCATATCACAACGTTGTGGCACCAGAAGATAAAGTTCCTAATTCATCAAGTACTAAAGATGTAATAAAGATTTGGCTGACCAAAAATGACATTCCATTCAACGAAATGTCCCTGAAGCCTGAATTACTTGGAATTGTAAAAAAAACTTACTTACTTACTTAGTCGTTCCCCTTCTACCGTGAGGTGTAGAGGTTGTACAAAAGACACAGCATACAAAGATATTTCACATAGACAAGGCAATCCATGAACATGGTCACAGATGTTTAAGATTGCCTCTTTACCATTCTCACTTAAACCCAATAGAATTAGTCTGGGCTATAATTAAGGAACAGGTAGCAACAGAAAATGGAACGTTCAAATTAAAAGATGTTAAAATACTTACAAAAGCCGCCATCTCCAATATATCCAGGGATTATTGGAAGAAATGTGAGAACCATGTGTTACAAGAGGAAGGGGAATATTGGAAGAATGATGGTTTGTCCTTCATTCAGCCGAGATTGATTATCAATTTCTCAGAGACATCTGATTATGATTCGGATGAAGTTTAACTTCTTTAAAGATGACCTTACCATTATTTACAAGCACATTAGAGGAGCAACGTTCCATTATGATATTTATGAACCGCAAAGAGGTGATACCTATTGAAATAATTAGATCAATGAAGGTCCAGTTTGGTAGCACATTAAATGTCAATGAGAAACAATGTCACGAGTATCTCCCATGCAGATCATTTAAGAAATCATCTTCAACAGGTATTCATATGCAAACGGGATGGCCACATTATTGTAATAGTAGACACGCCTATGCCTATTCAATTCACAGAATCTGTGACTGAAGTGGTAAAATTTATTTTCTCGATACACAGTAATTAGTATGCCGACAAAGATCAAAGGATTTCATCCATTTATGGGAACTGGACAAGATACAAAGTATATATTTGTTGGGTCTAACCCAATATAACATCGTATGCAAAAAATGGCATTAATACGTTCGACGGTTAATCAGATAATTACATTTGAAGTTGGGCAAAGCTAGTGAAACGTGCTATAACACCATATTCCCAATATGCCTTAATGGGCTTGTAACGGGATCCTTTTTTTCCCCTCCTTTTTACTTATATTTGAATCACTCTTTTAGCAACACCATTGACATATAGATAGCCATTTTGGAGACATTGCCAAGTCTGGCTACTATTCATGGGTTCAACCATAAGTTAGTAGTTACAAATTACAATATTTTTATTCACTACAAATCAACTCCAGCTGTACAGAAGTGAACAAGTGGTAATCTTCAGACTTTTCACACTTTTCACTGATAGATAGCATCTATTCTACACACTGAAGATAGGAAGTGCTGATGAGTGTAATTGTGGCACTGATAAAATGACTGCTGAACATATACTTAGGATGCCCACCATATGAGGAACAGAAAGCACGTATGGTACCATTCCTAGACAAAGTCTGTGGAGACACCAACAACCGCAAATTGACTACTGCTTTCTTTAAACCTTTTCAAGTTGACGTCTGAGAAGAAGAATTCACTGCAAGTAGTGCCGTAACATTCTGAATGCTTGATCCCAGTTATCACTACCTTAACACATTGAATTTCTGCTATATACCCTTGCTGACCAAATTCGATGATCGTCGAATTAGCACGACTATGAAAGCGACAGGGCTGCCGTATCGATAGTTTTATGAAAAAAAGCCTCATCCGGGTATTTGTAGCATTCCAAAATGGCTGCCCCCACGATTCATATCGTGTAGCAGAAGCAGAAATTTGATTAAAATTCCATTTTTTTAAAGTACAAGAGCCCATTCTTCATTTTCGTCATGAGTGATGACGAAAACCAGACTTATAACAGAGATGATTCTGACTCTGGCAGCGAATCTGGGGCTGAAAGTGATATCTCATGGCGAAGTAGAGATGGCTCACTGAATAATAACATTACTCACAGTAGCAACAACAAAAATGGAGGTGATGTAGGTAGGTCTGAAGCAGAAGATGGGCGTGGAACAAGGGACCATAGCAGGACTGCACATCAAAATAATCCCTGGAAATGGAGAAAGCTTGCTCAAAATTAACTTATTGAGCTTTCCATTCTTCCTCCACATGAGGTATCAAGGCAGACTCAACTGAATTCAAGTCCAGTGATTTTTTTCAAACTTTATTTTCCTGACACTACCACAGATCTGATCACTGACGAAGTGAATAGGTATGGTCAAAATCACCTCGCTCAGCTCACAGGGAGGAATATATTTCAAGCAGTATCTGCCAGCAAAACCCACAAAGTGGGGATTCAAACTATTTGTTCTCACTGATGCTAAAACACAATATTACCTGAAAATGAAAATTTAACTGATATGGAAAATGATGGTTATGTGTGGGGCAACTTCCAGGGTTGTGAAAGTTCTTCTTGATAGATATGGCAGCAAAGGACATATTCTTTACTGCAACAGCTTTTTTTCAGCCCCAGCTTTATTTCAAGAGCTGAAAGAAATTTAGATTGGTGCATGTTAAACAGTAGCTGAGAATAGAAAGCATTTTCCTGAAGCAGTGAAGAAAAAGCAATTTAAATTGAAAAAGGCAGATCATCCTTTTTTTGTGCCACAGAAGATAAAGGCATGCCGGCAGTCATCTGGCATGATAAGAAAAGAGTTAACCTTGTATCTACTGTTCACTCCAATGATATGATGGATAATAGTTAGAAAAAGAGGAATTCCTGAGGGCAGAACAATTCAGAAGCCAGTGCTTGCAGAAAAATACAACAAAAGTATGGGAGGTGTTGACCACTTCAGCCAACTGGGTGCAAGCTACCCCTACCCACACAGATCCTTATAAATGGTACCTGCCATTATATCATTTCTTAGTTGCTACTGCCCTGGACAATGGGCTCATAACCTACAACACTGCCAACTCTACAAAAAAGATCAAAGCAAAGAGGTTCAGACAGGCTGTCAGTCTCACTCTTTTTGAGTCTGCAATTCTTCAACGCAATGTAACACCTTCAAAACCATGTCATAACAACACGGCTTTCTGAGCGCCACTTCATTGCCAAATATGAAAGGGCAAGGCACAAACAAGACTGTAAAGTGTGTAAGGCTGCAGGGAAAAGAAGCCAGACTTGCATGTGCTGCCCAGATTGCAATGTACCTCTATGCCTGATACCCTGCTTCAAGTTATACCACACAGTCGAGGATTATCAACATTCATGACAAAGACTCTTGCAGAGACCTACAGTTACAACTTCAACCCCAGTTAATGAAGGAAGCAGCTCAGACTCCAGCTAGACGTACTTAACTACTCAAACATTCACAAACACTTATTGTCAGATGCCACAGACACAGAATCCACTCAAAAAAGACAAATACAAAAATTAAATTTTTTTTTGCATTTTTGTTAGCCTTTTATGTTGAAATATCTGGTCAATCATTAAATCAGTATGTCAATCAAGCTTATTTTATTCATTGCCATCTATGTCCCTAACATTTTATTGCATTGACATTGAACAAATTCACTAAAAACTGGAAAAAGATCATTGTTTTAAAACATCTACTGAAATTTCTATAAATAGCCTCACAAATTCAAGATGGCCATCATGATCATGTGACCAATTTGCATAAAATATTTTTTGTTTTAAATGTAGCAATCATTCATAATGGTGCTCTGAAAATTTCAAAGCCCTATGTGTGTTTTTCAATTTTGTTATGAATTTTCAAAAAAAAAAAAAAAAGTTATTTTAAAGAAATCTGAAAACACCTATGGTAATGGGAGACAGTAATGCTCCGGACTGCTGATCAATAAAGTGTTAACAAACTAGTTACTCATATAGTTGTTTAAAAAAGGGGCAAAGCATATACAGCCCTGTCACTCTCTATGTGAATTTGAAATAATTTGATATAAAAAAAATATTTGTAGAGTCTCACTTTATGTGCAAGTTTGAAATAATGTGAGTCCCAAAAAATTTGAACACTTAGGAAAGAACTAGAGTTTTTTTGGCTAACGTCGGATCCTGTTTCCTCCAAATACAGCCTTGCTTGTAAAACCTATGGACCAAGGTATAAGTAACACCTTTAAATCTTACTACTTAATTTCAACATTAGATGCACTTCTCAAGACGATGAATGACGGCAGAGTATGTGAGGGAGTTTTGGGAAGCATTTAACTTCAGAGATGCTAGTAATATCATCAACATTTCATGGCATCAGGTCCCTAGACATTGCATAAACGGAGAATGGAAGAAAATTTTCACCCAGTTCTAACAAAGTAGTCAGGGGCCATCACACCCAGTGGCGTCTTGCAGGGCAGCAACAAACTGTCCCAATTTTGCTCGGTTAGTGACCATCCTTCATGCCGTGCCCCAACTCTGGTTCATGCTTTGCATCTTAGCCCCCCACTGTTCTCGGCTAGGTTGTCTTTGGTCTGCTTCTCTTTTGCCGTCCTTCTGGGGTCCATAGCTTAGCAGTTCTGGTAATGGTGTCAGGGTCCCTTCTGAGGACGTGGCCAACCTAGTTCCAGCATCTGCCTGCAGAGATGGTATGCATGCCTTTTTGATTGCACTGTGAGAACAGTTCCTGGTTGGAGATGGTATTAAGTAGGAAGATAGCGCTTCCTAATTTGGTTCCTGTTTCATCTACTGTTGCTGTAACGTTTATTTATTTAGTATTTGGTCCATTGGTATGGATATTTTTTAGCACATTTGGCCTGTAGTTCCAGAAGCACTTGCACAAATGCTTGCCATACAACACACTTAGGGGTCATTATTAAGTTCACTTAATGTTACAGGTTTATTATTATTGTAGCACTGAAATCACATTTGGTTTTTGTTCCAATATTATGAGCTTTCTTGCCAAGTTTTCTGGACAGGTAAAAAAACTGTCACTTGTGGCACATTTAGGGGTCATTCTAATTTAACATTATGTCACTAAAATTCTGTTGTTATCACTTTAATGAAGTGATGATACAAAAATATTTTACAAGCGATGCATACTACAATGGCCACTGGCAGCATGCACAAAGCAGATGGTCTTACTAAGAAAGGAGTACCATATGATTTACACCGATGTAGTTTGTCCTGCATGTCAACCATCTTGATCAGCAGTATCATCATCATGACCCTTCAGCTCCCCAAGGAGCATAGGCCTTCAACAAACTTATGCCAAGTCTTGATTTCCTGTGCCATCAAGGTCTTTCTTCTTCATGGCCTTAATATCTGTCTCCAGTTCTCTTTATCCATGTGCTCCTTGGTCTCCCTTTACCTCTTGTGATGTTTTTGTAATTTTAAGAACTTTCTACAGGATGGGGTAACTGGCTTCATGCACAACCCTCCTTAGTTGTCTCTTATGACATGCATGGTAGATTGTAGTGTTTCTGTTCTTTACTTCCGTTTCGGGCCCCGGATAACACCCGGGCTATGGTACGCCACATTGATAAGTATCGCATTTCTCAAACGCGTAACTTTAAGCTGGGTATATAAATAGAAAATAAATAGCTAAACTCACATAAAGAAAGAACATAGTGAAGTATAAATTAGCCTGCAAGGTTTTCTTCCCCCTTACCATAAAAGTTTAATCAGAAGATGAGTAGACCTGCTGGGAATGTGACGTTAAAAAGATAAGAATTCTCTGATACTGAAGAGTGTTAAAAAAGAATGGTGTAGTAGTAACAAGGGGCATCTTTTAGATAACTCTTCATCAACCACAGTTACAAACAGGAAGTAAAAAACCGACTTCAGTACCATTTTATCATCAAGTGTTTCAGTTTTAACTTCGCCTATGCCGGTCCCAAGCCCAGATGAAAAAGGAGGAGGGCGGCCTGCATGGAGGCCGTAAGGAGGTAGCCCCTCCACCATGCAAAGGCACAACAGGCCAATCACCTGTTTGCTTTAAATCACGATTATGAGCAATACAAGAGAGAAAACTGGACTGATTCTAAAGGCGACGAACTGGAACGGACTACGACTTATGGAACTTGGAACACAAGAAGTATAAATGAGAAGGAAGAGGAGCTGGTGGAAGAAATGAGGAAAGCAAAACTAGAAATCTTGGCTATAACGGAAACAAAGAAAAAAGGACAAGGAGTCATGGATCTCGATGGCAACACGCTGCTCTACAGTGGTGTACCCATATCTGAAAGAGCTAAAGGGGGCGTGGGTTGCATTGTGGCCCAAAATCAAAAAGATAGTATCAAGGGATGGAACTTTGTCTCGGAGCGCATTATGGTTGTAAAACTAAAAGAAGGAGAAACCATAGTCAACCTGGTCATAGTGTATAGGCCAAATGAGGATGAGAGAGCAGAGGTCAAGGAGGAATTCTTCGAGCTGCTTCAAAGGACAGTGGATGACTGCCTAGATGAAGTTATCATGCTCGAAGATTTTAATGCCAGAGTTGGAAATGACCATGCTAGATGGGGTGGAGTTATCGGAAGATATGGAGAAGATACTCTCAATGACAATGGAAAGCGACTCCTTAGATTCTGCAGTGAGCAGAATCTGATCATTACAAACACAAAGTTCCCCCATAAGCGCATACATGCATACACTAGATGTGAACCAACAAAGAATGAGAAGTCAGTGATCGACTATGCCATTGTTCGGAGAAGCTCATTCAAATATGTCCGAGATGCAAGAGTCTGGAGGGGGCCAGAGATTGGAAGTGATCACTACCTGCTAACAATCAAACGAACAACTGAAAGAGTTGCTCAGCCTAGGAACTGCCCAACATCACGCAAGAAACCAAGTAAACGAGCAGGAGAAATGAGCATTAGGACCTACAAGCTGAGAGAGCCAGAAATTAAGACCAGATATCAGGGGCTTATTGCTGCAGCAGTGAGCAACACAGAAGAACGACCTGATGACTTGGAAACCCTCTGGATTAAATTCAAGGATATCATAAAGACAGCTGCTGCAGAAGCATGCGGTGAAGTCCGACTTGGGAACCAGAGAAAGAGGACACCTTGGTGGACAGAGGAAGTCAAAGAGAAAATAAGAGAGAAGAAAATGGCATGGAAACAATACTTAGGAGCTAAAAACACAACAGGACAAATGGAAAAATATAGAGAATATGTGACACTCAGAACAGAAGCAAAGAACAAAGTGCTAGCAGCAAAACAGAAGTCCTGGGAAGAATTTGGAGAAAAGCTAGAAAAAGATGCACAAGAAAACCAGAAATTGTTCTATAAGACCCTAAAGAACATGAGGAAGGAAAAACAATGCCCTCTCAAATTTATAAAGGACAAGCAAGGCAAATTGCTTACTGCCCCGAAGGAAGTAATGGAAAGAATATTTCTCAGAACTCCTTGATGGTGAGCAAGGTCAAGCATCAGAAATGATAACCACTAGCACAGAAGAGGAAACAAATGGTGATGAAGATGACATAAAGATGGAAGAACTGAAGGCAGCACTGGAGAAAATCAAGATGGGCAAAGCAGCAGGGCATGATGGTATAACACCAGAAATGGTTAAGTACATGGGAGCATCAGGCGACCTATTACTCTTAAGGGTCCTACAGGCAGCATGGTGCAACAAGACCATACCAAAGGATTGGGAGATTGCCATCATAACACCAATTTTCAAAAAGGGTGACAATCGACAGTGTGGAAACCATAGAGGCATATCCCTTCTCAGTGTCCCTGGTAAAATCTACTCTAGAATCCTAGAGCAGAGACTCCGACGCCTAGCTGAGCCACAATTGGATGAGGTCCAGTGCGGATTCCGAGCAAACCGAAGTACTCAAGACCTAATCTTCACACTCAGACAGCTGAGTGAAAAGGCCCTTGAGTATAAGAGTGAGATCCATCTTTGTTTCATAGATCTGGAAAAGGCGTTTGACAGGGTCCCCTGGAGCAAACTTTGGGACTGTTTGGCAAGGAAGAATATTCCAGCACCTCTGATTCATGCTATACAGAGCTTCTACAAGTCTTGCAGAAATTATGTGAGGACAGCAAACCATAAGTCAGAAGAGTTCAGGACCACCACTGGTGTAAGACAAGGTGATATCCTATCACCTTACCTCTTCATACTCCTTATGGACGATGTCATCAAGGCATGTAAGGAGAGAACAAGAAAGTATTCAGTGGGGTACTGGAAGATGAGACAGGTCTATATTTCAGAGCTGGCATTTGCTGATGATGTTGCCCTGATTGCTAAATCAGAGGCACATCTCCAATCCAACCTGCAAGTCTGGAAGGAAGAGCTGGAGAAGAGAGGGATGGTCATAAGCAGCTCTAAAACAAAATCCATGGTGATATCACGAGAAGAAAGAAGACATCAGATTAAGCTGGGAGAACAGGTCCTGGAGCAGGTCGACCACTTTAAATACCTCGGAGCTATTATAGACCGAAAGGGGGCATCAAAGAAGAGTTGGCCACTCGAAAAGCAGCAGCTGGGAGACTTTTTCAGGCCATAAATCGAGGATTCCTCAGCAAGAGAGAGGTTGGTAAGAAAACGAAGATGGCTGTGTACCGCTCCACCTTTGTCCCAGTCTTGACATATGAATGCGAGTCATGGGCAATGAGTACAACCCATAAAAGCCAGATCCAAACCTCAGAAATGAGGTATCTGAGGAAGGTGGTACGCAACCAGACGATACGTCAAGGCCTTAAATCCTACCCAAGTAGAACAGTCCCAATTAAAATGGTTTGGCCATGTCTGCAGAATGGGAGAAGATCGGATACCATGACAAGCATGGGAAACAAAGAGCCAAGGATCCAGACCCCGAGGACGACCCAGAGTCCGCTGGGAGGACAACATTAGACAATCTTTGAAGGGCTGAGGACTAGAATGGAACCAGGCCAGGAGGAAGACAGCCGATAGGATAGTCTGGCGCTCTCTCTTCCAAACCTCTACACCTCACGGTAGAAGGGGAACGTCTAAGTAAGTGTTTCAGTTTTACTTAGATGGACAGTGAACAAGCAGTTTGAAGAATGAACTGAGGCCCTTGAGATATGAGTATATAGACAAATGGGGCACGTCTCATGGAAAGAGAAGAAAAATAAAGAAGTCCTAGAAAAGCTAGGAATCGAATACAGGTCTGTATCCTTTTAACCAAAATTGTCAGGGACAGCCATGTTTTGGAAACCGGATTTTTTATATTTCCAGATGGCAGCCAAATGACATCCAAAAGGTAGCCCAAAGTCGTCCAAAATGTGTCAGAAAATCACCCAAAAGTACCTGAATGTCACCCAAAAAAACACTTTTGGTTTTCAGAATATTTCAGGTTTTCAGATAAAAGGATTTGGACCTGTAGAATAATGAAGATCAAAATTAAGCAGCTAAAATATTTTGGCCATTTAAAAAAGACATAATACCTTACTAAAGACCATAATGGAAGGAAGGAGTTGAAGACAAACATGCAAGAGGAAAGCACTATATTTGGAAGATAACATCAAGAGATGAACAAGTGTATCAAAATCTACCTCCAAGACAAGAAACAGACAACATTGGAGATCCACTGCCATTAATCTTCGATGTGGAGATGGCAGTTAATGATAATGATCAGTTTTTTACTGCAGTTTTCCTTTTATGTATACATATTTTGTCTTTATGGATTTTGAGACCATATGAGTCCAGAAAGACAGTTATCTTAATAGTTGTCAATATTTATCAGACTGAACACGTCTAAATTTAAATAAATATTACATTTATAGGGAGATTACAGCAATGAAGTAAAGACTGTGTCGGGTGAATACAAAATGGTTCTTGTTGTTCGCATGGACTTGAAAATGGGCAAGGGAAAAGTTGCAGCTCAGGTAATATACATTCTATTTCAAGATTATTGTGGGGTAAGTATAATTTTAAATTGGTTAGTGCACTGGCTTCCTAGCTCTGTGGTCCATGGTTTGATCCCCAGTTGAGGGGGATGTTTTTAGACCGCAAACTGCTCCGGGGTCTAACCAGCCTCAAAAATTGGGTACCAGAGCAACTCTGGGAAGGTTAAGGTGGCCAGCATGATGCTGACCACATCACCCCTAGTGTGCCGATGGTCAAGAAAATATGGGCCTTACACCATATTCCCAATATGCCTCAATGGGCGTGTAACGGGATCCTTTATCTTTTATAATTTTAAAGCTGAATATACATTATTCGCCCCGAGTAGTTCCCGGGAGAGTCTGTCATGAGACAAAGAAAAAATAGGTTTACTGCTCAGTCAGACATATCGTACAAGACAACTAATATGAGGTTATGTTTGAGGTTGGCAACCTCATGTAAAGAAATATGCCACAGAAACCACCACTTCAAGAGCATGTGAATGCTTGGTGAAGGCTTCCTGTAAAGAGGCCAACTGCTGTGGGTTGTTGTTGTTGTTTAACACATTAACTACCGAATTAAAAAACACACTGTGGCCGAATTAAATTTTTTTCCCATTTTCATCCTGTAGGTGTTTGCACAAAGTAAGCTGTAATTTTCGTAATTGTTTACAGATTTTTATGAATTACACGTCATTTTAAAGATAAATGAATGTACTATTACAATAAACATCGGTTGTAACTGTAATAGAGGTTACTGTTATTTAACGGCTCTCCGCTGGCCGAGGCCTTGCAATATTTTCACAATTATAACTGCTTGCGCCCCATTTCTATCAAAATCACAATTTCAATCAATGTGCAAACCGTTTTCACTCTTGTCCTCGTCGATAGATCTATCAGTCAATTGCTGAAACACGTTTCTATCCTATTCATCCATTAGACGAGTTGTACACGCATTTTTTGTAGTCCTATCACTAGTTACCACGGTAAACAGTTTTACACGATTTGGTAACTAACCCAAAACGCTGAAAAATATGAACATAATATCAATTTTCCAGTGTTCTACAGCAACCATGCTTTGGGAATTTGTTTTCCGGTGGCAACTTAAAATCTTGAACCAGATCAGAGAGTGTTTCAGTACATTTTTCATTCGTTTTTCTACTAAAATTAGATTGGCGCTCTGAGCGGCTTGCGGTCCAAATGTGATTATTTTGTGATCCGCTGACAGCGGCTTGCGGTAGTTAATGTGTTAACTAGAGCTGCTGAGCTTCTCGCTCTTTAGTAGCCAATACCAAGTTGAAGACTCCTTGGTTGTTGCGATGCGTGGTTTTGATTATTATTATTGGTACTTTGTAGAACTGATGAAAGTATGTGCATATGAGCAATCGTGCTTTGTTAATGAATGGTTTGGGTGACCAAGAACTTGATGAGTATTCAATAGCTCTAAATCCTGGTTTGGGTCCACAATTATACATATTTATTTACTTCAGACAAGTTCCTCAATTTCAATACATGGCATCTTATTAATACGAGGGAAGGTCAAAAAGTAATGCCTTCTATTTTTTTATGTATGTAAATACTGCATCGGTGTGCAATTTGTAAATTTAGCAGGATTCTCCAAACACTGTTCTGCACTGTATAACATTAACCCTTTCGCCACGACAGGTTTTTCATTCCCCATGACAACACCATTTTCAGCTTAGTTCGTTCCCCTGAACGACAGGTTAATTGTAATTTTTGGGGTCATATTTTTAATTTGACTGTATACAGTTTATCGTAAAAGGAAACCCATTAAAAGTATATATATTATGAAAGAGCATAAAACAAAGTTTCAGAATATGCTAATCAAGGCCAACATAAGTCAAGGTCACAGGGTATGTACATAAATGAAAATTGAGAGAAAAATAAAAATTATTTGTATGAGCCACAACAGCTTTGTTGTTTTCATTTTATTATGATAAAAGAACATGGAAACACTGTGGGCACTTGTTTTCTTGAGTTTGCTTACATTTTTTCACAGTTACAGGTTGGGCTGAGTGTGGTCAGTTTCAAAACATTCCCCAAGGCGCAAACCCAGCTTGCTGTTTGTCTCATTCACTGTTAGTATCCAAAAGTTTTCATTCAGAAACTCATTCACGAAATCATGGCATTCATAATCAGTATGATCAAAGAGTAGACCAGACTGTGCTGTAAACTCAGGCTGGGTAGCATGGTTTTCTTGTCTCCGTTATGACTTACGTTTGCATGTACATTATTTTCTTCCCCTGCCTCTGGTTACCAGTGTCTTTTAGGTGACGTTCTTCATCATCAATTTTTTTTCATTTTTTTATTCCAAGGTCTAGATCTCGACATTTTCTTTCCTTGTTTAGGTGCAGATCTTGTTTTCACTGCCTTTCCTTTTCCTTTCACCGATGAATTATTTTGATCTAAACTGAGTGAACTAGATCTAGATCGAATGTTACTACTAACACTATCAATCACTTTCCTCATTTTAGCAAGCGTTTCACTATCATTCACTTTCCTCGTTTTGGCAAGCCTTTCACTATCACTTTGCTCCAAATCTAAATCAGAGTTATTCTGAACCAGACTACACATACTCTGACCCTGAATCTGGGTAATCTTTACCTTTAGTGCCGTCGAGTATGTATAATATGTGTATTGAGTTAGGATTAGTTAGGTTACCCTAAACCTAATCCTAACTCAATACACATATTATACATACTCGACGGCACTAAAGGTAAAGATTACCAGAATCTCACTAATCTCAGTAAAAAGAGTCGTCAGAATCATTCAAGTTGAATAAATTCAACTAAAACAAGAATTTTTGTGCTCTATTTCCACCAGATGTTTATCGTTCGGCAGCATCCATGTTTGTGAACTTTCGCTTTTGTAAAATCGCTATTATCAGTTCTACTGTATTCACTAGCAGTAAAATATTTTGTTCATTTCAAAGCTTAGTGGCCAGATTTTTCAATGCTGAATCCGATTATACCTAGCAATTGCCAATACGCTTGTAAACAGAAGAGTTCTAGTGCTTTTAAAATAGGACGTACGCGGTATGTCATGTAGGTGAATGGGAATGAAATATTGCACTACTTCCATGACGTACACCATACAGCACAGCGACAAAAATTGTGAAGATTTATGCCATACGGCATACGTCATAATGGTGCTGAAAGGGTTAACCTCCTTTTTCAGTAACAGGTGGCACCACTGTAACAGTTTAAAAATGGCTGCCAAAGACATTCGGTTAAAACAACGTTATGTCATAGAATTCCTCAATGCTGAAGGAAAACCATAGCCATCAATCAACCTCTTGCACCATTACGAAACTGAAGGAGAAGAGTTTTTATCGAATATTGTGACAGGTGATGAGACTTTGGTTCATTTTTTTTAACCAGAATCCAAGAGGCAGTCAATGGAACGGCATCACACAACATCACAGATAAGAAAGAAGTTCAAAAGTTCACCATCTGTAGGGAAAGTTATGGCCTCCATGTTTTGGGATGAGAAGGGTGTGATTCTTCTTGACTTCTTGGAACAGAGAAACACGGTGAATGCAGACCATTACATTGAAACTTTGAAGAAGCTTAGAGATCATCTTCGGCGACTTTACCCATTAAAAGATCAGAGAACTGCACTACTGTTGCACGATAATTCCACACCACACACCGCTAAATGCACCATTGATGCGATTGCAGAATTTGGCTGGAAATTATTACCACATCCCCCTTACAGTCCCGATCTTGCACCTTCTGACTTCCATCTGTTTGGACCACTGAAAGAAGATCTTCGCGGACATCACTTTGAGGACACCGAGACCCTTAAACGCGCTGTACGCCAGTGGTTTAGGAAAAAAGACACAAATGTTTACCATGTGGGGATACATGCCCTTGTGCAAAGATGGACAAAAACTGTAACAAATAACGGAGACTACATTGAAAAATAAATTTTTGATGTTCAGACTTGGGGGCTACATTTCAATGTGAATTTTTTCTGTTTTCTTGCCTATTGAATGAAACTAAAAATTACGAGGCATTACTTTTTGACTGTCCCTCGTACATGCATAACAATCCATCTCCTACTGTCCTTTACGTGTCATCACATACTCTGGCCTATATGCTGAAGATGACGGCATCCGTAACATCCAAGTAGCGATAACCAAAGTATGGAGAGTAATTTTATACTTGATAGCTCCCGAAAATTAGCGACTCCTCTTATAAATTATTCTTGAACTAGTATACTTGCATTCAACATCAATGAAATACTTGAGGCGACCTTCGTACAACAATGCCTCATAGGAGAATTATCATAAACTTCAATTCGCATGGGAGCAAAATATATCACATGTTCCTTTGACGGATTACTAAGACGAAAGGTCAAGATCTACCGTTTAACTCAATTAGCACGGCACCTCACTACATCATCATTCCTTAGAGACGTCAACCCACTATCGCGTTCATTTACAAATAACAAATGGAGCAAAACATATCATGTTGACTACAGATAGAAATGCTACAGCGTAGATTAAACTGCTAACAGATCTAAGTGAGGCCAACATGTAAAAATACATAATAATCTTCTTTAACATTGGTATTATCTACACTGTAGATCTAGGCTTTTCCTGTGGCTTTTCTGCCATTCCGAAAAGTTTTGAGTTGAAGTCATGAGCTCCAGTTTCTCCAGCTTGGCTTGCATTTAATGGATCGTCACATCTGACAATAGTTATCTATACACAATACAAAACTGAAAATAAAATGACAAATACTAATATAAATTAAAACCAGCAACTGCAAAAGACAATAGTTATTTAAATTTAATACAAACTTAGTAAATAAAATGACACTAAATACCCCAATTATAACCAATTTTCAGGTTGAACAGGGTAGACCAAGATGGAACGAGAAGATGCAATAATGGTTAGCTAAACTGCGCTGGCGACCGGGTGGCCCAGGATCAAACCCAGGCGAGGACATTTGAAGATTTTTCGTCATCTGGGATTTGGACTGGATTAACTCGAGCCCTGGTGAGCACATTTGAAGAAGTGTCATCGACCAGGGACTGGCGGCTCCTGAGCCGACCCAGCTCTAATGGGTACCTCGAAATCGGCGAGTATCTGCCTGAATGGTGAGGGACACCTGTCTCTGTACAATAAAAAAAAAGGGATACTCACGTAAAAATCAGTCTCAGGTTAGACATATTAACCTGAGATTTTGCCTCGAGTAATAGCGGGCGTATGAAAAAAAAAATGGTTAGCTGTTAAGTGCCCGCTCTCCACCCATCGCCTCTTCAAAACAACAACAGCCCCAAGCTAGGAGTAAGAAGTGCGTGACATACTGTACATTCCCTGCCATCCAAGGGGCTCTCCAACTATGCAGAGCTAAACTACTGTGCTCTGGTTCTGGGCTGTCCCAAGGAATTGTCACATCCTGCACAGAGCCACTTCTCAGCTTCCCCTGCCTATCACTGGGTCCATAGTGAGATCCTTCTGCATGCAGTCAACCAAGCCAAAGAATTACACGTGGGGATCATACTGGGGCTCAAGTGACTTCTCCAAGCTTAGTGCAATGCTGCGTTCTCAACAAGTTTCACCACAGAGAGAATCCCTGGAAATGTGTGGATTTAAGAGTCAATGAGGATGTAATTAGCCTCACAGACATAGGTTCACTTCCACATAAATATAGTGTAGCATTGTGCATAGCTAATGGTCATATAAGGATGACTCCAGATTTGCCCCCATGCATAGATGCAGTAGGTATGTTGTAGGTACCTGTATGCAATTCTCTGACCCTGTGTAGTCCCCGGCAATCTCCGAGGAGACATAAAGAATAGGACTACTGATGCTTGTGGCATGTCGTAAAAGGCAACTTATATGAGGAGCTTGGAGACTGGCAACCTCATCATGTAAATCAGATTGCTACAGATACCACTACTACAAGAGTACATCAATGTGTTGGTGCAGGTTTCTTGCACGGTGTCAGCTGCAGTGTTGGCTGCATACTTCATACAGAGCAAAATGGAAAACGATGATGGTGATACAACTCTCTGGAGTGATGCTTCACCATTGTTAACAAAATACTTATACCATTACACATTACTGATATTGTCCAGGCAATTACAGTTTATTGTGTTACTTCTGTTCCCTTTGTCATCTTAAAAATCTCCCTAACCACATTACTCTTACAATTACCATACACATAATTCAAGTAAGGGGGGTATATATGTTGTAGCAGGGATTTGACAACAAGGAATAAGCTATTCAGTGAAAGATGTGTAAAAATAATGTGCTGTGATTAGTTATATTGGTTTTTTTATGTTTAATATGATGCATACATTCCCCAGTGTGCCCATGCAGCAGTAGGAGCGGTAGAGAAATTGGCATATGAAAACATGGCAGCCCTGCGGCAATGGCAGAGCCATGGCCAGCCGAAAGTTGTGCTGAAAGTCAACGATGAAGAGTCCCTGTAAGGTTTATGTGCTTATTTGTGCTTAAATGGTAATATTGACGAAAGCTGTCCAAATAAAATAACACTTTTAGTTTCTTTTCATCTCTAGCTTTCTAATTGAAGCATGTCACTTTAATACTCTTCATACATATTATCTGCGGTAGCGCACTGGCTTCCTAGCTCGGTGGTCCATGGTTCGATCCCCAGTTGAGGGGAGGATTTTTTAGACTGCAAACGGCTCTGGGGTCTACCCAGCCTCAAACATTGGGTACCAGAGCAACTCTGGAAAGGTCAAGGCGGCCGATATGATGCTGACCACATCACCCCTAGTGTGCCGATGGTCAAGAAAATATGGGCCTAACACCATATTCCCAATATGCCTCAGTGGGCATGTAACGGGATCCTTTACCTTTTTTTATTATCTTAACTGAAATGTCTAACCAGCAATGAAAATATCCTACCAGCTTTTCAGGAAGATAGGGAAAAGATACTGTGAACGCTAAATTGACCACCCATTAAACAAACGTGCATGACTTGCAATATTTTCATGGTGCATTTTTTGGGAAAATGTATAAAGAGCACACATTGCACCACGAAAGCTGTATTTGAACACCCATTAATGCAACCTGCATTAAATTCCCAGAATGATGGCCCTGCCGCTGCATTCTTTTTCACAAGGCCCCATTTTTATAGTGGGTGACTTGTAACATCTATAGTTTTTATGTTTCTTGGTCAATTGCTATCATTTTTGGAATTTATATAAATAAATGAATGGTGAATCTGATGATATAAAATTTGTGTGTGTACATGTTAGATGTGATAGGAAGAGAGGAATGGAAAGATGAAAAAATAAATAAAACAATTTTTTTTTTAAATTTAAAATATTTGAAAAAAATTTAAAAAAAAACAAAACCAACAAACGAAGAGTCCTTATCCCTTGCATTTCAATGAAAATCATTTCACCAATACAAATCAAATGACGATCTTTTCGTTACACCCATCATCAGTAGCAAAGCAACAAACGCCCTCGTCAGCAGTGACATTCGGCCGTAACCCTAAACTTTCCCCATAAACCTAAGCCTAACCCCTAAAATTAGACATACTAGCAATGACGTTCTACTATCGTTTCCATCTCTGCCATCACCCATATTCTGAGAACCGATATCAGCGCCAATAAAGACAAAAATCTCGTCATCGCATCGGAGTCGGAATCCATAAAAATTTGAGCGAAAATGGCCGCATGTTCGATGCCGATTGATTTTGATTTTAAAAATTCACAGAAAATAAACGCGAATACACCCATCACTAAAGAAAGATCGAAAACGGAAGCTAACTCTCTCGCAAATAACATTAAAAACTTAACATCTGGGGCTGATATCACGTGTACACAATTCCTAATGCTAGAAACCAATGATATCCGAAAGGTGACATAAGTCACCTGCAGCTGGGAGAACATGGGTTTCTGCGTGCTAAAGGTTAACAGAGCACACAAAGTCACAAATGTGGAATTGATGACAAGAACCAGACAAGTGCCAGTGGAACAAGAGTTGAGAAGATGGCGATGGATAGGACACGCATTAAGGAAACCTGTTGATAGCATTAAAAGGCAGTCCTTGTTCTGGAATCCACAGGGAAAGAGAGGCAGAGGTATACCAAAAAATGCATGGAGAAGAGAACTGGATATAGAGGTGAAAGTGATGAGGAAAAACATGGAAAGAATTTGAGCGAGTGGCACAGGACAGGAAGACTTGGCATGTGTTTGTTGAAGGTCTATGCTTCTCGGGGAGCTAAAGAGTATTGATTGATTGATTAACAGAGCATGCAGACCATGATAAGTGTTATACAAAGATCCAGTGAAGTTGGAAATGGAGTGGAACTGAATGAAATGACCACAGAATTAGTGCCATCGTCAGGACATCATCGTCAGGACATGCAGCAGATAGAGCACAACAGAATTAATTCCTGGTCATGTTTTGATGAGAATTGTGAAGTTAAAAACATTCAGAATTATTCTCTTTGTAGGTGGCTTCCTTTAGTGTTTAATGAAGTTATGATGTCAATAAATAGATAATAAGAAAACCAAGAACAAGTATAAAATTACATAAATCAAGCGATTATATAAATAAATAGATTTGTTTTCGTTTAACTAGGGCTGCTGAGCTTCTCGCTCGTTAGCAGCCAATAAAAAGTTGAAGACTCCTTGGTATTATCTACACTGTAGATCTAGGCTTTTCCTGTGGCTTTTCTGCCATTCTGAAACATGCTGAGTTGAGGTTATGAGCTCCAGCTTGTCTTGCATTTAAAGAATCTTCACATCTGGTCCCAAGCTTGGAGTTAAAAACACATGGCATACTATGCATTCCCTGCCATCCAAGGGGGATCTCCACCAATGCAGAGCTAAAATACTTTGCTCTGGTTCTGTGCTCTCCCAAGGAATTGTCACATCCTGCACAGAGCAACTTCTCAGCTCCTGCATGCAGTCAACCAGGTCAAAGCCAAAGAATCACATCTGGGGTTCAAGTGACTTCTCCAAGCTAACTGTGCAATGCTGGGTTCTCAACAAGTTTCACCACAGGGGGAATCCCTGAAAGTGTGTCGATGATTTCAAGAGTCAATGAGGGTGTAATTAGGCCTCACAGACAGAGGTTCACTTCCACATATATATATTGTAGCATTGTGCATAACTGGTGGTCATATAAAGATGACTCCAGATATACCTCCATGCATTAAAAAATAGGTAATAAGAAAACAAAGAACTAGTGTAAAATTACATAAATCATCACTTCTAATCTATATATAAAATCCCAGCTTTTTCTGTCAGTGCGTAACACTAAGGGATGCAACTTTGGTTGAAAGTTAGACATTAATTGTATTGTTTCCCTTATATGTACTCTCCCGAAAGTAGTAACACTTACCAAAGAAAAGTGCGCAAATGACGCTGTGTGCACAAAAATACATTTATAGAATGTGTGATCCCATATACATACATTGGGATCCTCGCTGCTGCTACGTAGTTCGTGTACTGTGGTGATGCACAGTGTTTTTAAAAAATACTTTTGAATAAGTAAAATTGCCATTAGGTATTGGTGCTTTTGAATTTAATTCCCATCGTATGACGGGCTTTTACACTAGTTTTCAAATAAAATCTTTTTACTCCGTACTAAGCTTGTGGCCATGACTGCTGCAGGCCCTCTTACAGGAAGCTTGCACCAAGCATTCACATTATCTTGCAGCAGTGGTTTCTGTAGCAATGAAAACCCACAGGAGACCAAACAAATGCATGGAGAAAAGAGATGGGGACAGAAATGGACATTTGGTGAATGGCACATCACAGGATAACTAGGTATGACTTTGTTGAAGGCTTATGCTTCTTGAAGAGTAGAAGGTTAATGAATGAACAAATAATTGTTTATTAAAATCAAAATGCTAGACCGTAGGCAATCATAAAAAATATATACTGTAATACACTGCGGTTTGGAAAGAAAATGCATTTTTACAACAGTTTATTCAACCTGGTGGTCTTGACAGCTCATAAGAAAACCTTTCTACCTTTGCTAAACCAGCATTTTTTTCTATCAAGATGGCATGTTGAGTAATTTGTTGAAGGCTTATGCTTCTTGAAGAGTAGATGGGTAATGAATGAATGAATAATTGTTTATTTAAAAACAAATTATATACAGAACATTTGTAAAATGCTAGACCGTAGGCAATTATAAAAAATATGTACCGTAATACACTGTGGTTTGGAAAGAAAATGGTGTATAGCAACAAAAAAGTATAACAACAAAAAGTATCGTGGAATGAAGAAAAACATTTTTATTTTTGAAACTGCATTTAAAAATCAAGTTACATATGAATAAATAGACGAGAAGAATATGCTAGGGCACACATTGAGGAGACCTGTCGATAGCATCACAAGGCAGTCCTTTGCTCTGGAATCCCCAGGGTAAGAGAGGAATAGGGAGACCAAAAAACACACAGGGAAGAGAACTGGGGACAGACATAAAGGGGTGAAGAAGGCGTGGAAAGACCTGGAGCAGATGGCACGGGACAGGAAGACTTGGCATACATTTGTATATGAGGGCTGTCCGGAAAAGAATCGGCCATAATTAATATTAGAAAAACCGTTTGCGCGACATTGATGTAACTTGGCAGCCAAATAGAGTGGCCTGTTATGCACATATGCGTGCAATGTTGACGTTGCTGCACCAGTCAGTGTGACCGTTAAAAGCCGTTTAGTGAACACGTGCACTGTGCGATTGTCGCATTCAAAATGGCTGAAATTTTCTACCTTTCAAACACAATTTCAATTTTGGAAAAAGCCAAAAGTTGCAGGATGCTAAGTCTGGGCTATAGGGGGGATAAGTTACCTGGTTTATGTTATGTTTCAACAAAAAAACTTTGCACTAGATTTGATGCATGGGTGATAAGTGCAGATGTGATGAAAGGGAAATGATCTTGGGAAATACGTGTTGAGTAGAGTTAATTTTGGGTTAGAGTACTTGCTTACAGATTGGTATGGATTTGTTTAAAGATATCTCCTCTTGGTTTCGTGGAAGACAGTATGTCAGATAGCAGGTGAACTCTGGTCATAATGTACTGTTTCTGAACTGTTTTTAAGTGATGTGTGAATAGCTCTCGCGGCTAGTGTCCGCAGGGATTTTTGAGAGCAGTGTTAAGAGAACAGTAGATTCTCGTGACTGTGTGAACGGGGTGTGTTCCCGTGGGTTCAGTGTGTGCAGGGGTTTTTGACTGAGGTGGTCAGCCCTAAGGTGTCTTTTGGATAATGTATGCCTGCGCAGGGCTATAGAGATTTTGTAGGCCTTGATTATTATATATCTGCCGTAGATGCAGTATTTGTGCACTGATGTGAAGTATAGAGATTTTGTAGGCCTTGATTATTATATATCTGCCGTAGATGCAGTATTTGTGCACTGATGTGAAGTATAGAGATTTGGTAGGCCTTGATTATTATATATCTGCCGTAGATGCAGTATTTGTGCACTGATGTGGAGTAGAGATTTTGTAGGCCATGATTATTATATAACTGCCGTAGACGCAGTCTTTGTGCACTGATGTGGAGTAGAGATTTTGTAGGCCTTGATTATTATATATCTGCCGTAGATGCAGTATTTGTGCACTGATGTGAAGTATAGAGATTTTGTAGGCCTTGATTATTATATATCTGCCGTAGATGCAGTCTTTGTGCACTGATGTGAAGTATAGAGATTTGGTAGGCCTTGATTATTATATATCTGCCGTAGATGCAGTATTTGTGCACTGATGTGAAGTATAGAGATTTTGTAGGCCTTGATTATTATATATCTGCCGTAGATGCAGTATTCGTGCACTGATGTGAGGAGTAGAGATTTTGTAGGCCAGGATGTGTATGGGCCGTATGTTAACTGCATTATGAAGATTCATGTTTCGATGTAACTGTATTCGTCTAGATCTACGTGATGTTATAATTGTAATAAACCATGGTTAAAATATCATCAGACGTTACACCATTCCATGACTTGGTGTGTACGCTACTGTGAGTGACTGTCCCAAACCACACGCTTCACCTTCTTCACTAAAAAAACATCAACTGAGTTTTATCAGTGGTGGCACACTCACCTTCTTCACCATAAAAACATCCACCATAATCATAATTATCAGTATATAACATTTGGTGGACCAAATCAACGGGTCGTAACACCCACATTACATTCGCGTGACAAGAGAGGAAATTAGGTCAGATTCTGGACCAGTCATTACAAGTGGGAACACTGAACTGTGTTATGTTTGGCTCTGTGTGGGCGTGGCTTAATTTAACTGTACACAGGTATCAGCTGACTGCGCATATCCATCCTCATATCTTGGCGTGTTGTAGCAACTAAACTAACTTTATTAGTTGGTTTCAATATCAAACAGCTGTTATCTGATAGCGACATTGATGCCATAATTGTTACAGTGCTTGTTCCAGTCTTTCCATATGCAGATTCAACTATAGGTGCAGTATTTTGGAGAGTTCGTCTGCACGTATACCTCAAGTGATTGCGGGGTTGCTGTGATCGGTTCCTGTCGTCTGATGCATTGTTGAGGACATACTGTACATTGGCAGAGATCTGAAGACAAGAGAGCTTAGTCCTTCTACCTTTCTGCAGTGGAGTGTTTTAACGTCAGAACTTTGTGATATCCAGTGTGTTAGCGAAAGGGTCAGGATTACCTTCAGTT
Organism: Oreohelix idahoensis; assembly: GCA_024509875.1. Taxonomy (NCBI): domain Eukaryota; kingdom Metazoa; phylum Mollusca; class Gastropoda; order Stylommatophora; family Oreohelicidae; genus Oreohelix; species Oreohelix idahoensis. Next base: position 352,105 of record JAMPIV010023204.1, on the reverse strand, counting down.
AAGTGCTTTTGTTGTGTGTAAATGTTGCCACTTCTGTCCATGTCAACAAGCCTCAATCTGCACTATCCTATTCTATTGATAACTATTGTTGTTGTTGTCGATAATTATATCGATTAATTATAGAATGTGATGATGTACAGGGATTGATGATACAATATTTGAGATCTAAACTTGATTTGGTATAATGAAAGTTTAATTAAGACATATATGGTTGACTAAGTAAACAAGTCACAATGGATTCTGATACAGATCCGGAGGATATGAGACCTGTATTAGAGTATCTGTTTCAGGAAGGGACAGATTGTCAGAGATTAAAAAGCCCAGAGCTTGAGTCACATGTTATGGACAGATTTTTGGTCTGTGCATCAAGAGCTCTAAGAGAGTTTGCTGATGAGAGATTTCAGTCAATTCCTCATGTGAGTATGGCTAAGGATCTAGCGAGATTGTTAGTTTTGGACCTTCGTCTGTTTTTGGACAAGCATATTGGTAACAAACGTGATGAAATATTGAAGATTATGCGTACGTTATGGCGCGACGACATGCATAGTGACCAGAAAGAAGAGTTAAGGGATGAGAAGCAAATAGGAGACATAAAACAGAGTACACAGGAGCTAAGGGAAAGTTGCTTAAAAAGTACTGCTGAAGTGAATAAGCTACAGAAAAAAGTGACTAAACTTACAGGTGATTTATGTAAATCTAATTCTGAGCTTGCTGGTGTTCGAGCAAAATTAGACTCGGCATTAGGCAAAATTAAGGAGATGGAAGCTCAGATGGGAAAAAAAAATGGCGAAGTTAGAAATCTGACTCAAGAAATTCAAGAGAAGACGGAGATTTGTGGAAAATTAGAAGTTCAGATTAAGAAATATGAGAAGTTGTGTAATGAAACACTTACTGATCTATTAAGTGACGATGAAATTTGTGGTCGACAAATTAAAGAAAAGGATACTATATCCCTAGAGAAGGTTGATAGGCTTAAGGATAGCCATGTTATTGAGATTGAGAGGGTTGATAAAGAGAGAGTGAAAGAATTAATGATGGAGAAAGACAAATTGATTAAGATTGAAAATTTGCTAGCAGAGGAAAGCTGCAAGGTCTTAAAAGCTGATAGTTTAAACAAAAGATTAAGTGAACAGATTGCACTTAGAGACATTGAGATTGCAGAAGCAAGAAGAAGAATATATGGTCTGCTTGACGTAGTCTTGAATAGCAATATGTTGTCTTCTGTCAATGGTGACAGGGATAGACAGAAAGTTGCTTATCATCAGAGCACTAAAGCAAAAAGCCAGCCTTCTACACTTTTTGCGGATTCTACGGTCAAGAATGGTGGACATAGATCTTTCCGTGGGAGATATAACTTCTCACGCAATACAGATGATTCCAATGATAATGATTGCTGGCGGCAGAATAACAAAGGAAAATCTACAGTAATATCCAGTCCTGTAGATAAGGAAAGAAACAGTGCTAAATCTCAAGTCAGTGTGTTAAAAACCAACAGCGTATTTATTGACAGATCTGATAAATTGGTTACAAGTAACAAACATACTACTGCTTGTTCCATGAAGGAAACAAATGTTGTGAAAAAAAATAAAGAGATTGTCAAACCTTCTAGTCATACCCAGTCAAGGCAGTGTGACTCATTTTTTAAACACATTGCCACAAGCAAAGAAAAAAATAATTTTGATAGGAGACATAACCCTAAGGTTATAAAGTACCAAGGGAGTTCATCCTACGGTAACGTTTCTTCTCCCAAAAACAAGAAAAAATGTGACAGATCTCAACATTGTGATTCTAAAAGTTTAGAAAACTATAGCAGAAGTAATTATATGGAAGTTCATCAGTCTAGTAATAATTTTTCTGCTAAAAAGCCAGTTCTATCTGATGGACATTGTTATCTGGGAAGAAGTATTAAGAATAACTATTGTAACTGGGATTTAAATCAGTACAACGGTGTTAATAGAGCAAATAACAATGCTCTCAAAAGAAATTATACAGATCGCAACCAGGTTAGCTGTGCTCCACATAAGAGCAAGATTATTATTAATCAGAGTAATAGGAACGGTAATAGGTTCTTAAATGCTTTTGCTTGTCATGCTGATAGATTTGAGAGATCATCTCGGTCTTGTGAAGGTAGTAAAATTTTTTTAGCATACCGCACTGACAGCTGTGAATTATAGGTCAGGTTGTCCCTGAGACGTCTATGTTTGTCTGCTATGTGACGAGAGTTGTTGACATCGCAGGAGGGCCACAACCTTACACCACGGAGTTCGGGTAATTGTAAAGTGAATTTTCCGTGTTCACTCATAATCTTACCATGGATTAAAATAGATATTTTCATTTGTATTGTCTCACAGCGAGCGACTTTGCGAGGGGAATCACCATTCTAATTTTACATTACCTGGGAGAGATGTAGATCACTGTACCATTTAACCATTCAAGCGAGCCTAGCCAGTACGTTAACCCACCGTGTCATGATGTCACCTTGCGTGTTGATGAGATGTTCGCAAGACCTCGAAGGAATTTTTTGTTTTGTTTTTTTCAAAGGTCCTGTTTATTTTTTGTTCTGTTTACAAACACTGAATGTTATTGTATTCTTTAGTATAGAACTTTATATGTGGTTAATAGAATATTATGTAATCTTTGTAACATTTGATTGCCATAATTATTTGTTGGTTGTTACTTATATGACTGTATTTTAATTATGCATTAAATAATTTCTATGCTCAAACTTATTTACTGAGACAATGTAATAGTCATTTTCATAGATAGTCCTGAGTGTTTATTCACTACTTAAAATTTTGTTTTGTTTTTTCATCATGGATTTGATACCATGTTTAATTAACATATTTATATACAGATTATTTGAATTAATTGTTTAGTGAAAGGTAATTTTAAACATAACTTGTATGTATTATTAATGATTTTGCGTTGAAGTTAAGGACGTATTCTGAAACTTGGTTTCCATTTTTTCTCAATTATGACATTTGATAATTTAAACGATTCGATTTTTTTTTGTCAGCTAGAATTAACTTAAATTTCCTATTAAATTAAGTGGGTAGAATTAACAGCGACGGCTGATACTCTTGTTCATTTAAAGAACTTAGATATCTGATTATATTACATAGTTAAGATAAAATAATATTACACTTATATATATTTATAACTTTGTAAGCAGTTCAACAGTGTATTACCCAATGTGACGTTTCTTTGATGTATTTTTTTTTAAAAAAGAAGAGAAAAAAAAAACTTACACGTTTTGATGTGTGTCTGTTTAAAGATAAGATTATTTTTATGTTACTCAGCTAATTTAATTGTTAGTTATTAATTATAGCTACATATTACTTAGAAATAAAAATACTATTTTTATTTAACCTAACGTTAAGAAACATTTTTTGTATTGTACCTTTTTTGGAAAATGTGTTTTGAACATTGTGATATTTATTTTTTTCTGCGCCAGCGCTAGATTGTATGTTAGGGTTACTATTATGTAGTGACATTAATTCTTTGAAAATGTTGTGATGTTTGGATGTATTTTTTGGTTGTTAGCGCTTGACTATGCGTCAATGCGGAACTTGTGTTATCGTTAATAATTTTTTGTTTGGGTGATATTTGATGTAATTTATTTTTGGTTATGTATAAGTTTATAACTTAGTTAAATTACTTATTATGCTCTGCTTGTCTTAAGCTTTCTTTTTTGTGTTAGTATATAAATATACTTTAGCATTTTTGTATTTTACAATACGTTGTTACATTTAGATAGTTATTGTTAGGTGTTGTTACCAACTTTCTTTACATTTGCATCTTTACTTTCATCTCTCTTTGTTGACTATTCGTCATTTCTTTACATCTTGTCTGTTGTCTTTTCAATATTGTCTGATATTTTGTTTATGCTTCCGTGTTTCATCTTTGATGTAATTCATACTTCTTGTATACTTTTTTTTTCGTGTTACGCTATTTATACTTTCATTCTTTGTAGTGTTAAGTTAATTATATAACTTTAGATAATGTAATTGGTTCTTATAATTCTATTTGTTTTACATGTATGGAATTGTTGTCTTCATTGTCATCTTATGATTCTATTTGATTCTTATCATATTCCCATTTATTATTTTGTCTTTTCTCGTATGATAATTTATTTTCTGTTTAGTTTGTACTATGTACACTTAACTTGGGTTGTGTATTAGATTAATTTTTATTTTGGTATGCTTGAATGATTATGTTGGATGATTTAGTCGTTATCTTACATTTATTGATGATATTTTTGTAGATGTGCTATGTTCTCTTGTCATAGGTATATTTTTGTAGGTAATTGATAGAACTTCATTAATTTTTTTTTTTAAATTTTTGGGGAATTAATTTAAGAGGTATCTGATATAACTTCATTGACCGTTAAATTTTTGGGAGTTAATTTTCAACAAAAAAAAAAAAAATGATATAATCATTTTTTTTTCCCTGGGAGTGTGGCAAACTGATAAGTGCAGATGTGATGAAAGGGAAATGATCTTGGGAAATACGTGTTGAGTAGAGTTAATTTTGGGTTAGAGTACTTGCTTACAGATTGGTATGGATTTGTTTAAAGATATCTCCTCTTGGTTTCGTGGAAGACAGTATGTCAGATAGCAGGTGAACTCTGGTCATAATGTACTGTTTCTGAACTGTTTTTAAGTGATGTGTGAATAGCTCTCGCGGCTAGTGTCCGCAGGGATTTTTGAGAGCAGTGTTAAGAGAACAGTAGATTCTCGTGACTGTGTGAACGGGGTGTGTTCCCGTGGGTTCAGTGTGTGCAGGGTTTTTGACTGAGGTGGTCAGCCCTAAGGTGTCTTTTGGATAATGTATGCCTGCGCAGGGCTATAGAGATTTTGTAGGCCTTGATTATTATATATCTGCCGTAGATGCAGTATTTGTGCACTGATGTGAAGTATAGAGATTTTGTAGGCCTTGATTATTATATATCTGCCGTAGATGCAGTATTTGTGCACTGATGTGAAGTATAGAGATTTGGTAGGCCTTGATTATTATATATCTGCCGTAGATGCAGTATTTGTGCACTGATGTGGAGTAGAGATTTTGTAGGCCATGATTATTATATAACTGCCGTAGACGCAGTCTTTGTGCACTGATGTGGAGTAGAGATTTTGTAGGCCTTGATTATTATATATCTGCCGTAGATGCAGTATTTGTGCACTGATGTGAAGTATAGAGATTTTGTAGGCCTTGATTATTATATATCTGCCGTAGATGCAGTATTTGTGCACTGATGTGAAGTATAGAGATTTTGTAGGCCTTGATTATTATATATCTGCCGTAGATGCAGTCTTTGTGCACTGATGTGAAGTATAGAGATTTGGTAGGCCTTGATTATTATATATCTGCCGTAGATGCAGTATTTGTGCACTGATGTGAAGTATAGAGATTTTGTAGGCCTTGATTATTATATATCTGCCGTAGATGCAGTATTCGTGCACTGATGTGAGGAGTAGAGATTTTGTAGGCCAGGATGTGTATGGGCCGTATGTTAACTGCATTATGAAGATTCATGTTTCGATGTAACTGTATTCGTCTAGATCTACGTGATGTTATAATTGTAATAAACCATGGTTAAAATATCATCAGACGTTACACCATTCCATGACTTGGTGTGTACGCTACTGTGAGTGACTGTCCCAAACCACACGCTTCACCTTCTTCACTAAAAAAACATCAACTGAGTTTTATCAATGGGTGGACGCGTTGTCGTGATGAAGATGCCAATCGCCAGTTGCCCACAACTGTGGTCGTTTTCATCGTACTGCATTTTTCAACCGACAGAGAACTTTTAGGTAGTACTCCTTATTAATTGTTTGGCCTGAAGAAGCGTACTCGTGATAGATAACACCTTCCCAATCAAAAAACACAGTCAACATGGTCTTGATCTTGCTACGGGTTTGGGCATGGAGAACCAGGCGACTTCCACTGAGACGACTGAGCCTTCATTTCTGGATCATAGCAGTAGATCCACGATTCATCTCCGGTTATGACTTTCTTCATGAAATCTGGGTTATTGGTTGCGGTTTGAAGCAAATCATTAGCAACTGTGGCACGAAGTTCCTTCTGCTCTGGTAGCAGAATCCGCGGAACAAATTTTGCCACGACACGTCTCATACCCAGATCCTGGGTCATAATCTCGGATACAATCGTTTTTGGAATTCCCAGATCTTTTTCTAGTTCTCGCACTGTCAGTCACCGATCTTTGTTGATTGCAGCCCGTACACGTTCAACATTTTCCGGTGTTCTGCTTGTTGCAGGCCTTTCAGAAATGGGATCACATTCAACAGATTCTCGACCATCTTTGAAGCGTTTGTGCCACACCTTTATTTGTGTAGCACTCATTGCATCATCTCCAAAAGCTTTCTGAATCATCATAATAGTTTCCATGGAGGAATGTTGAAGCTTGACGCAAAATTTGATGCAGATTCTTTGCTCTACTCGTTCAGCCATTTTGAATGCGATGACCACACAGTGCACGTGTTCACTAAACAGCTTTTAACGGTCACACTGACTGGTGCAGCAACGTCAACATTGCACACGTATGTGCATAACAGGCCACTCTATTTGGCTGCCAAGTTACATTGATGTCGCGCAAATGGTTTTTCTAATATTAATTATGGCCGATTCTTTTCCGGACAGCCCTCGTACTCCTTGGGAAGTTGAAAGGTGATGATGAATGAATACTGGAGAAAGAAAGTTGTGAAGAGACAGTGTCACCTATGCCATCTGGCATGATATTTGAAAAAGAAGATATTTGAAATAATCGTGAATTCACATTCACTTTAATATTTCATGAATTTTTTTGTCAAATGTGTATGCTTTCAGTTTTGATCTAGTCAAGACAGCGAAGTCAAAGAACATTACTACATGTCTCATCAGTGATGCAGGACGAACACAGATAGCCCCAGGGTCAAAGACAGTGTTAGCAGTAGGACCAGGTGAATTGTCTTTTTTATTTATGAAATATTTATGCACGTTATGCTTTTTTCAGTTCTTACGCCTCAGAGGTGCAAAGACAGGTATCCATGGGTCATGGAATTCTGGATAAGTTTTAATATTCTTAAAAAAAAAACATTTCATGCTCTGGGAAAGTCATGGATTTTCACAATAATTAATTTTTTTGGCCAAATTATAGTATTTTGGCTTGTTGAGTTCTTAAAAGTGAATCATTGCGAATTTTATAATGCAGCTTAGTTCCGATAATGACCATGAAAATAACAAGCATCATAAATGGAAATTATACATCTTTAGTAAGTTTTACTTCTAAGTGTCCCGTATTCTAGACTGAAAGTAAGTGTTTCATTGGTAGCTTTCTAATCACATGGGGTACACAAGATCAAGCACCCCATTTGCTTTTCTGTGCATTTATTTGCCGACCCTGATGCTGGGTTTTGTTCCACTGTATTTGTTTGGTTTTTTTTTTTTTTTGGGGGGGGGGGGGGGGGGGGGGGGGTTGTTATTATTCTTGCTGTGATTTGTACCTCTGTGTTCTAGTATGCTAAATGTTTTTAGTGTCCTATTTGGTTGTTCTGTTTCTTTGTTTCCTTGTCCCATTCTGCGTTTTTATTTGTAGCCCTGAATATATCTGCCCATTTATTCCCTTATGCTAGGCCTAGCTTGTCATCTTGTTACTGTTGGAATGTGTGTGGGTTATACGATTATGAATTGTAATAAATATTATAAAGTTGTTTTTTTTTTTAACTTGCTCTCTTAACATTTCCTGACAATTTTAACTGATAAATCCTTGTTGAGTAGTAAGGTAACAGTGAGGTCAACATATTAGACAATAGAGTTGGCTTGCTACTGAAGGTTGTTGATTAGTGAGGCAACAGTGAGGTCAGCTTACTAATCTAGGTTATACAGTTTAAAGGCATCAGTTTACAACTAACGGTTATTAAGTAGGAAAGTGACATTAGAGACAGATTACTACTCAAGTTTTTAGAGTAGCAAGGTGAAATAGAGATTGATTACTACTCGAGGTTAGTGGGTAGGAAAGTGACATTAGAGGTGGATTACTATTCAAGGTTGTTGAGTAGCATGATGACATTAGTGAATGCTTACCACTCAAGGTTGTTAAGTAGGGAGGCAACAATGGGGTCAACTTACTACCCAAGGTTGTTGAGTACGAAAATGATATTATTAGTGTTTAATGTTTTGTACACTTTGCTAGCAGTGAGTTTATAAGAAATGTATCTCTTGTTTTCATCACTTTAATGTAAGAAACACATGAAACATATCAAAAGTGACACGTTACTGTTTTTTTTTTTTTTTTCTTACAGGACCAGCTAGCATGATTGACCAGATTACGGGACATTTAAAGTTGTTGTAAATATTTATTTTTGATTTAAAGTTGTTGTAAATATTTATTTTTGATGTTATTTAATTTTCGAAATTTTAGTGAATCATATAATGCTACACTTGAGAAGTGTCTGAAATGAAGAGTTTTGTTTTCCATTGCTGTGAAGACAACAGCAACTGAATGGCTAATGTGGTTATTTAATTGGAGCATGGGCATAACGAAAAGTTCCAGAAGGTTGAGAAAGAGTAATAACAGCATCATCTTAGTGAGTTAAGAAAATGAAAAAGTTAGTGGAGAATATTTGTCCTTGTAAGCTGTACTGGGAAAAAAAGTATGCACATGTCACATAGAACATATGAGGCCAGAAATATGTGAATGGACATATTTAAGCAACAAAATTTAATCAATGATTTCTTAAAAAGTTCAACATAAAAATCAGAGTCATCAATTCAGATGTCAAAGTCAATCTTTTGTATGGCTCTGAAACATGGAGAACAACAAAGATGATAACCAGAAATGTACAGACTTTCATAAGTAGTTGCTTGCGTAGAATAGACGGATTGAAATGGGGTGACAAGAACCAGACAAGTGACAGTGGAACAAGAGATAAGAAGATGCTGGATATGAATTGGACAGACGTTGAGAAAATCTGTTGATAGCATTACAAGGCAGTCCTTTTTCTAGAATCCCAGCATAAGAGTGGTAGGGCGACACCGAAAAACACATAGAGAAGAGAGTTTGAGCCAGAAATGAAATGGCCAAGGAAGACACAGATGGACCTTGAGCGGGTGGCACAGTTCCAGGACTTGGCATGAATTTGTTGAAGTCATGTGCTCCTTAGGGAGCCAAAGGATAGTGAGTGAATGAAAATGCTTTGATGGCAGGAAAGAAACAGGATCATTGATGCAAATATTCAGTTCAAGACACTGAAGAGGCTTGAATAGCGTGAGAAATTAAACAAACATTAGCTTGTACAGATCAAGAGAAAGTAACTTTCTGTTTAGACATAAATGAGGAATACAGTTTATGCAGGGAACTTTGAAATAGCATCAAAGAACTCTTTGAGAGAGCTAAAGACAAATAAACAATGATAAAGACACGGAAAGACTATGAGCTGATGGCATGCGACAGGTGGACTTGGCATGTGACAGGTGGTTTTGGCATGCGTTTGTTGAAGGCCATTGCTCCTTGGGGAGCTAAAGGGTATTGATTGGTGTAGCGTAGTCCTGAACCAATATCTAAGGGCAATTAATGAGAGCCTACCTTGCCTACCTATCGAAATATGTCAACAAATGTTTTGACCAATCGCTGCACGAGCTGAAACCCGTAGCCAGAACCATAGGCTGCAGGATAGCTGGATGAAATCTGTGCAAACGTGAATGTGCATTTGTGACTTCAGATCATAGGAAAGGGTATGTCCCTCGGAACAGTGAGCACAGTAAGATAACAGGAATCTTAAACTTTCATTAGATACATGAATTTAAGTTGTAGAAGCATGGACACAGGAGTTATGAGTGATTACATGCAGTAATAACTTGGAGCGAAGGCTGGTTTCCCCGGGTTCAACTGTAATTGCAAACACTACAAGGGAGGCAGAAAAAGGTTAGCTTGTTTAAATGGTAGCGCCCAATTGGCCGGTTTAAACAAGACCTGGAGGGAAGGAATCGGTTGGGAAACACCGGAAGAATAAATTATCGGAGTTTTGTCAGATCGACAGATCAGGCAGAAAGTGGTTGTTTTAATGAAATTTTGGTAAACATAAACTGACCCAGCCAGCCAATGGAATCGCTTGTCTTCCGTTTGTCCGCTACCTGTAATAAAAAGGGAAACAAATCTGGAATATTTCTCTTGAACCGCCAGAACCAAATTCGTCAGAGGACAGAATCAGATTCTACCCCAGCTCCTTCGCCATTTGCCAGTGAAGCAGACTGCATGGGTTTATTAAAAGCCTGTTGAATCTGAGATTGTGGGTCAGAGGTATCCTGTCACTCATCTTGTTAGCAGAGAAGAACATTGGTGTTGTACCTAGCGGTGTATGATTTGAACAAGCACCCTGTACCTACATCAGTTGGAAGAGTGGGGACCCTCAGTGTTGGGCTTCTCCATCTTATATTCTGGCTTCAAGGAAAAGGCGGAAGTGAAGAAGTTAAGTCCTGTTAGACAAGACTGACTCGCAGAGCATTGGCGTACCACACCCGGTCATAGTAGTAGTGATGAAAACAGTGATGAGTAAATTAGTCTGGAAGCTACGTAACATAGAAATAGTTTGAACTCAAGTGATCTCAATAACATTGTAGTCAGTGTGACATTTTCAAAAGCTACATAACATAGAAATACTTTGAAGATAAATTCAAGTGATATCAGTAACAGTGAAGTCATTATGACAGTTGTCAATATCTACTCCCCTAATACTGAAGATAAATTCAAGTACCAACATTAACATTGGTTCCAGAGGATTAGTTGAACTAAGACTATTTTCATAACAAGGGAGCCTTAACAACTAGGAAAAGACTTTATTTTTAGTGATTGACTTTTATTTGGTGTAGATACATGCAACATCATCAGTGTGTTTTTATTTTTAGGGTTTGTGTTTACACAAACAAAACTAAACAGATGACTGTACATAAATAAAATTAAGAAATTGTAGTGCACTGTTTTTATTATTTTATGTCAGCTTTGAATTACTTTGAATTTAATTAATTCCCCTAGATACTATAACAGCCCATAGGTATAACTCTGAGAGTGGCACCATAGAAGTCTGGTACTGAATATTACTATCTCGGCCAGAAATTCTTTACAGCCTGACTTTATACCTATGAACTCTATACACCATTGCTCTTTTCTGAGAATGGGGTATTTCTTTTAAGACCAGACTCTTCTCTGGCAACTATCCTAGTATAACCTGATACACCTTGTTGTCTTATTCTTCATAAATTAAGGAACCTCTCGCGACAATTGGTTTGAAAGACCTCCTAATGGGTAACAGTGCTGTTATTCCTATATACACACACTGGGATTCTTGCTGGTGCTATGGAGTTCGTGCACTGTGCTGAGATCCTCCTTGTGTGATCTAAGGGAGGCGATCGGAGGACTGTGTGCAATGAAGATAGTCCTTAAAACCAAACAGTGCTGTATGGACAACAGTTAAAATGACACAATAAGGTTTTAACATTTCGTCAGGATTAAGGCATGGTATGTTGTTTTTTCCTACTTTTACATTTCATGTTTATGGAGCCCCTATAGTTCCCTGAGGTGACATAACAATGGGACTGATGCTCCCTCAGGTGAGGCATATGATACGATTGTAATATAAGGTGTATGAGACTGACAGCCTTATTGTGTGAAACAAATCACTAGAGAAACCACAGCCTCAAGATCTCATTGGTACTGGCTTCAGTGGTGGCTACATAGAGAGGAAAGGGGGCAATATGTTTATGGAAGAGATGCTCCAGAGAGCCGACACCCAGAAACAACTGATGACATATGCCTTTTATGCCAGTGAAAATACCTAGTGAAGCATGTAAGGGTATACTGCAAATCTGATATAAGAAATGTAACAGTAAAGAAAATACAACAAAAACAGAAGCAGTATAACGTTATAAAGATTAAAAAAAAAAAAAAACTAGAATATTTATTCATAGATGTTTGTTAGAATGCAACCAGATCAGCCTGTAGGATGTGCTTTTGACAGCATCAGATTAAGATGATAGAATACAGACATCCAGATAGAGATTTCATTACTGAGTGACTGAGACATAGTATAAGATTGACCTATTGGTTACTGTGGCCAGATGCTTAGCTAAGAATGCAGTTGAGGCTTCATTCTATGCTGGTCCCCTTATAGGAAGTGGTCACCAAACATTCACTGCTCTTGCAGCAGTGGTTTCTGTTGTCATTTGTTTAACTCTTGCAGGCCGGAATTTTTTCATCAGTTTTGCCAGAATTATTTTTGTACCTTAAAGCAGTACCTTTATAAATTCTAAAGTTACTGAGTTATTACACAACAAAGACACACATATTATACATCACAGTAAAGATAAGTGAATGTAAAATTAGAATATGAAAGATTTTTAGTGATATTCTACATATAGTATTCAGTTATGAGTCATAATATAGACCACTTTCAAGAAAAGACTCATTTTAGTGAATGAAAAATGTACTCACCAACACATGCAAAAACACTGAAATATTATCCAGAGAGCTCCAGCATCTTTTAAAATATCACTAATCCATATATGAATATTATTTACAAGTGTCAGCTTCCTGTGATATTTTGTTAATGTTTTACAGACCATCCAGCGAACCATATAAACATTATAGACATTTGGAATGAAAAAGGACATTAGAAGCCACATGAAACTTTTAAATTAAATCATACATTATATTGTTATTATACAACAAAGACACACATATTATACATCACAGTAAAGATAAATGAATGTAGAGTTAGTATATGAAGGACTTTTTTTTAAAAATAATGAATTACATGGACCTCAGCTGTGCTTTCTGTTTCTATTTCTACGTCTGACAAATCAACATGCTGCTCGGTGTGTGTAACTGTTGTTGTATTCATATCAGTACAATCAAGCAAAAAGTCATTATCATCTTCGTCGTAACTACTTCCACGTGTAGTCTTGAGGAATTGTGACAAGCAGATAGTTCTCAATCTATGTTTGAATTCAAAAGGTGTTGGCATTGCATTATGTAATCTCATAGAGCTGAAAAAATTCTCAAGGCAGTCTTGACTCACACATGATGTCAGCAAGAAACTGAAATTTCCAGTCAACATGTCCTCTGCAAGATCAAGCACAGATGTGGTGGACAAAAGGATGCCTGTCTGAAATGGTTTCCATGCTCCCTGCTGTCCAACTGAAAGCGTTGTAAACATTCGAATCACAAGCCATAACATTTCAACAGCATTTGCATACCTATCTGGAAACTGCTTAGTTAGAGCCATGACACGACTGCTGCTTGACATTAAATCAAACCATTTAGATATCACCTCAATGAACCGAGCAGTTGTCAGATTATTCACAGGTCTGCCCTCCTTTTTTACCATGAAGTGGATCCCTGCACTGGCAGATATACTGAAAAAGTTAAGTGCCTGTGACACCTTCATCTTATCAAAATGTCCAGGGCAGAGTATGTCATCAGTAAGGTGTGCAGCTAGTTTCAGGGTGCTGTTCCTTTGTAAGTCAGCCAGTTCCCTAACGGGCAGAATATTTGCAATGTTAGAAGGCACATTTAACAATACACACATCTCCTCAGATAATCTGAAATCATGGCCAGAGATAAATGCAGACTTAACATTTTTGATCAAATGAGGTGTGTCAGTTAGGAAATATAGCCACTTATTTGGTTGCTCTGGATGTGCAATTTTGTTCACAATTTTGTTTCTGGAAGCACAAACACCAAAGCTGGCCCACATTGCTCTGTTTGCACTTCCCATGTCACTTGTGACAGTTACCACATGCAGACCAATTGCAGCAGCTTTATGTATTATTTCTAGAATAATGGGTTTGTAAACATGGCCTTTAGTTGACCTTCCTGAGTAAAAAAAAGCAACAATTTGCTTCCATCTGCTGGATAGTCCACTTAGCATGAATACTAGTGCATTTGTCGCAATGCCCTTATGTTCAGGTACAGTGACATGACCAAGAATTTCTCCTATTTTTGCATCATATTCAATAGCAGATTTAATTGACATTTTATCTAATGTCAAGCAGCACAGCCGTTCTACTCCTAACATGTTTACAACCTTTAATTTCATGTAATCAAACATCTCATTGAGTATTCCCCCAGAAATATGAATGTGCTGTATTTGGCGCTGAAGTGTATGTATAGCAGGCAGTGGGTAATGCTGTTTCATTAACATATTATAGCCTGCTGCTCCACAAGCAAATCGAATTTTCAATGCTTTCTTTACAGTCTTACTGCCCCATTTTACTCCTCTTGAAGACCTACAATTAAGGACCCGGATCTGATCCTCAGATAGCATGTTTAATATTTTATCTGTCTGGTATGACAATTTTTTCTTCATTCTATTGTTCTGCCTCTTCTCTGTAGCTAAACTTGCTGCAAGTTTACTGATTTTTTTTTCGAACTGTCTTAATCAATGTTTCCTTAGCAACACAGCCGGCACAGTTATCTGTAATGACTTCTGTTTGCATGCTATTTTCTGATGCTGAAGAGTCCGTGTAGTTGTCACTCACACTATCTGTTCCTACATTGTCTTCAATGGAACTGCCAGTTGCTGAATTTTTCTTCTTGTTGTAAGTGTGATCATGGTTTAAGTCTAGCACTGCAGTGTGTCCTACAACAGCATTCCTTATCTTAGGTGATTTTCTGTGCTGACCAGGTGCACGGTGTAAAAATTTGGTAGGTACTGCTTTCCATCTAAGTTTCTTCTTCCCATCCAGTCGCTTCAATTCAAAATTAGTGGACTCAAAGTGTTGTTCACACAGCCTTGCATTAATAGAAGCTTTCCAATGTTTTCTACTCACTTTTCATTCCCAGATCGATCTAAGTTTCGTGTCTGCTGGAAACGAGAACAATCTGTATCCTTTGCTAGAGCTATTGCTACAGCCAAAAGCTGAACTAGGCATCTTACTCGATACTTACTCTCGCTACTAACCCTGGTATTGTCGACCAAAAATGGCGTCCACGTCGTTCAGCCTCGTTTTCGATTCTGACTTAGTTGACGTAACTCTTATAGAAATCTAGGGCACTAAAAACAACTATGGAAGAGGTTAGTTCGAGGTTTTGCAAGGTCCAACAGCAAGCAGGTCGCCACGTATAAAATATGAGCAGTATTTATAGCTTAAGAGCTTCTGCAAGTATAAAGATGTCCTATCATGCAAAATTTGATGTACAAACAGGGGATCGATTAAGAGTGAGAATTTTTTTAAGGGAAAGAATATTCAGCTGTGAAAATAGGTGAGTACTGGGAATGTTATTTTTAAAGCAAACAAGCCGGAGCGCTCTTTTCTGCAGGGAAATGTGTGTGTATGTGTGTTTTCTTTAAATGCCGGCGGGAGAAGTCTAGTCTGAAATTTTCCTAGTTTACAAAAAGCCTTTCTTCCTCCCTCCCTCCTCTACTCCCCACAGTCGCCCAAAGATCTACCAGATCATTCACTGTGAAATACCAGGAAACGAGAGAGCAGACCGACTGGCTGAAGAAGGTGCTGCAGACGAGCAACCAAATGTACCAGTTACGTATCATCAGAAGAAAAAGACGATCAAATCAATCAGAAAGCCACCAACACCAACGCAGGACGACTACCAAGCTATGAACAGAGAACAAATTGTCATTCTGCGCCTCAGAACAGGACACAACCGACTCCGCAGCCACATGTATACAAAATTTAAGATTGGCAATTCAGCCATGTGTACATGTGCACGGGCACCCCAGACTGCAGAGCACATTCTTCAAGACTGCCCCGAATATGATATATTGAGGCAAACCCACAGGCCCAGAGAAACAACACTGGAAGCAAAACTATACGGACCTCTGAATGAACTACAAAGACAGTGAAGTTTATACAAGAAACAACATTACAGATATAAACAATATATTTCAAGCCAACGAAAGAAGAAGAAGAAGAATCCAATGGGACCTACCGGAAGATCGGGATGGACTGGTTGCCGACCCCTGCTCTAGACGATTCAGAACCGAGAAGCTACTGCAACTCCAGATACTTGAGCAAATAAGACAGGTGACTTTGAATGTGCGCATAATAGAATCTAAGTCTAGAGTGCAGACATAAACAATTTTTTTATTTTATTTTGACAGCTAAAACAATTTTTAACAGACGTTGATGGCTGTAAAATAGATATGTGGCCTTCAACTTAGTGACTGGTCTATGATTGCACTTAACAAGACTGAACCTGAACTTGCTTAACTTGTTCTCCGTCTAGATATGGCCTACTGACATCATAAACCAAAGAGATTCATTCATTCACAACCCTCCACTCCCAAAGGAGCATAAACCTTCAACAAACACATGCCAAGTCCCCCTGTCACGTGCCATCATCTCAAGTTCTTTCCACGTTCTCCTCATCATTTTCACCTCTGTTTCCATCTCTCTTCTCTGTGTGCTTCTTGGTCTACCTCTGTCTCTCTTGTCCTGGGGATTCCAGAACAAGGACCGTCTTGTAATGCTATCAACAGGTTTCCTCAGCATATGTCCTATCCATCGCCGTCTTCTCATCTCTTGTTCCACTGGCACTTGTTTAGTTCTTGTCATCAGTTCCACGTTGGTAACCTTATCATACCATTTTAATACCTCTGTTCTACACAAGCACCCATTTATGAAAGTCTGTAGCTTTTTGGTTGTTGTCTTTGTTGTTCTCCATGTCTCAGAGCCATACAATAGGGCTGACTTCACATTTGAGATGAATATTCTTATTTTCGTGTTGGATCCGATTTCTCTTGATCTCCATATATTTCCCAATGCAATGAAAGCTCCTCTTGCTTTTTGTATTCTTATTTTGATATCACTGTCTATCCCTCCAACTTTGTCTATATTGCTGCCAAGATATGTGTACGATTCTACATCTTGTATTGGTGCTTCTTCAAGTTCAGCCCTGTTATCATTACCTGCATTTATTCTCATTATCTTTGTCTTTTCCCTGTGTAATTTCAGACCCAATTGCTGTGACCTCTCATCGAGTGTTTTCAATTTGTCCTGCATCTGATTACGATTATGGGACAGAAGAGCCAAGTCATCAGCAAAATCCAGATCATCCAACAAAACAAGACTGAACCTGAACTTGCTAAACTTGTTCTCCGACTAGATATGGCCTACTGACAACATAAAGCAAAGAGATAGGAGACCTTTTACCTTTGCTTTAAGTTCTTAATCATTAATGTTCTTTCTTTTCTACTCTTCATTGTTACCTGATATCATAATGATAAGAACGACAAGCCTTTTAAAAAAATACAATGAGTCAATTGTGCTTACATAAGAATAAGCTTTTATTTTACAATTTAATGCGGAACACGCCCATATCTGGTACTGAGTGTTAGTGCGCACAGAAACACCTGGAGAAACATTTAGGATGAAATACAAAGCACATTACTCGTGTGTTACTGGAGCCCGAAAGCGAAGCAAAGAATAGTAACATTGGAATTTACCATGTATGTCGTACACCAAGGCTAAGGAGTATTGGGTGTATGGCCAACTACTCCATCCTGTAGAAATGTCTTCTTTGATCCTATGCCGCCGACTGTCAAAGCAGAATGTGGCCAAAACGCCTCGTGGCGTCTTGTAGGGCAGCATCAAACTGCTTCCACCCTGTTCGGTCGGCGGCAATCCTTCATACAGTGCCCCAACTCTGGTTCATTCTTTGCATCTCAACCTCCACAGTTCTCCGCCAAGTTGTTTTTGGTCGGCCTCTCCTTCGCTTTCCTTCGGGATCCATAGCATAGCTGTTCTTGTAATGGCATCAGGGTCCCTTCTGAGGACTTGGCCAACCCAACTCCAGCGTCTGCCAGCTATGAGGGTGTGCATGTCCTCTTGGTTACTCCGAATAAGTAGTTCTTGGTTGGTGATGGTATTCGGCCAAAAGATTCGGTGAATTTTCCTTAGGCAGATTGTGTAGAAAGAGCACAGTTTCGACATTTCCTTCTCTGTTACTCTCTAGCATTCTGCGCCATAGAGAAGCGCAGAAAGTACACAGCTCTCATGTAATCTTAATTTGGTGTTTGTGCTGTACTGGGAAGACTTCCAGATGTTGTTGAGACTAGCAAAGGCTGTTCTCGCTTTATTCATTCTGTTGTTGATGTCATTGCTTGTTCCACCGTCTGGTGTTACTAAGCATCCTAAGTATGTAAATGTGCCTGTCTGGTCTAGCTTCTGGTTCCCTGTTGCTATTGGCTCATGTCACATAATGGATTGGGGTCAAATAAAAGGTGTCCTTCCGAGGACGTGGCCAACCCAACTCCAGCGTCTGCCAGCTATGATGGCGTGCATGTCCTCTTGGTTACTCCGAATAAGTAGATCTTGGTTGATGATGGTATTCGGCCAAAAGATTCGGTGAATTTTCCTTAGGCACATTGTGTAGAAAGAGCACAGTTTCGACATTTCCTTCTCTGTCCCTCTCCAGCATTGGGGCGACCCCTTCTTCTTCCTAATCTCTATGTCACAACGGCAATAATCAGTTACATTTGCGGTACTGATGTTATTGCGCGGTTTCTATTTGTCGCACTTTCTTTCTTTTTTTCTCCGCTAAGTAGCAGATATTTTGTATCTACATTCTTTCGCTACTTTCAGTATATTGTGCCTTGCCTGTTTATCTGACACTCCTTGTGGATGATAATACTAAACATTTGAAGGAGCGGCTGAGAGAACATTATCGACAACCAAGTTGGTTAATTGCATGCGCGGCCAATATCAGTACACAGATTAACACGTACATCACCTTGCGCAATCTGCTTAATCACTGATAAGGCACGGGTGCGTCTACGCCAAGGTTGTAAAGAGACGGATTTTGTGTGTGCTCAAGCAACAGATAAGACATTACTTTAGCGAAAGTAATAATTTGTTACATCTGACACACGTTGTCGTGTGAGGTTACCGATATGTCTGTAAGTTCGCCTGCCCGGCAATCGGATGTGTACAGCCCATTTTCATAAATGTAATGTTTGAAATTTTGCATTAGATGAGTCAAGCAAAATACTCAAATCAGATTGGATGATCATCTGAGCTTCATAACAACGAATGCGTGGGAAGGCAGTGAATATAACCTGACGCGTCAGTCAGTCAAAACTACTGTGAAGATCGCTTGATTAGTCAACAGACCTTGCCAGAGTGAAGCTTAGAATTCAGAATTCCATTTTATCAGACCGGACACCTTTTATTTGA
This sequence comes from Oreohelix idahoensis, assembly GCA_024509875.1. Classification (NCBI taxonomy): domain Eukaryota; kingdom Metazoa; phylum Mollusca; class Gastropoda; order Stylommatophora; family Oreohelicidae; genus Oreohelix; species Oreohelix idahoensis. The sequence goes on along the minus strand of JAMPIV010023204.1, from coordinate 332,917 downwards.
GTATTTATCAGGACTTACAAAAACAGCCCAGGAAATCTCTATCATTTTAATAAGGAAAGCCGCTGTCTGAGGATAATGAAGGAAACACACAAAGTCTGAGAGGGAACTTATTAAATTAACGACACCCCAGACGCGTGTAAAAGGCCGAGTCAAATCTTTTATTCATCTGAGCAAAAAGTCTGTGAGCCTGGATTGGCGTAAGTTGTGATTTACATTTAATATTTCATTACTAACATGTGAACTAACACACACACACACACATATATATATATATATATATTACCATGTGAATTTTAATATGTGAAACTCGCTAGTGGATGTCCGTCATTTGAGGCTGGCGACCTCAGCGTATAGAATGATGATTCTTGAACCACCACTGCACGGGCTGGTGATTGCTTTATTGCTAGTTGCGTAAAGAGAACTAAAAGCATAAAGTACCGTAAAATCTCGCGTATAATACGCACTCGTGTATAATACGCATGCTTGATTTAGCTCAACATTTTCTGGTAAAATGGACATTCGTGTATAATACGCACTTCACAACCAAGCTTAATATCAAAACAGATTGAAGACCAAGAGTGCGAAATGCGTTTTGCAACAATGTCTGACACCACAAGAAAACACATGGCACATTCAATTTCGCGCCATTTTCACTGTCAAATTGTGACAAATGTACGTTACTTTTGATAACGAAAATGACGCATTTTTTAGTACTCGCGTATAATACGCACCCGAGTTTTAGCGGACAAAAATGAGTAAAAATTGTGCGTATTATATGCGAGATTTTACGGTAGTTCAAGTTCCATATGGAGCAGGGAGGACAAGATGAAAGAAATGATGTACATTCTAAGTATAATACTTACAGTTTCAAACCAGTGTAAATGTCTATGGAAAAATATTCATTTTAAAATTAATGTAAGTTTCAAACTTTTCAGATCAGTGTAAACATAAATGAAAACATTTTCAATTTATATTAAGAATACTTTTCAATCAATGGAAATGTAAACATATTCTATCTGTACTATTTACCTTTTCATTTAAATGTAAAGTAACTATAAAAGCTATTCAAATTAAAGGTAAAGAAAGTTTTCTCTCGAGGGTTTAAATGTAATTCTAATCGAGGGTAAATTCTGAGTTAAATGGGATGGTGGAATGGGAAGGTAGGGACCCATAACTATGGGTTGGAAAACGAAATACTTAGAACAGCGTTTCGTTTCTATTCTTTACCATAGTTATTGGTGGTACCAGCAGAAAGTACTATCTCTGGAACAAGAAGGGCATAGTGGCCTAAGTATTAAGACGAGGGACCATTTGTAGACTCTCCCTGACATTTCTGGGAAACGAGCTACACCCGAGAACCTTGACTAGCGACGAGTGTGAGAAGTGTAAAAAGAACCAACCCATCAGAAGGAGCAGAGCCGTCAATGGCAGCTAAGTTTAATATATGCTGCCACTTGAACTTCTTGTAAAAAACATTTACCTCCTATCACGACCGTGATGATAACTTTTCTTGATCCATAACTATTCAATTATTTTCAAACTGTTAAAACTTAAGTGATTATTAAATTTTGTTATTTGTAAATTTACAAATTTAACTTCGATTTAATCATTTTAAAGATACTGCATGTTTTTCTCAGTCAAATTTACTACACACTCTAAACAGAGCTATACCAGAATAATAAGAATTCCACTGAGTTAATCATAGGTGGGGGCTTAAACGAGCTGAAATAAACCATTGCTTAATCCTTCACAAAAGTTGTCGGCAGATTCTAGAATTAACGTGCTCAACCAAACGCAGCATTGTTTTCGCTTATCTGAATATCTTGGGATACCCCTTTGTGGTAGAAGCGTCATTAACCTTCTCCCTACATATCTGCCAAGAGTAATCTTGTGCGAAGGTAGACACCTTTGATACCCATATTAGATACTCTAAGTTGGCAACTGGAAGATGATGTAAAGTTACTTCTGATGACCACTTTGACGATTACAACAGCTTATGACAGACAGATGGTTGGTGGTTTAAATATCTGGTAAACATACTGTTGCGTGCATATTTTGACGCACATTTTACAAAAATCGATATGGCTATTTAATATGGGAAAAATATAGACATTCATTCATTTGTGTATGAAAATGCTGTCTATGGTAAAAGCGAGATAATCCATGTTTGATTCACACTTTTGATTATAGGAGTAATCGTTCTGGATATTGATCCAGCGCAAGGATATTGCGCTTGCGTTTGTACTTATTTTTTAGGGCCAGAAAATATATTAATTTGCTTATTGTGTTTATGGCCTGAATTCATATGTATTACATATTATTAGTACAAGTAGAATCAGTCCTATATTGTATATTTTGGATTGGTAGGAGGGACTAGATTCTTGTATTCCGGTCTAGCGGAAGTATGAGTTGTCTTGACAAGTCGTGATGAGTTCCGATGTACTGCTTACAAATGGCGGGGTACGTTTTTCTAGAGCTGGTCCTTTCGTCAGAAAAAAATGTCTCACGAAGTGGTTTTTCTTCTGAAGGAGATGGTGTCTCTACGATAGTTTGTGTTAGAGACTCTCCTTATGTCAGTATATAGATGATTCGGACTCCAGGTAAACCCAGCTCCTATTTTTGATGATCTCTCGTCGGTTAGGCCTAGCTTGACTTTTGTGCTTCGCTATGCTAGTGTCGTGTTTTGTATCGACGAAGATGACAGATTTTCCTGCAGCGGTTATGGCTACGTGAATTAACCTGATCACCGTAGAGCTGTATGGAAACATTTATGAAATCCTTTATATACCCATTATAAATTAACTCTGGCTTATATTCTCCTTCCTATGAATGAGTGAACGACAACTCAGGGAGGTAGCCATGTTGGATTTCGGTCATCATATGTTTTGATCACTGCCAAGAGAACAGATTATTTATCTTATTATCGGACAGTGACAGGGAGATCTCAATCTTGCTAGAAACCCCCTTCGTGGTTTCATAATATATACTACAAACTATGGACGTCAAGTAACTTTAGTTATTTATCGATTCGCCTTCACTGACGCGTTTAGTCAGATAGGGGGATGTGGCCATAATGTATCATGACATTGAACTTTTGATGTACTGCCCATTATTTCTGAATGTGTCATGACTTCAGATCTGCTATGTATACCTACAAATTGATATGTCAACATACCATGATGTACTCGTATGTCCCAGTGTGTACGTCTGAATAAATTGAGTAAACCAAGATTCCAGCAGTCTGCATTGGTGCCTTGTAGACACAAGTGTATGAGTGGTTATATTGGTCAGCACACGAACAGTACACCATTCGCGGTAATCACACTCTACACTTCTACTTCATACATACACCATCCTGCGTCGGTTGAAGTGACCAAGTTTAGGCCTGCTTCCCCTGGAGCCTTTGCCTTCCCTAACTCAGGACTAGGGTGAGTTACCCATTTACAGCTGGGTAGACTGGAGCATGCCTGATCTCAACAACACACCACTCTTCCTTACAGAGCATCCAGTGTGTGTGTGTGAAAGCAACTTTACAGAGTGAGAAGAAACAAAACTTTACAGTGGCGAGCCAGATTCCTGGGTCCAGCTTACGCAGTTTTGTGTTGAGAATCACAGTTTACAGCTGAAAGAACATTTGTTTGAACACATCAACACCAGTAGGACAGCTATACAGTCGATGTCAGCTTGACCTGTATTACCGATAGGATGCTGTATCTAGGTCAGCGCTTGTTGACAGTTTTTCGCTGTACAGACAGTATTACACAGGACAGTGGTATCAAGTGTAGAAAATATCTGGAGCAGTATTGTTGACATTTCTCAACGTACAGAAGAATCACAGTGTTGTTGAACATAAAGTGCATAGTTCATCGTTGGATCTTCATATGCTCAAAAGAGAAAAAATTGACAGTGTAATAGTTTAGAATTAAATCTATTACTCAATAAAGTGGCAAGTTATTAGAATTAAAATAAACTGTGCCTGCTTTACAACACTATACCTGCAACACATTCCATTCATGACATAAATTATATTGTATGCTATATGCTATTTATGCTTACATGTTATTTGTTTATATGTGTAGGTGTTTATATGTTGCGGGCCTGGATGGGAGGTGACTAGAACAGGAAATACCGAGTGATATTGGTCTTGTTCTGGCGTTCGATAGGGAGCAATTTCTTAATTGAAATTTGCATGCAACATAGTTTGCAAATATTTGGTTAGTTGTGATGACTGTTTCATATTTGTATTTGTAACATTTTTTCTGTTCTTTATTTTTGTTTGATTTGTTTGTATAATTGTAGGTCTCATCTTTCCTTTCATTTCAGTTTTTTACACCCTTATGTTTATACACTGTGGCGTTATTTGTCTTGTCATTTTATTATTGCAGTTATCATCACGGTTTCTGTGATCATTTTTTTCATTTCTCCTATTTAATTTGATCTCTGCAAATGTGTTCATATTGTCTTTTCTTGTTTGTCCTTTGTAATGTCTTTAGTTGACATATGACGTATAGTGGTATACACTGATAGTATAGTACAGATCAGTACTTTATGATTGTTATTGTTATAAAACAAAATGTACAAGACCTTTGTAAGGCTTGTCTCCCAAAGTGATTGGTAAAGGGAAATATTTTTTCCACAGGTACTCAAGTGATCTTTGATTACATTGAGGTATACAAGACCTTTGTAAGGCTTGTCCCCACAGTATTTGAGATACAGTTATTGTTGTCCACAGGTACTCAAGTTATCATTGGTTATTATAAACCATACAAGTTTGGACTAAGACTAAGTCTATGGTATAGACTTGTCTCCCATTAACTTGAAAGAGGGTAATTTATTTACTTTTTCAGGTTTCTGATTTAAGAAGACAATATGTCTACATTAGATTATTTCATTACACAAGGAAAATCTCTTGATAAGACTGGAAAAGACTTAGAACAATGGGCTGTTGCTCAATATGACAAAGCATTAGCTGCAGAAGAGAAAAAAATTGCTGCTGCAGAAGAAAGGAAAGCCTTAGCTGAAGAAAAAAGATTAGAAAAAGAAGCTGATACTGCTGCTGAACTTAAGAAATTGCAGATGCAAGTGGAAGAAAGGAGATTTGAGGCAGAACAGAAGAAATTAGAAGCTGATGCAGAGCAGAAAAAATTAGAAGTTGCTGCAGAACAGAAAAAATTAGAAGTTGCTGCAGAACAGAAAAAATTAGAAGTTGCTGCAGAACAGAAGAAATTAGAAGCTGCTGCAGAACAGAAAAAATTAGAAGTTGCTGCTGCTGCAGAACAGAAAAAATTAGAAGTTGCTGCTGCTGCAGAACAGAAAAAATTAGAAGCTGCTGCTGCTGCAGAACAAAAAAAATTAGATAGAGAAGCTGAAGAGAGAAAAGCAATAAGAGAACATGAGTTTGAATTAGAGAAATTAAAATTGACATGTATGAGTAATGTTAATCAGGCATCTGGTGGTAATGGTAAGCCCTTTGTGTACAAGGTCAAGGTACCAGCGTTTAACCCTACCAGTGATGACATAACATTTTGGCTTTCTAGATTTGAACGGGCTTGTCGATCTCATAATGTTGACAAATCACAGTATGTGAATCAGTTGTCTGAAAATCTAAAAGGGGAGTCTCTGAGTAAGTTATATTTTGTTGAAGAGGCCGACAAAGATAATTATGATGCTGTTAGGGCAGCTTTGATAAAGAGATATCAGCTGTCTGAGGAAGGTTACCGTCTTTTGTTTAAAACAATGAGACCTGAGGTAGGTGTAGAATTCTCAGATTTCATCTCAAAAGCACGAATTACACTTTCACGATGGATTGAATTATCCAAAACAGAGAAAACATTTGATGGTCTTACGGATTTATTGCTAAGAGACAAGGTCATGTCTTCTGTAAATAAATCATTCCTAGAGTTCTTACATGAGCGTAAACCTGGTACAATAAAGCAAATGGAAGAATATTGTGACCAGTATGCCACGGCACACCCTGACATGATTCTTAGTAACTCTAACATTAAAGAGAGTATGCCAGTTGCTTCGGCAACAGAATATAATCAGAATTACTCACACAAATTCCAAGGAGCTAAAAATAAATTTGATAAAAAGGTTAATTGGGATAAGTATCAAAACCAAGATAACCACTCAAATCAGAGTTCTTCTTCGAAGAACTGGAATCGGGCTGATAGTCCTCGACACGCGAGGGGTACCCATAATGTTAGAAATTCTCGGAAAGGGAGTAGCTATAGGAACTACCCAAGTGCTTCATGGAGACAAAAGAAACAATATTACAGGGATACTCAATATAATGAGCATGATGATTATGATCATGAATATTATGATTCAAACCCAAATAGGGGTTATAACAGAGGCAATAATAATTATAGAGACAATTATAACCGAGGTAGATCACAACACAAAAGACATGGTAAATCTTATTACCAGGCTAACTCTGCACAACAGGAGTTCCACGACACCGATAATCAGAATAATGATAAAAAAGACTCCAATAGTGTAGCAAATTCCGCTTTCGATTTTGCTAGAGCATCTGAGTGTTCGCAATGCAAAACATTATTCGATCCAACCACAGTGTCTACTTTAAGCTGCGGTCACCCACTTCCCGCTCTCCATGCGTCAATTGCGCATAATGGAAGGGGTGCTCTTGTCTTTAATAGGGGCCTAATAGATGGTACTCCGGTATCAATTCTTTTCGACTCGGGGTGCACTACCATTGGAGTGAGGCAATCACTCGTAAATCCTTCTCGAGCTACAGGCAATATAGTCAAATGTGTAACATTTGGTGGCACATTGGAGAAGTACTCCACTGCCATTATCAATATTGCTACGCCTTTCTTTACAGGAGAGGTGCAAGCATGTCTCTTGCCGAATCCGATCGCTGATCTTATCATCGGTCGCATTCATGGAGTGAAAGAATGCACTCCACAGCAAATTTCTAATTGGGAAAATGTTAATATGCAATCTGCTAATGCAGTAATCACTAGGGCTCAAGCTCTTAATATGCCACAATCTTCACATTCTGAAGATAATGATGCGCAGATCCAAGATGATCCCTTGGAGATTTCCCACGATTCCTTTATCAAACAGCAGGAAGATGATCCTACTCTAAAGAAATTCTTTACTCTGGCAACAAAAGGTGATCCGAATAAGGATACAAATCGTAAATCTTGGATTACGATGAAGAATGGCGTACTTGTACGTATGGTACAAGACTCCGCTAAGTCCATTCATTCTCAAATCCTTGTGCCTAAAAATATGAGAGTTAAAATCTTACAGCACGCTCATGATTCGCAGTGTGCTGGACATATGGGTTTTTCCCGTACTAAAGCTAGAGTTCTTCAATCTTTCTTTTGGCCTGCTGTGAATAAGGACATACGAATCTATTGTCGATCTTGTAAAGTATGTCAAGAGATTAAATCCAGAGGTCCACGCCATGATGCACCTATTCAGGCTGCAGACATTCCCATTCGGCCATTTCAAAAAATGGCGATAGACATCATTGGTCCATTTAAGATAAAGTCTGCTAGAGGACACCAATTTATTTTGACGTGTGTTGATATGTGCACACGTTGGCCGGAGGCTGTTCCTCTAAAGAGCATAACTACTGCTGATGTCGCAGATGCTCTTTGGTTAATATTTTCTCGTCTGGGGTTTCCAGCAGAAATATTATCCGACCATGGTACCCAACTCATATCGGATACCATGTCTCAAGTAATGTCGACTCTGAAGATAGAGAGATCGCTGAGTAGTATTTATCATCCTATGTCCAATGGGATGGTGGAACGTTTGAATAGAACTCTGAAAAACCTACTAGGTAAGATAACAGAAGATCATCCTCAGGATTGGGATAGGGTTTTACCCGCGGCTCTCTTTGCATATAGAGAGGTCGCCAACGAACATACAGGATTTTCTCCCTTTGAACTTGTCTTTGGCGCGAAACCGCGAGGTCCTATGTCCTTACTTCATGATCTTATAACTGCTGATAATATTGTCGATGACACAAAATCCTCTTATGAATATGTCATCGCACTTAGACACAAGATTATTGAAGCATGCAAATTGGCAACTGCTTCTTCTGAATTTGCGAAACAGAAGGCAAGGGAATTTGCCAATAAAAAGAGATGTTTGCGTCAACTTTGTCCAGGTGACAAAGCATTTGTCTTGCTACCTTGTAGGGAAAATAGACTTCTCATTTCTTGGAAAGGTCCGTACGATATAATATCAAAAGTTTCCGATGTTGACTATATCGTCGATATTGACGGGAAGCGTAAAACCTTCCACATCAACATGCTCACGGAATTCCATGAACGTCCTGATTATTTACAACCTGTTTTCCAGGCAACGGACGATTTTCCAGTCCAACATGGACAGTACTCATCTCTGTCAGTAATACAGGATGAGGAAACGAGTTTCTCGGATGTAAATTTACCTTTTCCAATGATTCCTCTTCACTCTAATGAATCATGGAAAGATGTTGCAATTTCTCCAGAATTATCTCCAGGAGAGCAGAAACAAGTTTCTACTATGTTAGAACAATTTCAGGATGTCCTTACTGACATTCCTGGTCAAACGGATGTCATTCAACATGACATTATTCTTACTGACCATAGTCCTATAAGAGTCAGACCGTATCCTATCCCGATACATTTTCAAGCACAGGTAGAGAAAGAGTTAGATGAGATGATAGAGTTAAAAATTATTGAACCATCCACATCAGCATATTCTTCGCCGATGGTTATAGTACGGAAAAAAGACAATAACATACGTCTTTGCGTGGATTATCGCAAATTGAATCAAGTGACTAAATTCGATGCTGAACCTATGCCTTTACTAGAAGAGCTACTTACGAGACTATCGAATTCTCACTTCTTTGCTAAACTCGATTTGTCTAAGGGATATTGGCAAGTTCCACTATCCGAACACGCCAAACCGTTTACTGCTTTTTCGACGCCTAGGGGTCTATTCCAATGGAATTTCATGCCTTTCGGTCTTATGAACGCCCCTGCAACATTTGTACGCATGATGCGTCGAATCCTATCTCATCGCTCAGATGTCATTGCGTATCTTGATGACATCTGTCTTTTCAGTGATACTTGGAACGATCACTATAATGGTATAAATGAACTATTGTCTATCTTACGCGAGCATAACCTGACAGCGAAACCATCGAAAGCATGTATTGGTTTTAGCGAAATATCTTTCTTAGGACACCGTGTTGGTCATGGGTTCCTAAAAACAGAAGACCATAATACAAGTAAGATACTTAACATTTCTATTCCTAAGACTAAAAAGCAAGTACGAAGTCTCTTAGGTCTAATACAATTTTATGGACGATTCATCCCGAATCTGTCCTCCATTATGTCACCTCTTTCTTCCTTGCTAAAGAAAGGGTCTCCTAATGTAGTCCATTGGACTCAAGAATGTCAATCCTCTTTGGATAAGGTTAAAACTATGTTTTCTACTTCACCTATCCTAGTATTGCCTTCTAAGGATAAGACATTTATTCTTCGTAGTGACGCTTCATCCACCGGGATTGGAGCTGCACTAATGCAAGAGTACTCTGGAACTCTGCATCCTGTGATGTATATTTCTCGGAAATTAAATGCCGCAGAGAAGAATTACTCGGTCCTAGACCGTGAATTATTGGCTATGGTTTGGTCAATCCTTAAACTGCAAAGATTTCTTCTGGGCGCGCATTTCATTGTGGAAACTGACCAGAAAGCTCTTACGGCTATTCAGAGTAAAAATCTGAAGAGCGCGAGATCAACGCGATACGCGATTGCTCTACAGCCATTTCATTTTTCGGTGCGAGCTATCCGTGGGTCAGAAAATGTGATGGCAGATATTTTGTCTAGATGCCCACATGATTCATAACTGTTATACAACTTTGATACAGTTGTTTCTATGTTGAAATGTGTACACATATGTAATATATCATATATTGATTGTAACACTACTTAGCGGTTCATTGATATTTATTCACCGCTGATCTTTCAATGTTTTTCGTCTTTGATGATCATGATGTTAAGATATCTTAGATGAAATTTATGTATAAACTAATGTGAAAATTGTGTCATTGCTAATATTGTAGTATGCGTTGGTGACACCTCTCTGGAAATATTTATACTTAGAGAAGTACTTTCTCTAAGGTCATAAAACTTATGCTTATCATCTGCGCATTGTTATTGGTGCGTTGTGAGCCTATTGTATGTTGCTCCTAGATGTATTTCAAAAAAAAAATGTACCATTTTTTTTTTCCCGGGGGGTGTGGTAATCTGTTGCGTGCATATTTTGACGCACATATTACAAAAATCGATATGGCTATTTAATATGGGAAAAATATAGACATTCATTCATTTGTGTATGAAAATGCTGTCTATGGTAAAAGCGAGATAATCCATGTTTGATTCACACTTTTGATTATAGGAGTAATCGTTCTGGATATTGATCCAGCGCAAGGATATAGCGCTTGCGTTTGTACTTATTTTTTAGGGACAGAAAATATATTAATTTGCTTATTGTGTTTATGGCCTGAATTCATATGTATTACATATTATTAGTACACAGGATTGATTATTGCTTGTATTGATACAATTATTGTATATTTAGGTGTGAGGAACAACGGACGATTCTTGTTGTATATAGGTGTTATGTAGTCTTAGGTCGATGGTCAGGATAATAATCATATTATTAGTACAAGTAGAATCAGTCCTATATTGTATATTTTGGATTGGTAGGAGGGACTAGATTCTTGTATTCCGGTCTAGCGGAAGTATGAGTTGTCTTGACAAGTCGTGATGAGTTCCGATGTACTGCTTACAAATGGCGGGGTACGTTTTTCTAGAGCTGGTCCTTTCGTCAGAAAAAAATGTCTCACGAAGTGGTTTTTCTTCTGAAGGAGATGGTGTCTCTACGATAGTTTGTGTTAGAGACTCTCCTTATGTCAGTATATAGATGATTCGGACTCCAGGTAAACCCAGCTCCTATTTTTGATGATCTCTCGTCGGTTAGGCCTAGCTTGACTTTTGTGCTTCGCTATGCTAGTGTCGTGTTTTGTATCGACGAAGATGACAGATTTTCCTGCAGCGGTTATGGCTACGTGAATTAACCTGATCACCGTAGAGCTGTATGGAAACATTTATGAAATCCTTTATATACCCATTATAAATTAACTCTGGCTTATATTCTCCTTCCTATGAATGAGTGAACGACAACTCAGGGAGGTAGCCATGTTGGATTTCGGTCATCATATGTTTTGATCACTGCCAAGAGAACAGATTATTTATCTTATTATCGGACAGTGACAGGGAGATCTCAATCTTGCTAGAAACCCCCTTCGTGGTTTCATAATATATACTACAAACTATGGACGTCAAGTAACTTTAGTTATTTATCGATTCGCCTTCACTGACGCGTTTAGTCAGATAGGGGAATGTGGCCATAATGTATCATGACATTGAACTTTTGATGTACTGCCCATTATTTCTGAATGTGTCATGACTTCAGATCTGCTATGTATACCTACAAATTGATATGTCAACATACCATGATGTACTCGTATGTCCCAGTGTGTACGTCTGAATAAATTGAGTAAACCAAGATTCCAGCAGTCTGCATTGGTGCCTTGTAGACACAAGTGTATGAGTGGTTATATTGGTCAGCACACGAACAGTACACCATTCGCGGTAATCACACTCTACACTTCTACTTCATACATACACCATCCTGCGTCGGTTGAAGTGACCAAGTTTAGGCCTGCTTCCCCTGGAGCCTTTGCCTTCCCTAACTCAGGACTAGGGTGAGTTACCCATTTACAGCTGGGTAGACTGGAGCATGCCTGATCTCAACAACACACCACTCTTCCTTACAGAGCATCCAGTGTGTGTGTGAAAGCAACTTTACAGAGTGAGAAGAAACAAAACTTTACACATACTTCACGCCGACTGCGATGAACGAAAATACGAAGTTTATTTACGAGTGCATAAGAATTCAGCAACAGTTGACATGAGATGTTCTACCCAACCTTTCACTTGAGGCTGGTAACTTTTGTACAGCAAAATGTATTTCATGACGCAAATTCTAAAACATCGTTCTTACTCATTCTCCTTATATTCTCTTAGGCACTGTCACTGTTTCTGTATTTGTCTACTGACTCCACATCTGAGGCCACCACAAAAAAATAAAAAAAAATTTAATCTAGACAAGTCAACATTTTAAGCTACAAAAATTTCAATATGGACAAGTCACCATTTTAAGCCACAAAAATGTCACAAGTCGAAGATCTGAAGCCACACAAATTTCAATATGGACAAGTCGACATTTTAAACCATAAAGATTTCAATATGGCCAAGTCCACATTTTAAGCCACAAAACTCTTCAATATGGACAAGTCAACATTTTAAGCCACAAAAACTTCAATATTGACAAGTCAACAAAGGACAATAATTCAATGCAGCCATCCAAGACAAAAGAACGTCCTCTGGTAAGGAGGTAAATGACGCAACCTAGAGAAAGCCGAGTGTGTTGCCGACTCACTTGGTTTTTTTTTTCTATGAAAATCTATTGGCGCCTGAAATATTCATACTTAAATGAACTAGGCGAGACCAGGTCATCATTTTCTGCTTACACTCTGGCCACAATAGGATGAATGCCATCTATATCACAAGTACAGGATTGATCATACAGATCTCTGTTCCTATAGCACCAGCCCAGTTGTGGCCGTGTACATAGTTGTTCCTTTGGAAACAGACTATATTCTTACAAGACAGAGGAAGCACAGACCACCCCATAATTTTATGTTTTATGAGAAACAGAAAATAATAAATAGTGTCACATATTTAGGGTAGAGTCGCTTCTACACGCCATTTCTAATAATTGGGTGATTTCCCCTGACCAATCGGATAGCTCAGATTTACCCCGGGGAAAGTGGAACAACGACGCCATTTGGGCAGTAGAATGAAAGAGCGCAACTCAAGAGGTCGTATCTGGTCCAGCTCTACATATTTCTTAGTTTGAGAAAATCAAACTTCAACATTTCTTATAAAATGTGTATTTCAGGACATTGAGTGGTTATAATTTTCTTACTGGCGTAAGTAGTGACAATCGTTAAATATGTATTTTGAATAGAGCTCCCAACCCTAGTCGCAGCAGAACTAGGTTCGAGGATTTGAGTCAATTTGCAAAAAAATAGTCTTACACCTCAAACCATGTAGAGTAGAAAATATTCTTGTGTTGGAAAGCATTTAACTCAAGGAATGCTTATGATTATAAAGAAATCAAGGACAAATCTGAGGAGATGGGTAAATGTCGTCGAACCTAAAATAAGACTGTAACTTAAAAGAAGGAACACGGTGGAATGAGAAGGTTCGCCATATTTGACAATTGAGTAGGCCTACGAGACAAGGATGCAAAAAGGGATTTTTGCATCGATGAAAGCATCTGATGAGATGATAGAATTTTATTATACTTATTATTGTAAAAATGTTCTGAATTCCAGACTTTGTTGAAATTTTAAGTTTCATGCTGAAAGATATTAAAAGTTTTGCATGAAATCGAACGCTGTTGAAAAGGTGAATTACTACAGTTTTGAGATCTAGATAAGAAATCTATCCATTTCAATTAAATTCGCTACATCAACACCTAAGAGAAGAAAATCGAACCTGGTAACACAAATTTAAGAGAGAAATCTAAATCTCTGGTGATTAGGCCAGTTAAACATCTGCTCTCTGTAAAGTAAACTGAAAATACTGCATATACCGGCACTGCCACATGAAGGTAATATGGTGCCGTTCCAGTCCTAAGGAACACCTGCCCCGGCCACATGAAGGTAATATGGTGCCGTTCCAGTCCTAAGGAACACCTGCCCCGGCTACATGAAGGTAATATGGTGCCCGTGACCACTTCTCTTTGATAAAGCGAATAACTAGCGATCATAGACCATGGACGATTTACTACAAAATTTTCAACAGCTGGGTGTGGAACAACAACAACAACAACCACAGAACCAACCCGTAAATACACAACCACTGCAGCCCCAGGACAGACAAAATATGGAAGGACCAACAATAATAGCGCTACGGCAAATTACTGAAACCCTACAGAAAAATGACAACTACGCGAAATTCACACAGGTTAGATCCATTGTTCAGCCGTTCGATGGAAACAAGAAAAAATTCAGAAGATGGTTGTCCGACATGGAAAAATTTGCGGCACTAGCAGAGGCAACAACGGATGAAGAGAAAAAGAAAATCGCTCTGTTAGGTTCTGATTCGTACGTGACTGATTTTTTAAGAAGGAGGTCCCAGCAGTACCCCACAGAAACCTACGAGTCCCTAAAAAAAGAGCTCACCCAGAGATATGGGGAAATCATAGACAAAATGCATGCTTGGTCAGTCCTTAGAAGCATGAAACAGGAAAGAGATGAATCGGTACAACTTTTTGGAGATCGATTCCTCAATATGGCAGAAGAGGCATTTTGCGGAGAAATCCCTACCACACCTGATGTAGAAATACAGTTAGTGGGGATATTTGCCGATGGCCTTAGAGCGGAAAATATCAGAAGGCATCTTATTAGAAAAGACACCAAGACTATTGCTGAAACAATCCAAGCAGCAATACAGGAGGAAAATCTTCACCGAAGGTTCCAACAAAGAGCAGGTAGGGAACCCCGACCAGAATATAGGGACTATGATGAGCATGAGCCTATGGAAGTTGACCATACCAGGAGGCAATGGACTCGCCCACGACAACGAGATGATAGGCCCCGCAATTATAGACCCCCCACACAGAGGCAAAACGACGTCAATAATGTCAATACAAACGGATGCTTTACATGCGGTAGGCTCGGACATGGTTACAAGTCCTGTAGAGCAAATTACAATCATGCACCATTCAGAAGAGGAGGTTACCAACCACAACAACCCGCACCACCCCCACGTGATTACACCAGAAATCAGTATACCAGAGGCGCACCTCAACCCCTCATGCGTCAGGGAAACGGCCGCGCCACTCACTAAACAGGACCGTTAGTGAGGGCAACAATCACAGAAACTGGTCCAAAACAAAAGAAACAACACAGAACAGAAATTGTCAAGTGGGCCCATCCAGTAAAATACAATATGAAGAAATGTTGCATGATGGAACTAAAATACATCCGGACCCCAGTTCCTGCATCATGTCTATACAGGGCCAACAATATAGGGCACTGGTAGATACAGGAGCATCCATCAGCCTTATTAGGTTCCAGCTGTTCAAGAGGATCCAACACTTAGTACGATTTCAACCGTCCAAAACACACCTAGCTTCAGTCACGGGACAAAGACTAAATTCAGTTGGGACAGCATGGCTAAAATTTTCCTTAGGCGAAACAAATTTTGAACACCCATTTGTCATTACTAAAGGAATGTCTAGAAATCTTATCCTAGGGAGAGATTTTTTTAACAAACACAAAGTTCGAATATACTATGACCTCCACAAAATCAAAGTCAACAATACGTACATAGATCTCCAGGACGATATCCACATAGCGTCTTTAGTAAGGATTACAGCTCCCATAACGGTGGCTCCAAACTCCCTGGTCATAGCAAAAGGCAGAGTAAAAAATTCTGAGTACATAACACCAGGGCAATCAATTCAAGTACAGCCCCTAGCAGAAGAAAGCATTATTGATGACCCATTGTTGCAAATTACAGAGGGAATCGCTGAAGTCTCGAAGTCCAGAGATTTCCCCATCATGATATTGAATATGTCAGGAAAAACTACCACTATAAAAAGAGGCACAGTTGTAGCGCAAGTGGATACGTCAACAATAAGACAAACCAAAACCAATAGAGACCATCCACAAATTGTCTCAACCACTCCCACTGGACATAATGCACGAAATCGCAGTACAAATAACCATAGTACACGGAAAGTAAACAGTTATAAGGCTTATGCAGAAAAAGGCAGTAACATCAGTCACAGTTATGTTACACCACAGCATACCCTACCCAGATGGCAGAAACGAACCAGTCCATACATAAGAAGAGAAAGGCCACAGTATGAAAATGACTATAATTACTCATTCTTGCGCCCCAGCACACCAAGAGAAAAGATGAAGTGCTGTATATCACAGAGTAACAGAGAAACAGAAATTGTCTTGCCAGGAGGATATCCAAAGCGACAAGACAGTGATACATGCCCCATGGAGTATCAATATAACTCAAAAACAGGTGGATATGATAAAGTCCCAAAACCAATTGAAATTTCCGAAGAAAAGGAAGAATTCTTATATGACTATACCACAGGAGGATACTATAGCAGCAAAGTTGGAAACAGAAAGAATGAAAAATTTTCGCCCAGGGAAAGAAGACAGCCCTATAGCACAAACAGAAGAAATACAGTAACGTACGCGGATAAGCGCAGTTACGGCAGAAATAATCAGAAAAAATGGCACAACAACGACTACCCCAGAAATATAATAAGAAATGAATATACAGTAAATGCAGTGACAAATGGAAATGCACACAGTACATGGCAGAGGAGACAGTACCAAGCACAGCCCAATGAACGGCAAAGAACTACGCAAAAGAAAGCCACATACCAGGAGCAGAGATTTTCACAAGATGCAAGAAAAATGTCCCAAAATTATGGGAATGAAACGGAGGCATCAAGACAGACCAGAGATATCATAGCAGATCATAAATACAGAGAGAGAATAGCTCAGTTACTTGCAACCCTGAATGCCACAGAAGATAATAAGCAACGTTTGAAAACGTTTGTAGAAAAGCACCAGGATGTATTCGCACTCAATGACATGGAATTAGGCAGAACTAACACTGTCAAAATGGACATTCAAACAACCACAGAGGAGCCAATACATATGAAACCCTATCATACGCCCTTGAAAAACAGAGAACTCGTGGAAAGGTCTATAAATGAAATGCTACAGGCAGGAATCATCGAAAGATCCCGTTCCCAATGGTCCTCACCCATAGTGATCGTAACAAAGAAAGACGGCTCCAGTCGCTTTTGCTGCGACTACCGTGCCCTTAACAAAATCACAAAAGTCATTTCCTACCCCCTCCCCAGGATAGACGATCTACTTGCGACGTTAGGAAAGTCTACATACTTTACCACACTTGATGCAAGGTCAGGCTTTTGGTGCATCCCCATGACACCTGAGGCAAAACAGAAATCCACATTCTGTTCACATATGGGAAGCTTTTTTTGGAATGTTATGCCATTTGGTCTAAAAGGATCTCCAGCAACATATATGTCACTCATGGATGAAGTGTTAAAGGGTCTACATCCATTTGCCCTGGCATACATAGACGATATCCTGATACATACCGCAGGCACGATGGAAGACCACCTCCGCAAGGTTGAAACAGTGTTTGATAGACTCAGGCATCACCAAATAAAGTTAAAACTGTCGAAGTGTGAGTTTCTAAAGACAGAAACAAAATATTTAGGCTTTGTCATCAATAGACATGGCGTCAGACCTGATGAAGATAAAGTCAAAGCCATAAGAGAAATGCCTAGCCCCAAGACGGTGAGACAAACACGCTCATTTATTGGTACAATAGGGTACTATAGGCGCCACATCATCAATTTCTCCAGAGCAGCAGAGCCTTTGATAGCCCTTACCCGCAAGTATGCACGCTTCAAATGGACAGAAGACTGCCAGAGATCCTTTGAGTATCTAAAAAATGCCCTAACCACCATCCCACTGCTTGGACATCCAGATATTTCTCAGCCCATGATACTATACGCCGATGCCTCAGATAACGCAATTGGTGCTTGTTTGGTCCAACCTGTACTAGAAGATGAAACACCCATCCTACCAAACATTCCAAATGAGAAACCCATTGCATTCCTATCCCACGCATTGTCAAAGTCACAAAAACGGTGGACCACCACTGAGAAAGAAGCATATGCTATTCACTATGCAGTACAAAAGTTTGACTTTTACGTCAGAGGAACTAAACTCATTATAAGAACTGATCATCAACCTTTGGTTAACTGGCTCACCAAAACACAAGAACAGCCAAAGAAGTTACAGACATGGGCAATGAATTTACAGTCCTACGACACCACTATCGAACATATCCCAGGCGAAATGAACACCTGTGCAGACCTCTTATCCAGGATTAAATATATGATGAAACTGAAGTGAAAACAAATAGAGTCAAAAATGATGGCACATCCTCAGAGATTGACGATAATGCTAAAGAAATTAATGAAATTACTTCATCAAGTCGAAGAAGTACCTCAGATTCCGCCACTCAAGTAGAAGAAGAAAGCCAAGAGATGTTTGACATGAGAGTAGAACAAGCGAAAGATGCAGAAATTGTCAAGCTGCTCACATACGTGAAAGAAAACCCAACAAAAAGTAAAGATTTTACAGTACACCCAACGGATGGAATTCTATACTATATTGATCAGAAACAAGAAGGGACACTAAGAAAAGTCATTCCAGCACATCTAGTCCCAGAAGTATTGCTACAGTTTCATGATAACAACGGGCACATGGGAAGAGACAAAACAATTGATGTCATAAAGAAAAGGTATTATTGGCAAACTTTCTACAAGGACATTACAGAATATGTAGCCACCTGTAGAACATGTAAATTGAGAAACATGAAGCCACATTTAATTCCCCTTCAAGAAATGCAACCTTCCCATTACCCCATGCAAACAGTGAGCATTGACTTATCAGGTCCTTACCCACTCACCCAATCAGGCAACAAATACCTCCTGCACATAGTTGACCAATACTCTGTTTGGCCAGAAAGTTACCCACTCAGTGATGCCACATCGCAGTCCATCACGCAAATTTTTTTACAAGAATTCATTCCCAGGCATGGCTGTCCAAAACGAATCATTTCAGACAACGGTAAACAGTTTATAGGTAACCCATTTAAAGCCACCTTACACCAGCTGAATATTGAGCATACTACAACCACTTATTATTGCCCAAATGCAAATGGCAGAAATGAACGCATGCACGCCACCCTACATGATATTATTAGCAAATATATCAAGGGGAACCACCAATACTGGGACCTATACATTAACCAAGCTCTTGAAGCCATCCGAGTAAACGTGAACGATACCACAGGAATGTCACCCTTTCTCATGCTATACGGAAGAGAACCAAACTTTCCGTTAGACAACCTACTTCGCCCACAAAGAAAATACATGGGAGAAGACCCCATCGAAATAATCCTTCAAGAAAAGTATAAAGCTCACCAGATTGCACAACGAAATACGCAGAAGGCATTTCACAAGAAACAGAAACAACATGATAAATCAGCCAAGCTACCAACGTACAAAATAGGAGACAGAGTATACTACAAGAAACATGTACGCAGTTCAAAATTCGATGACCGATGGTTAGATGGCTACAAAATCATGAAACAAACTACGCCTGTAAACTTCATTATTTGGAATGAAGAGAAACAACACCAAACAAAAGCTCACGTAAAACAAATAAAAATTGATAATCACCGGCCCATTCCGCCTCTGACGACAAATACAAGACCAGTCAGAAAAGCCACCCTAAATTATAATCCATCCAGCACAGATTCGTCTGACATATCAGAGTCAGAGACGACAGACTCTGAATTTTACCAAGACGACCACATACCCAGACCACCCACAGATGAAATACATCGAGCAAGACAACAACGAGACTCGTCCGAAAGCGAAGAAGATATCCCACCACTTGAATTACGTAATAGACTACAAGACAGAGACCTGCGCATTAGAAATGAAGAAATCATGCCACAGACGTCACACGATGACAACACGAAAACACCTTATATCCACACTCAAACTTACTCCCGCAGTGATAAATCGTCAGCTGATACCTATCACACCCCCAGTTCAGGCAGTTCTAGTTTTAACACTAATGAAAACCAAACACTGCTATACCACAAGAACAAGATTGCTCGTTCAAAACAATCAGATCCTGAAGAAACTACGACTGAAAAGAAGCAGCTTTATCCACCAGGCCAAACGATTTCGTAGACAAACCTCAGACCTGCCTGAAGTTAACAGCCCTCTAAAGTCTGTGCCAGAACAAACCCCTTGGAGAGAGGAGCATGGACTACCAGTACACATCCACACAAAAGTGAAAGGAATATTCGACAGGGATGAACAGAACAGCGTGCAACGTAGGACAGTCACTCTCAGTTTCCTGGATGATAAATACCCACAGGACCTCTGGGTCCGAGTATACACGGATGGGTCAGCACAGAATGCAGTAAAGAATGGAGGAGCAGGAGTGTACATAGAATACCCAAACAACACTAGGGATGCGGTCAGAGTACCAACGGGGAAATTCTGTAACAACTATGATGCAGAAGTCCAGGCAATCAAGGTGGCAACTGAGAAACTACTGAACACCAATCTCGGTCCACAGCCTGTAGTATTCCTGACAGATGCAAGATCAGCACTCCAAGCACTTCAGTCCAGAAAATTGCCAGTTATACAGGCCCTACTTTCTGAACTGTGCAACCAGCGCAGGGTCGCCATGCAGTGGATACCGTCTCATTGTGGAATACCAGGAAACGAGAGAGCAGACGGACTGGCTAAAGAAGGTGCTGCAGACGAACAACCGGATGTACCAGTAACGTACCATCAGAAGAAAAAGATAATCAAATCTATCAGAAAGCCACCAACATCAACGCAGGATGACTACCAAGCTATGAACAGATCAGAACAAATAGTCATTCTGCGCCTCAGAACAGGACACAACCGCCTCCGCAGCCACATGTATACAAAATTCAAGATTGGCAATTCAGCCATGTGTACATGTGGACAGGCACCCCAGACAGCGGAGCACGTACTGCAAGATTGCCCCGAATATGATATATTGAGGCAAACCCACTGGCCCAGAGAAACAACACTGGAAGCAAAACTATATGGACCCCTGTATGAACTACAAAAGACAGTGAAGTTTATACAAGAAACAACATTGCAGATATAGACAATATATTTCAAGCGAACGAAAGAAGAAGAAGAAGAAGAATGAAGAAACTATACCCAAGCAGATTGTTGAACCATATACCAGCGATCTTTATGGAGACGAAACAGAACAAGACGTGAGAGAAGACAGTGTCAACCCCAGCACAGCTTTGTCAGACCCCAACGAACATAATGACAGAAAAGTGGTAGAATTATACCAACAAGAAACAGACATTGATACAGCTAGTTCCATTGAAACCAGTGATGCGGATAGTACATTATTTGTACCAGTCAGCTCCAGCGTCAAACGCGCCTATAAAACAGAATCTGATGACTCAATCCCTAGCAACAAAATTCCGCGTATACAGCACAACTATATCAGACGAAAGATTCTGAAGAAACGCAATCATGTTCCAAAACCAAGCCGAGAAGTGTTAGCCTCATCTCAACTAGTCAAAAACAACAGTGTGCAAATTACTGTGCCCATTGTAACCAGTGCTAACGTTCAACACAACCAGGTCAGAAGAAAAATCAAGGCGAAACATATACCTGCCTCAAAACCAACAGATGTTCCAGCCATACAAACCCTAACCACAGTAAAACCATCACCGCAATCAAATGATGTTAAGCCATCACCGCATTCGTCAATGTCCTCAGTGTCCCAACAATCAGCAAATGCAGTGTCGTCGCCTATCACACCCGTCACCACTGCTACTCAGTATGATGCTCGCCTAAGCAGTCGGGACATTGCAAGGTTAGAGATGGTGAAGGAACTAGCGAAGCTGTTCTGAAAAACACGCCCAGGTGTTTTATATGTTCGCAAATCCGAACACGGTCAACGCATATGTGAACAAACCTTTTTAACAATGTACTAACTCTCCCCATGTACTCTATTTTCAGTTTTTGACAGTTCAAGTGACTTGCTTACAGACTAAGATGTCAAAGCCTCACTGAGAAAGTTATTTTTTCCAGCCTTAGAATACTGATGCCCAGAAAGAAATCAAGACCAGCACACGGAGGATTTTCTTTAGATAGCATAATTGTGAAATAAAAATGTTAAAACAATTGATAACACACGGTGTTACGAGTTTACAGACACCCTTATTTAGTTACATACATTTTCTTAATATTTAGAATGCTACACAACTTTACCTATAACACATGTGTCACACTATTCTGTTGTAACATTCATCTCCACTTTTGTAACTGATCATATTCCACGCTCCATTCACCAGCATTTTCATGCAGACACTTTACACCAGTAGTTTTTTTTTCTTACCTCATACTAATATTTCTTTGATCTATATTATGCTAAACTCCTTGATATCTGCCACCTTGATCAA
Organism: Oreohelix idahoensis; assembly: GCA_024509875.1. NCBI lineage: Eukaryota > Metazoa > Mollusca > Gastropoda > Stylommatophora > Oreohelicidae > Oreohelix > Oreohelix idahoensis. The sequence goes on along the minus strand of JAMPIV010023204.1, from coordinate 310,622 downwards.
TCATACTGTTCCTACTATGACATCTCTTAACAGCACATAATTCATACCCAAAACTAGTATTGTAGGTTATGCTATTTTTCTCCACAGGATTATTTATTTTCAAATGTACATTATTATTTTAGACCCAGATGTATATCAATACTGTCAAGAATTTTAAACATTCTCCTAAAGAGATTCCATATCCCAACCTTGACCCTCTATTATAAGATTTCCTTCACCCCACTGTTACACCATCTTTAACTTACTATTTTTCCATTCCACTATATTGAGACGACATTCTAGACTTGTGATTTTTTAAAATCCCAATCATATTAATTCCTTGGAATTACAATCATGTTGTAATCAGGAGATCCTTGATGTACCCTTTCCTCGCCACTTATTGACAACAGACACTGCTAAAACATTCCTTCTATTCTAACCTAAACTATTACTTGCAACCCTATTGGTTAGGATTTACTATTAGAATATCTAGTGTTTAGTGAATTGATTTTTATCATTCTTTAGTACTTGTGATACAAACAGAAAAGAAATCACAAGAAAAAAAAAAAAAAGGAATTCCAAGAAAACAGAAAAGACATAAAAGAAAAAAACAATTAGAATGTTTTTTATATAAGATGCTATATGTTTATATGCCACCCACACACATTTTGATGATGATAAGACAATATTGTAAAACATTGACTGCCCTGAGGGTAGCAGATGAAGAAGAAAATAAATAAATCACCCTATGCCACTCATACCCCCATCAGCTTGATCCCTGATATTCCAACAATATTTTGTTGATATCACAAGTACCCCAATGACATTTGTGCATGCTGATTTTCTGCAAATGAACAATCCCTTGAGAGCATTAGTATATGCTAACCCCAGATTGAACAAATTGCACCTATTTGTTGATGATGCCTTTGCCCATGTTAAAGAAATAGCATTTGCACATGCTGACCTAGCAAATGAAATACCCCATTACCGCATGATAACCACTAATGACACATGAGATGAAGAAGCAACAGGTTATGTATGATGAAGATGACATTTTATATTAAGGTGAAACTTTATGTTGTCACAGCTGAGATTTTGTTGTAATGTTTATGCACAAAATCCCCCACATTAACATTGGAGGAGGAATAATCTTAGTCTTTCGTGGTTACGAGATAAGACAAGGATATAATAGAATATTTGATGAATACCATGGAACAAATCAGAGCAGATGATTGTTGCACATATGAGGACCATATTTGAAGTCATTATTGAAGGATTATCAGTAGACAAGAGACACAAATGAATTATGATAATCCCATGGAACCACAGGTACTAAGGACACAAAATGGAGATTAAATAATGGAGAAAAAAAATAATGACTGAATAATTGCTACGCCCAGAGGTAAAGGAAATAGAGATGCATCCGCATTTTGGAGAAGATATCTCTTTGATTTTTGCTTATTGCCTTTGTAATATGAACATTGTTGTATAACAAATGACTATTCCTTATCACGAATTACAGAATGTTGTAAGATAGTTGGAATAAATTGACAATTTAAAATACTCATAACATACCCAGAATTACAGGAGAGAAAATAAATAAATGATTGATGAAAGTGGACACACTGAGATTTGCTCACCCCGAGGATATTGGAAAAAAAAAAAAATAATGTTATCCCAAGGACAGACATGTCACAGATATATCATGGAGATACTATGAAAAAAAAAAAAAAAAGAATATCTAGATTAGAAATGCAGCAAACTTGGTCAAGGACACCATGAAATAGACCCCCGCCCCACACTTAAGATAACTGACGGATGAGATTTTTGAATTATAAGTACCATAAGTCACCCATCTGGCTGTAGTCAGCGGATGTTACAGGCACCACATAACTCTGACTAACCCTCGACCAGCGAAGGCAGAGTTGGTGTCGAAATTTTGCACATATGTAAAAAGACATGTTTTTGTTCATGTTTTAGTAAAGTCTAGACATTTATGTTAATAGTTCTATAAATGATTAGTTGATATATTGATGATAAATATTCGCAAATATAGTACATGGACAATTAATAAGGATATATTTCCAGTACAGAATAAGAGGAATAGGAAGGATCCACATTTTAAATATTGGAGCACCATGAGCGAGGAATTGGACTTATAAAGAAAATGGAAATGGTACACTGTATGCAAGGATAACCAGAAATAATATGGATAAATAGTAGTCAGAGTGCCAGGAACTTTGTCTTACGAGAATATTGTAGATTCCTCACGATCAATTGATTATTTTCTTCCTTTCTATGTCACATTTTTTTTGAGTGATGACCCCAAAATTTTTTTCATCTCATATTGTCAAAAGTTCTTACATCTCAGTTGATAGTTCCATAAATAATTGTTTGATGTGTTTTGCATAAAGGTATTGCTAGATAAGGTACATAGGGAGTTACTAAGGATGAATTCTCAAGATAACAGGAGGACTAGAATAGATACAATGATATTGGAACACCATAAATGATACATTGGTGTTATGAAAAAAAAAAAAGGAGACAAATATAAATTGTATACAAGGATGCCTCGAGAGTGACAACATGGATACATATTGTCAAGAGTATAAGCAGTTGTCTTAAAAGAGAAAATAAAGTAATACGGAACCCAATGTAGAAAATTCATGATGATTTGGAAACTATATTTTTCTTTTCCCTTATATTTCATAATATGATAGTAACACATTCGTCTGTTGGTTGCTGAATAATGTGATGTTTGAAAATTGATGTATGGGAAGTCAAAGAAGATCTTTGAAGAATAAATATATATATAAAATAATATTTCTAGGGAAGAGTTCAAAAAAAAAAAAAAATACTGTATTGACAGAAAAGAAGGAATGATTAGAAATAACTGACTAATGGACAGGATCACCATCAGACGTACGGATATTAGAGACAAACATCACATATTTTAAAAAAAAAGGGAAAAAAAAGGGAAAAAAAAAATGTAATATAGAACATTTTCTACAGTGACGGACTTAGAACGAATTTATACACTTACCATTTAGAAAATGTCAATAACCAGAAACATTCAGATAGATAAATAAGGATAAGCCATGAGGTTTCAATGCTTTTATTGTGAAAAATGATTACTTATAAAAATGATGCTGGTCGTATTATCGTCTGATAAATATGCATATTATGTCTAGAGATGTTTTCTACATGTAATAATGAGCAAGTGGCTCATTCACTGAAAAAAAAAAGAGAACATGATGAGTACCCATGATAACATTGGCTATTTTATGAAAGTGGATTGCCATTACCATAGGAATTAGAGATTTTGGACATTTCTTGGAATATTGCAGAGTACTTGGGAAATAGAATAAATAAGTACGCCAGAAAAAAAAAAAGATTTTTTTTTAGTACTTGCAGGCTTTTAATATGGAGCAAATAACAGTACAGAAAAGAGATAACACCCCTACCACATCCAAGAGAATGTAATCAACTATATTTTTGAATGAAATGTAATAGATTATGATAATCCAGCCAAGTTCTGCAAATAAGATAGTTTATTGTTCATTCCCCAGTGTTGCCACTCGTCACATTTTTTTTAGTGATGACCTTATGAGTGTTTGGCAGATTTTGTTGGGCAGTGTTGCCAATTTGTAAATCTGGTGAAAAATATTATGATGTGATGAATAAGTTACACTTTTTGAAGTTGATGTCCACTACTAGTTTTTTTTACATAGCAGATGACCTCATATAGACATAGGACCCCAGTATAAAAAAAAAAAGGTAAAGGAACCCGTTACACGCCCATTGAGGCATATTGGGAATATGGTGTTAGGCCCATATTATCTTGACCGTCGGCACACGAGGGGTGATGTGGTCGGCATCACGCCGGCCGCCTTAACCTTCCCAGAGTAGCTCTGGTACCCATTTGGGGCTGGGTCGACCCAGGAGCCGTTTGTGGCCTAAAAATTTTCCGCCTCATCTGGGGATCGAACCATAGACCACTGCGCTAGGAAGCCAGTGCACTAACCACTATGCTACCGCGGCTCCACCCCAGTATAGGAATTAGATTAAATTTTTTGGAAATATTTTTGGACTTAGAAAAATTTTTGAACTTTAAATTTTTCTGAAAAATTTTTTTTGAACTTAGAAATTTTTGGGGATGGATTTTTGTTATTGATAGTACTCAAATGTCTCCCTACGGGATACATTTGCGGAGCCCCGGGATCTATATGTGGCCGTGTACATAGTTGTTCCTTTCGAAACAGACTATATTCTTACAAGACAGAGGAAGCACAGACCACCCAATAATTTTATATTTTATGAGAAACAGAAAATAATAAATAGTGTCACATATTTAGGGTAGAGTCGCTTCTACACGCCATTTCTAATAATTGGGTGATTTCCCCTGACCAATCGGATAGCTCAGATTTACCCCGGGGAAAGTGGAACAACGACGCCATTTGGGCAGTAGAATGAAAGAGCGCAACTCAAGAGGTCGTATCTGGTCCAGCTCTACATATTTCTTAGTTTGAGAGAATCAAACTTCAACATTTCTTATAAAATGTGTATTTCAGGACATTGAGTGGTTATAATTTTCTTACTGGTGTAAGTAGTGACAATCGTTAAATATGTATTTTGAATAGAGCTCCCAACCCTAGTCGCAGCAGAACTAGGTTCGAGGATCTGAGTCAATTTGCAAAAACATAGTCTTACACCTCAAACCATGTAGAGTAGAAAATATTCTTGTGTTGGAAAGCATTTAACTCAAGGAATGCTTATGATTATAAAGAAATCAAGGACAAATCTGAGGAGATGGGTAAATGTCGTCGAACCTAAAATAAGACTGTAACTTAAAAGAAGGAACACGGTGGAATGAGAAGGTTCGCCATATTTGACAATTGAGTAGGCCTACGAGACTAGGATGCAAAAAGGGATTTTTGCATCGATGAAAGCATCTGATGAGATGATAGAATTTTATTATACTTATTATTGTAAAAATGTTCTGAATTCCAGACTTTGTTGAAATTTTAAGTTTCATGCTGAAAGATATTAAAAGTTTTGCATGAAATCGAACGCTGTTGAAAAGGTGAATTACTACAGTTGTGAGATCTAGATAAGAAATCTATCCATTTCAATTAAATTCGCTACATCAACACCTAAGAGAAGCAAATCGAACCTGGTAACACAAATTTAAGAGAGAAATCTAAATCCCTGGTGATTAGGCCAGTTAAACATCTGCTCTCTGTAAAGTAAACTGAAAATACTGCATATACCGGCACTGCCACATGAAGGTAATTTGGTGCCGTTCCAGTCCTAAGGAACACCTGCCCCGGCCACACAGTGACAGCCGAACATTTGCTCCAGTCCTGCCCAACTTTTAGCAGTGAAAGGAGTGGCATATGGCAACAATCTTCTTCTCTCAATGAAAAACTGTTTGGAGATGCCATGAACCTTGAACTGACTACTGCCTTTAGAGTCATTAATGTAGAAGCCTGAGGACGAAGAAGAAGAAAATGAAGAAGTAGAAAAGAAATGAACAATGGGAAAGCTGTACGCGTGGCTGCAAAATTGGAATGACAAGATTGATATCCTAGGACAAAGTGGAAACCTATGTGTAATCCTTGCTCTGGAATTTCCACGGTGATCGTGGTAGAGGGAGGCCAAAGAACACATGGAGAAGAGAACTGGAGACAGGTATGAAAGGAATGAAGAAGATATGAAAGAGCTTGAGTTGATGGCACAAGAAAGGAAGACTTGGCACAAGATTGTTAACGGCCTATGTTTCTTGAGGAGCTGAAGGGCAATGTGTGAGAGAGAGAGAGAGAGAGAGAGAGAGAGAGAGAGAGAGAGAGAGAGAGAGCGAAGAGAGAGAGAGGACTGCTACAGTAACATTTAATGCTGGCCTGAATCATCCTGGAACGTGTTGGTTAATTTGGTATTCGTTAAAGTGTGACTGTTCTAGCAGGTCACAAGTGAATATGTAGAAGTACTTGCTAAAATAATCGAAACACCATCTTTATGGCTACCAGATAGCCAACCCAGAATAGTTTCCTTTCTTTATAGAAGCTCCTGCAAAAATATTCAAATGACCATCTTTATGACTGTCTAAAAGTCAAAATATATGTATAAATTACGTATAGAGTTTTCTGTCTTTATAGAAATACTTGCTAAAATAGTCATGCTACCATTTCTATGACTACCAAATAGTCAAGCTATAGGTACACACTCTACGCAGAGTTTCTTATCTTTATAGTGATAGCTAAATGAGTCAAACAACCATCTTTAAGACTACCATACAGTACAAGTATATACTCTGTATAGAATTTCCTATCGTTATAGAAGAACTTGATAAAATAGCCAAATTGTCATCTTTGTGACTACACATATATACTCAGTATAGAGTTTCATATCTTTATAGAAGTATCTGCTTAAATAGTGAAACTACAAGTATGCACTCTGTATAGAGATTCCTATCGTTATAGAAGTATTTGCTAAAATGGTGAAACTACAAGTACACACTCTGTACAGAGTTTCCTATCTTTATACAAGTATCTGCTAAAATAGTGAAACTACAAGTATACACACTGTATACAGTTTCCTATCTTTATAGAAGTATTTGCTAAATTGGTGAAACTACAAGTATACACTCTGTATAGCTTCCCATCTTTAAAGAAGTATCTGCTAAAATATTATAACTACAAGTATACACTCTGTATAATTTCCTATCTTTATAGAAGAATCTGCTAAAATAGTGAAACTACAAGTATAGATTCTGTTTGCGCAGTGTCTTTATAGAAGTAATGGCTAAAATAGTCCAAGTGCCATCTTTATGACTATAAAATAGTCCATAACATATATACATTCCGTATATAGACTTCTACATTTGCATAAGTGCTTGCTAAAATAGTCGAACTACCACCAAGGCCACAACAACTTTGCAAACTGAAACTCCCAAACATCGAACTAAAAGCACAAGCAGAAAGGATATGATTTTATCGATTGCGTGGCTTGCTTGTATACAACAAATGTTTTCAGCGCGAGTGTACTCAATTTCCGCAATAACAACAGAAACAAGAAAAGACAATTAAGATGGGACCTACTTTCACCAATTGAACAGCAATTCCCCACCACCATTGTACGGTCTGTTCCTGTATATTAACTAATGTCAACAAAACAGCTTTATTGACCCGTAAAAGCACACAGAAGCACATGCTAAACTTCAAAGCCAAAAGATAAACTCTGAACATTAACAAGTTTTTCATAAAATTAAAAGAGCCTTGTCTCCAAGACAAAGTTGATCCACAATCAAGATCCCACGTTGTCAATTCATGCATATGATCTTGACGAAGGAGAAGTTGTCGACGTGGATGCCGAGTCGCTGACAAGTGACAATTTTCAACAGTAACAAGTTACAACTAACATTTTATATTTGATTTGAGGAACAGTTTGTTAATGCAACTAAATTAAGTATGTTACTGTTAAAATATCTCATTTTCAAGAGTTCATATATTGGGGTGTTAATAAAATCATTTCTATATAATTGTGAATTTTTGGTAATAAAAAATAAAATAAAAATGAAGAAATAACTAAAAAAATTGGTAGCACACAGCTTATTTGTGCTAAAGTTGCACTAAAAGATTGTGTAAGCATCGTCTATCCCGCGTATTTGAGGCATAAAGTTGTTGATGGGTTGTGTGTCCTACAAGAGTTACTTGCCCTTAGGCTAGCTCTCCTACTTTTCTCTTCTTCCTACTTCCTGTTTTCTAAGATGGTCGATTAAACATGTCGTTATGTATTTAGTGTGTTCGCCTTCGTGATTATGCTTCGTAACGTGAGTATGTATGACAGCCAGCCACGTCTCATTATAATTAACAATATTTACTACACACAACATTAAATATCAACATGGTGGCAGCGGTGTTTATTTCTACAGAATTCGGACTATTCTGCTGAATATCTTTTAACACGTATGCTGACGTCATTAGACTTGAGGTGAGATTACTGGTTATTGCTTGCATACCATTATTAGACATTTCGTCATGGCAGAACGGCCCTTATTTCGGTTACCACCCTGCCTAGACATAAATAACGTCGAACCAGACACATTTCGTAAATGGAGACGACAGTTAGAACTATACATGCATGCATCAGAGGTGGCGTCTAAACCTGATTCTGTTCGGGTGGCCATTATTCTAGACTGTGCTGGACCTCAAGCTGTTGAAGTTTTTGATCAACTGGCAGAGGAAAGAGACCACTCTAATCCTACTAAAATTCTCGATTTGCTCCAGAACCATTGTAGCTCACGAAGCAATGAAGTATTACATACGTTCAGATTCTGGAACACACCTCTTCAAGCTTCTTTTAATTCTTTTTTGACTGAGCTGAGAACTAAGGCAGATTTGTGCAACTTTAACGACAAGGATCGTATGATAAGAGACAAAATTGTCTTTACTGTCAACAAAAGGTTACAAGAGAAGCTCTTGAGAGAAGCTGACCTCGATCTAAAGAAAGCCATTCACATATGCAGAGTCTTCGAGCAAACTGGAAACGACATAAGTGAGATGAATAATACAGTACAACCTTCTGAAGCAAGGGTTGAACAGGTACAGAAAAAATCACTCAACCATAAACCTCCCAAGAGAGACACTTTGCAGCATACTGGTAAAGCCTGTCATTACTGTGGACAAAAACATCCATTGATTAAGAAAAAGTATCCTGCATGGGGGAAGTTTTGTTCAAATTGTGGGGGAAGAAACCATTTCAAAGTTAAATGCAAGAAAGTTTATACTGTTCACACAGAGTCAGTGGAAGATTCTGAAGTTTTTCTTGCTTGTGTGAAGTCTAGCAAAGCTTGTACATCTGCACAACTCATTGTCAATGGAAAATGGTAAAATTTAAGTTAGACACGGCAGCTGATGTGAATACAATCTGTCAACGCTTTGTGATGCAAGAACAACTGTTACCCACTAAACAGAGGCTTGTTATGTGGAATGGTACTAAGATGACTCCGCTGGGAGAAGTTCTATTAACTGCTGAGAATCCTAAGACTGCGACAAAACACAATATAAGGTTTACTGTTGTGAAAAATAGATTCACATGTTTGCTGGGCAACAACACACTGCAGGATCTACAGTTTGTGACAGTCAACACAAACAAATTTATTGCTAAGGTGGCTACTGACAGTTCAGATAATGATCATAACTCTGATAACCATCTAGGTGTCCTGGGTGAAGCTGTGTTGCATATTGATCCTAATATTCGTCCAAAGGCACTGCCGTGCAGAAAAATACCATTTTCACTTAAGAGCAAGGTAAAGTCAGAGCTTCAAAATCTAATGAACAGAGGTATATTAATACCAGTAGAGGAACCGACTGAATGGGTTAACCAAATGGCTGTTGTTGAAAAGTCTGATGGTTCTTTAAGAATATGCATTGATCCTAGACCCCTGAATGAGGCTTTGCAGAGGGAGCATTACAGATTACCAACTTTGGATGATGTATTGCCTGAACTCAATAATGCCAAGATTTTCACAAAGCTGGATGTCAAGGAAGCATTCTGGCATATCAAACTTGATGAGAAGTCTAGTAAACTTACAACAATGATCACACCTTATGGTAGGTTCAGATGGTCTAGATTACCATTTGGCTTGAATGTAAGCAGTGAAATTTTCCAGAGGCATCTAGCACAAACTCTTGAAGGTCTTCATGGTTGCATCAATGTTGCTGATGACATAGTTATTGCAGGTTGTGGATCAAACAGACAGCAAGCAATTAAGGACCATGATCTGAAGCTTAAAGCACTGAAACATAGGTGTAAAGAGAAAGGCATTAAACTGAATGAAGCTAAAGCTCAAGAGAAGAAAGAAGAAATTACCTTCATGGGTCACATTATTACTGCTCGAGGTGTTGAACCAGACAAGAAAAAGGTTGAGACAATACTAAACATGCCTGTTCCTAAGGACTGTCATGAGGTTCGCAGATTTTGCGGCATGATACAGTATCTAGCAAAGTTTCTCAACAATCTTTCAGAAGTTCTTCATCCAATAAGAGAAGTTACCCGTAAGGATACTCCTTTTATCTGGTCTGCTGAATGTGAACAAGCTTTCAAGAGAGTCAAGAAACTGATTACTTCTACTCCAGTACTCGCATACTATGATCCTGATGAATCTTTGTGTATTCAAGTTGATAGTAGCAGCTATGGACTTGGGGCTGTCCTCCTACAAAATGGTCATCCAATAGAGTTAGCTTCAAGAGCTCTAACTGAAACTGAACAACGCTGGGCTTAAATTGAGAAGGAACTCTTAGCTGTTGTATATGGTTTGGAACGCTTCGACCAGTACACTTATGGAAGGAAAGTTACAGTCATCAACGACCATAAACCTTTGGCAGCCATCGTTAAGAAACCTCTGAGTCAAATTCCTCGAAGACTGCAGAATTTACTGATGCGCAGCCATCGATATGACTTTGAATTCCAATGGGTACAAGGTTCCGATCTTCTTATAGCCGACACACTGTCCAGAGTTTGTATTCATAATGTCACATTGGATTCCTTAGCTGATAGAGAGAGAGCAATGCAGGAGCTGATGCACCTGTAAGATTACCTGAAATACCAGATGTGATGATGGAAAAGATTAAAGCTGAAACTCTCAAAGACAGTGTGCTCCAGAGGTTGAAGTCGACCATTTTGGATGGGTGGCCTAAAAGAAAGTCTGATGTACCAGCTGAGCTTATACCTTATTTGACATTCGTGACACTCTGACAACAGAACAAGACATAATACTTAAAGGAGAGCGTATTCTTATCCCAAAAGCACTGAGGCCTGAAATCAAGCAGAAGCTACACGCTGCTCATCTTGCATTTGACAGCATGATGCGCCGGGCCAGAAGTTGTCTGTTTTGGATCGGCATGACAGCTGAGATTCGACAGATAGCTGACAGTTGTCCAGAATGTCAAGAAACGAAGGCAAGGAATACTAAAGAACCTTTAAACCAACACTCAAGAGGTTTATCACCCTGGGAGAAAGTTGGCACTGACATCTTTATTATAGAAGGCCGATACTATTTAGTTCTGATTGACTACTTTTCCAACTTCATTGAAGTAGACTTTCTACCTACAATGACAGCACAGTTAGTCATCAGGAAATTGAAGTCTCATTTTGCTCGTTATGGTGTTCCCAAAGTTATTGTATCTGACCAAGGTACTCAGTTTACGTCTGCACAGTTCAGATCATTTACTGCTAGATGGGGAATACTTCATGTCAAATCAGCACCAGGTCACCATAAAGCCAATGGATTAGCTGAATCTGCTGTGAAACTCATTAAGGGAATGATGAGTAAGACTGTTCAAAACAACACAGATGCATATGAGGCACTACTTGAACTTCGTAATACGCCAAAACAAGGTTTTGATCAAAGTCCAGCAGAAATACTGTTCAACAGGAAAATGCGTACACTAATACCTTCTGCAGTGAAACCCGTTGCATCTCACAGTAGAGTTATTGAAAGTAGAGGCAAGAGAGACAGATCAGTGAAGAAGTATTATGATAAAACTGCTCATGATCTGCCCAAATTGTCTCACCAGCCAGTCTACTATCAAGACCTTGAACAACCAAACTGGCAACCTGGAAGGATTGATAAGAGGCTTTCTGAAAGATCTTATCTCGTTGAAGGGGAGAATGGAGGTCAATATGTCAGAAACAGGATTCATCTAAGACCTAAAACAACACCTTTCACACCTGATCCCGAGGACCTGGAAATTAATGTCTCCTCTCCAGTTCTACCCGAGCAACAGGTTGTTTTGCCGGACATGGAGAACACTAGTGAAGTGAACATTTCCAATCCTCCAGAAGTTCATCCTTCAACCCCAGCTACTTCTAGTCCTGGGAAGGCTGGCAAAGAACAGAAACATTCTCTTCTACCATCTTGCTCTAAGAGACCTCAAAGAGATCGCAAGAAACCCTCTTGGATGAATGGTTTTGTTCACTCATAAAGAAGGGGGATGTTGATGGGTTGTGTCTCCTACAAGAGTTACTTGCCCTTAGGCTAGCTCTCCTACTTTTCTCTTCTTCCTACTTCCTGTTTTCTAAGATGGTCGATTAAACATGTCGTTATGTATTCAGTGTGTTCGCCTTCGTGATTATGCTTCGTAACGTGAGTATGTATGACAGCCAGCCACGTCTCATTATAATTAACAATATTTACTACACACAACAGTAAATATCAACAAAAATAATCTGGATATTTCTGGGTTTTTTTTTTTAGAAGAAAATCTGGGTTTATCTCTAGAACTTGAGTGGCAACCTTGCTGCCAAGTAACACGTCATTCACGACCAGCCTCTAGGCCAAAAATAAAGGGTTGTATCTTTCTCTTTCTTCTCTCCTCATCTTACTGGGTTTTTTTTTAAACCAGTGTAAAAGTATCGCGGAAGCTTTTCGTGTGTACTTGGGGGAGTGTGTAGTACAACATTTTATTTCCGATCCCAGTTTCTACTAATTACGATTAGTTGCTTATCCTTTACAGGACGTGGCAATCAACCCCAGCTTTTATTGGCTGTTTGTGATTTTTCTAGGCAATATTTTTCATTCAGTAGTTTGCCATTGCTTTCTGAACGGTACGGCGCTTATACCATTGTTAAAAATCCACACAAAGCAATCTGCTACCAAACCGCCTGCAGCAGGTTTCGAACCTGGTATATCTGGATTATGAAACTGCGTTCATATCCATTAGGCCACAGACGCCGACACTAATTACGGACTACATCAATATGAGCCGATTATCTTAAACACATATAGGGATATCCTGAAAATGAGTATGACATAAAGAATGTAGGCTTAACTTCAAGGTATCGAGTGGGACGCGTACATTATTAATGATTTAACAGTTCTTTGCCTTTGGAGCTTTATTCACAAGGTTTGATGGCAGTTCGCCTCAGGGAAACAAACGTCCATGAATAAGATATGACACATTATCGGCTCAGTTATTTTTTTTTTTCTTTTTCGATCTCGGCGTACGACGTTTCCATAGCCCCTTCGCTATCGTTTATGAATAAAGTAGCAATAACCCGTCAATAATGACGGAAGTAGATAAAAAACTGTAATATATTTTTTAAATATTTTTTAATTCAATATAAAATTTCTTTGATGACAACATTTTTTTGTGACAATGCGTGGATTTGTTTCAAAGAATGTTCCCTGATAAAAAGTGTTTTTAACAAAATCTTTCAAGTTTTCATGATTTGTTCCTGGGGTAAGGGCGACATAGAGCTGGCCGTGTCCGAAAACAGGTTCAGGAAGGAAAACTCCTACGTCATCAAAAGATTGTCCTTGCGCCTTATTGATCGTCATTGCAAATGCTAAAATCACTGGGAATTGACGACGTCGCATCCTAAATGGCAAACTGCGCTCGCTCGGTTCTAAGTCAATGCACTCGGTTCTAAGTCAATGCGAGGAATTAAGACTCGTTCTCCCTTATTACTGCCAGTGATAATTTCTGCATCAGTCAGACTGATTTGCTCGTTGTGACTGACGCTGTGCTTGTCTTTGTGCCGCTTCATGTTGTGAAACTGGGTTCTACACCGACTTTTCTTCGTTGAGTGTTACTATTTTCGGAAAAGTACATGTAAGGGAAACACTACAATTAATGCCTAACTTTCAATCACAGCTGCATCCCTTAGATGTGACCGACGTACAAACGGCGAGAATTATGGATTTTGATGATGATTGGTAATATCGGAATGAACGACGCTGAACGTTCCGGAGATTTTAGAGTTATTTCCCTTTACATTTTCCTGTACCGTGCATTTCGCGGGGTATCGAAGTGGGTTTACGTATCGCATCACAGCAGGTGGAACCCTGGTGGAACAACACCCAACAAACCCTACCACATTTACAACGGCTTAAAGTTCAAGCCAATAAGAATGCATGCATTGCAAAAATAATAAGGGAGGTCACTGCAATAAAACGTTAACAAAATTAATGATGAGAAATATCCCGTTCAACCTCTAATGGGTTAAAATTAGGATATATATTGTTTTCTTCTTCTTCGTACACTCTCAGACGTCTACTTGAATGTTTTCAAAGAAAGCAGTAGTCAGTTTGAGGCTATTTGAATCTCTGTAGAGCTTTTCCACAAATGGTACAGGTGACGGCCGTATGCGCTTTCTCTGTTCCGCATATGTTGGGCAACTTTGAAGCAGACGTTCAGCAGACATTTTATCAGTGCCACAGTTACACTGATTGGTAGTTTCTATCTTTAGCTTGTTGAATAGATGGTATCTTTTTCTTTCTTTCTTTCCTCGTTCGCCCTGAACAGGACGGTGGTTGCGTTGTGTCTGTTTGCGCCTAAGCTGTGATATCTGCACCTTTCGGTCGACGCATCCGACTTCTGCACGGCAATTTTTTAGGGACCGGGTTTGCCTTCCCATTTCGATCCGTACTCGATCAGCCAGACTGCACTGCTACATACTGTTTCCAGGACCACCACGTGGAGGCGGAGTACGGTCTTGACCAGCTCTGGTTCGCTGGTCCTAATGCAAGCAGTCAAGCTATGGGTTGCAGACTGCATTCACTATTGCTGCATCTTTTGGTCCCTAGATGGTATCTCAATCTGTTGTGGCTAGTGCGGAGTCTGAAGATTACCACTTGTTCTCTTCTGTTTTTTTTTTTAAATTGTTTTCAATTCCAAATAATAAGAATAATTGACGAAACACGAAAGTGGCATCACATCTCCTGTCAAATCATTGTAAACAGGGCAAATTAAAATGATCAATTTTGCGTGCATGTAAATAAAAATCAAACAGCAAAAGAACTAAACAAAAAAGAGAGAGATAAAACAAAACCAAACTAAAATAAATAAAAAAAGCCAACTAAACACCGAACAAAAATAAACGGAAAGTAGTGCAAAGACCTGGGGTGTTTAGTCAGATATTTAATTGACTTTCATTTGATATAAGTCATTTGTTTTTTAGGGACCTAAGACGCGTCAAAAGTGGAATGCAGTCAGCGACCCATAGCTGACTGCTTGCGTCAGAGTCAGTGAACCAGAGCTGACCAACACCCTACTCCACCTCCAAGTGATGGTCCTGGAAACAGGCTGCATCACTGCAGTCTGGCTGAGAGAGTAGGGATCAAAGTGGGAAGGCAAACCCGGTCCTAAAAAATGCCGTGCCGAAGTTGGATGTGTCGGGCCGAAAGGCGTAGATATCACAGCTTTGCAGTAAACGGCAACACAACGCAACCAACGTCCTTTTCAGGAGGAACGCAGAAGAAGAAATCTTTTTTAAGCACATCATCAGACCTTCTCCTTCTTAACGACCACATGTTAACTTTTGGTCTTGTTAAACATTGTTTGACTATATTATGCAGTTCCCTGGGTCTGTCTATTCTCAACACCTCTTATATATTTATGGGTAAATATGAAGCCTGCAAATAATCAAACATTGGGATTCTCAGTTGTTCATATCTCTTACATTTTAATGGGGTATGTGTGTGTGTGTGTGTGTGGGGGGGGGGGGGGTCGGAGTGGCTAAGTGATATGACATCTGCCTCAAATTCTAAAAGTACCGGGTTCGATTCCCAGTAGAGGGAATACATTTATGGACATTTTTTTCAGAAGCAGAAGTCCTAATAATGTCATAGCCCTCCCCCGTAGTGAGATTGGATGCCTAGTCTTCTCGGATAACAGAAAAAAATAGGTCATCCTGTGTACAAGTTGCGCACGTTAAAAATCCCACGGCAGTTTGAAATCGTAAAGTGTTGGCCATACGTCCGCTGCCGAGGCAAAATTAAAAAAATTAGAAACCTACCCACGACAAAATATTTATAGAATGTGCGATTCATATGTACACACATTGGGATTCTCGCCAGTGCTCCAGAGTTCGTGCACTGTGCTGAGATCCTCCTTGTGTGATCTAAGAGAGGAGATCGAAGCACCGATGGAGTTGTTTGTGTGCAATGAAGATAGTCCTTCAAATCAAAACCACATAATAAAACACCGTAACTCTTCTAATCACCATCATCATGTTCCGTTTTGCTCCGCCACGACTACAGCTGGTCCTCTAACAGAAAACCTTCACTAAAGCCTCCATGTACTCTTGCAGCAGTGGGTTCTGTGGCAATTAGTTATACATGATGAGGTTGCCAGCCACATGAACATCACTTCAGTTACTTCTTATGAAAGTCTTGAGGTAACAGTAATCCTATTCTTTCTGTCTCCCCCACAGACCCTGGGGACTGTGACACATCCAATATCTCAACATTAAACCTCTTTTTATTCCATTCCTTGTTTTTAAATATCCCCTGTCCACTTACGTTATTGTGCCACAAGAGATCATTTTACAGAAGTTGACCGACTTGAGCACACTCATAAAATACTTCCACTGACCGACAATTCATATATTACAACCCGAAATTATGCCCTATTTGGTGGTGGTGGGTGGGGGGAAGGGGAAATGGGCCATTTGGTCTAGGCCTCGCCTCACAGCGTTGGGGGGGGGGGGGGGGGGGGGTGTAGAGAAAGAGAGCCTCAATTTAGCCAAGGTTGCATGATCTGCCGTGCATTTCTTGACATAAAAATATTTTTAACCCCTCTTCCCAAACATTGAGAGGGCCTCACACTGTTAAACCCAACCAGAGCTCTTAGAAAGACCTACCTGCAATCATGGAATACAGAAATATGTTGTCGTAAAGTCGTGTGTAAACCCACTTCTTTGTTAATACACTATGTTGATATATACACATATGCACAGCCAATCCACGTTTAAGGAGTCACTCAAGATGGCTGGCAGACTCTGAGACAGAATAAATTACACGAAGTCACGGTCACGCAAGATGGCGGCAGACAGAATAAATTGGGCATAAAACACTGTTCGTTCGGAACTCGGGAAAACGAAAAGTACTAAAACGCAACTAACCAATCACCAGCGTGCCCCTGCCAATAAAAAGACTTAAACGCCGTGAACCAATCAAGAGGATTCCTCATGCAGTAACATCTACCTGCTGCGTCTACCTATATAAATGTGCGCATTTTATTCAAATACCCACACACACACACACGAAGACCAGCTAGAACGAGACTAGAGAAGAGAAAGCTGTCAAGACTGATTCCTGCATGCCGGGCAGACTTGCTTCACTAAATCGGGCCAAAATCTGGCTTGTATTAATCTTAGAGGGTAGGTAAACTTACTATAAATAAGTGTGAAACTAATATCACTTTTAGGAGTTTTAATATGACTATATCATGTATAATGATTGTATTTTATAGTATCATTTATAATGATTGTGTATGACTGTTGAAGAAGGAACCCACCTGAAAATAACCTACATTTGTATATAATTAATATCACTTTAGGATTTTAGTTTTACTGTGACTGTATCATCAACCGTGTGGTACCATGGCCTGAAAGGGAGCAAAGAATAGTAACACTGTTCCCATCCATGCATGTCGTAGAAAGCGACTAAGGAGGGTTGGGCATGGGGCTGCTTACCCCATCCTGTAAAAAATTTAAACCACAAAAAACTTCAACAAATATGGACAAGTCAAATAAGGAAAATAAAACACAGCCATCCAAGACAGGGGAAGGTCCTCTCGCAGGGAGGCTACGATGCAACACAGAGAAAGCCGAAAGGAGTCTGTGTTGCTGACTAACCTTCTTTCTTCTAGGAGAACTTCCAGATTTGGCACCTGGAATGTTCAGACATTAAACGAACAAGGGAAAGTGGCACAATGAGAAATGAGGGAATATAAAATCGAGGTTCTTGGAATGTGTGAAACAAAGTGGAAGGGAGTAGACAGGAAGAAACTTATCACAGGTGAATTGGTGCTGTCCTCAGGACATGAAGACGAAAGTTCACACCACAGTGAAGGGGTAGCTCTTATGTTATCTAAAGAAGCACAGAAAGCACTCATTGAATGGGAAGCTGTTGGATCTAGAATAATAACAGCCACTTTTAGAACAGCTAAAAAGAAAATACATGTAAATGACATCCAATGTTATGCACCAACTAATTCTTCTTCTTCTTCGTTCGCCCTGAAAAGGACGGTGGTTGCGTTGTGTCTGTTTACGCCGTAGCTGTGATATCTGCACCTTTTGGTCGACACATCCGACTTCTGCACAGCATTTTTTAGGACCGGGTTATCCTTCCCATTGCGATCCGTGCTCGCTCAGCCAGACTGCACTGCTGCAGACTGTTTCCAGGACCACCACGTGTCCTTTCTCCTCCCAGTGTTGGGCATAATATTGCCGCACAGATATATTTTATTCAAGTATGGACATGGGTCAGGCCATTGTTATTGTGAAGAGATGAAATGATTAAGGTTAGTACGTAAATGAACTCAGGGAAGGATGAATTAACAGTCCATGATATTTTATATTGTCAGACGCATAATCTCACTGTCGGCTGTTGGAATCCCCAACTGCGCGTGCATATAGTTATGACGTTCTGCCTACAGTAATTCGTTTTATTGGACAAGGACTGAGATATATATATATCTATTCAATCAAGTTTCATATGTACTTTTTATGATCAACATGTGTGGATTGTCTTGATGTGTAAAACTGTACATTAAAATGTGTGGACTCAATGAAATGACTTATCAAGTCAATCGAATTGCAAAGTTCAAGTATTGTTCAAAATCTTCTACCCCGCATTCGCTTAAATACCATCGAAGGCACGATTCAAACAACTAAATGAAAAAAGATGAACATATCAAAAGCAATGCAATGGCCAGAAATTTATAATTGCTTTATTCATATTACATGGAACATTGTTCAATAAGTAGTGACCCATTTTAATAGGAAGCCACCTTCAACACTTGGCAGTAATATAGATAAAGTTGGAGGGACAGACAGTGATATCAAAATAAGAATACAAAAGGCAAGAGGAGCTTTCATTGCATTGGGAAATATATGGAGATCAAGAGAAATCGGTTCCAATACGAAAATAAGAATCTTCAACTCAAATGTGAAGTCAGTCCTATTGTATGGCTTTGAGACATGGAGAACAAAGACAACAACCAAAAAGCTACAGACTTTCATAAATGGGTGCTTGCGTAGAATAGAAGGATTAAAATGGTATGACAAGGTTACCAACGTGGAACTGATGACAAGAACTAGACAAGTGCCAGTGGAACAAGAGATGAGAAAAAGACGATGGCGATGGATAAGACCCACACTGAGGAAACCTGTTGATAGCATTACAAGGCAGTCTTGTTCTGGAACCCCCAGGGCAAGAGAGGCAGAGGTAGACCAAGAAGCACATGGAGAAGAGAGCTGGAAACAGAGGTGAAAATGATGAGGAGAACGTGGAAAGAACTTGAGGTGATGGTACGTGACAGGACGACTTGGCATGTGTTTGTTGAAGGCCTATGCTCCTTTGGGAGTGGAGGGTTATGATGATGATGATGATGACTGTATCATGTATAATGATTATATTTTATGGAATCAGGTATAATGATTGTATTTCCTGGTATGAGTGCTGAAACCTAACAGTCCTTGTTAGGACTCTTATAACTCCAACCTGAATATAACCTAACAGTCCTTGTTAGGACTCAGATAACTACAACAATATTGTTAGGATATATTTTACCAGCCAGTATAGCACTTATAAGAGATGACCTGGTATATTATAGGTGGAAAGAAACGGTTGTATCACACCTAGGTGTACAAATTATTGGATGTATTTATGTAATGAATTATTAGAAAGAACGTTTTGCAAGTAGACACCTCTCTTGTCATGCTATTGCTAAATCATACTGAGCAATGTTGTCATTCATCCTACATGCAGACACCTGAGACACGCTCATCTCATATACACTAGAAATAGGTGGGCTTGATGACAGAAATTAGCCCCTATTTTTCCTTGTTACAGGTTTATTTGTGTCATCCAACCTGAGGTCATATGTTCAGGTCAATCCTGCTGCCTGGAACTTTGCAGGAGCATAGTTGTTGTATCGGAGCTACATCCTTAGTCCCCCTCAGTCTGGAGTGGGCTAAAGGAATGATCATCAGCGGGTGTTGTGTGCATCAAATTAAGAAGGACAGAGCTGTTTTAAGAGATGAGTACACATTAGTACCATTTCCGTCAGCAAGTGTGAGCAATTAACTGTCTATGAAGAAAAAGCTATTTAGCGTAGTGAGAGACAAGATTAACAGCACAGCTGACAAAGTTTCTATAATTGATTAACAGCACAGCTGATATAATTTTTTTCCTATAATTGGAAGACTTGTTGTAATATATATAAATCATATGTAAACTTACAAATCCATTGCATTCCATCTTCCAGCATCCACCCTTCAGCACAAGAGTAGATAGTGTATATACTTAATAAATAAGGAAATTGTATGAACGACTTGTCAAGTTTATAATTGTTCAGTTAAATCTGTTTCCTTGTTTTAATATCACAGTTAGTTACCCAGCAGGGTGGCATTTTATGACTGTCTCCACTCTACTAATTTTTCAAGATCAGATCATTCACAGCCGTAACTAATTTGTGATACCAGTAGTTCTCTCATACACTGGGACTTCATCATTTTCCTGCAGAAATTCTATTTCTGTATTGTCAGTACTATACTGATCCTATATACAATAAAAACCTCACGCTACATATGTCAACCATAATTTTTTTTAACTCTCATATATTACATCCACTGAGATTTGCTAAAAGAACTGTTTGTACAATCACAGTAAGGAACAATGAGTACTGCAAGTGAAGAACTGGAAGAACATTGGCGTGAAACTTACTCAACACCAAGCCTCTAACTATTCAAGAAATAGCAAGTGTTCTTCTCAAAACGCAATGCAATTCAGTTCCAGGTCCTAATGTTCTCATACAACATACAGATGTAGTAAAGTGCTTAGCTGTCTTTACTAACTTGCAAAAAGAGCAAGTAGTGGTGGCTTTGTGATCTGCTACGAATGCAAATGAAATTGAATGAATGATATATTCATCATCATCATTCCTTTCTGTTCCCCGTGGAACATAGGGCTGAAACAGTTGCTCTCCATCGATTTATATTCTGGGCTGTCTTTTTCAGCTGTGCCCAAGTCATTCCAATTTCCTTAGCTTCCTCTTCCACTGTTCTTCTCCAAGGCCTCCCCACTCTTCTTTTCCCTTGTGGGTTCCAGTCAAGGGCACCTCTGGCTTTGCTTGATTGTTCTCTTCTGAGTGTATGTCCTATCCATCCCCACCTTCTTACATAATGATTTTCATTAAAACATGTAAAAAACTGTGACAAAAAGTCGGGGGGGACAAAAAAGGTAAACAAATTGTTGAAAATCAAATTTTATTTATTTAACTTATATTTATGTTTAAAATATAACTGAAGGAACTATCAAAAGAGTAAAAACTTTACTTAACAGGTAAACGTCATATCTTTAAAAAATGTTCACTTATGAACTATTATTAATATAAATTGTTTCCTTTTTTTTTTTTCAATACTGTCTGTCAATCATCACAAAGTGAGTTTTGCCATGCATATATTATCTTCTAAAGTCCATGACTCACACAAAACTGGCACCTGACATAGCTGTCTCTAAGCATGGAGAAGTAATAGTTACAATTTACAAGCTTCATTTCTCTCTACCCCTGCATTACTGCAAATTTGGTGTAACTATAAGAAATCACTTTAATTACAAGCAATCAACACAGCAGATTCAAACTAGACCTTACTATATCACTTTAATTACAAGCAATCAACACAGCAGACTCAAACTAGACCTTACTATATCACTTTAATTACAAGCAATCAACACAGCAGACTCAAACTAGAACTTATCTTATCACTATCGTTACAAGCAATCAACACAGCAGACTCAACCATGAACCTACCTTATCACTTAAGTTACAAGCAATCAACATAGCAGACTAAAAATTGAACATGCTGTATTTTAAATATCATCACTGTCATTGTTGTTAATGCATATGTGGACCACAGGGCAAGATATCAGGGAGAAAGCAATAAGTCTACTGTGCCTCTTCAAGCATTTTGTAAAACAAACTGTTACAGTAATCATCACTACAAAAGCACATGAAAGACATCAGCACGAGTATCCTGATAGAAAGCAAATTGGAAATGGTGACCTTTGCTTCTTAAGGAGCAATAAATTAAAAAAAACTTTATAAAGACATTCACACTTTGTCGTTATTTACTGCATTAACAAAATGTTTCTCTAAAACCATTCCTTTCTTTTCTTCAGAACGCATAATTACGAAAAAATAATCTCTACAAATATGTAATTATGATAACAATCAGTTGTTCAAATATAACGCTACAACAATAACATATCTCCCAAACATATAATTATGACATGTCAATATTACAACAATCTTCCCTCCAGTCATGCCATTTTGACAATGTACCTCCCAAACATTTAAATCTGACAATGAATTATCTCCTGGACAAATATTTTAATAAACACTTGAAAGACTTCGTTGATCTATATTATGATACCCGCAATTCAAATTCTCAAAAGTACAGACAGAAACCTAACACCTATGTGAAGGTCCACATGTCGGCTTCAGTAAATCCAAGACTTGCTGTGCCTTATCCCTGACACTTCTGCTTTTGTCACCTGAAGCTACATCCTGCAGCAATGCTAACCCGTCTGCATCCAGCAATGCCAACCTTCCCTTAAAAATTTAAACAAAGAGTATAAAACTTTTCAATGGATAACATTTTTTAACTTCAAGGAAAATTCTAAGAATGAGATGGACAGCCAAAAAGACTTATTAGGATGTCCTGCAACAGGTCAATGCACAAAATAAATCTATCACAGCTAAATATTTTCTACGAAATGACAAAGATGAGGGAGTGAAGTCTGTAAAAGAAAAGCCACTGTCACATAAAGTTTAGCAAAGCAAGCAGTCACATCAGGCTAAACAGGTGGTACAACATAAAGTTTTAGTATTTTCTTCTGCTTTTCCATCTTTGCGCCTTAAGAAGTGAGCATACATGCCACACCTCGGAGATGAATATCCTGTACACAAAATCCAGAAACCTAGTACAAAGACTGAAAGAATGTATCAAAAGAGTTAATTCGTGTAAAAATGTTTTCAATTACAGTGGGCTGCATTATAATTGAGGCATGGGGACTTTGCCTTTTAAAGCAGGTCTTTACTTGTTTTAAAACCCAAACAATAAATGTCCGAGTTTATTTTACACTGTAAAAATGATGTGATCGTGTCATCATTTAGTCTATTTCTGTGCTTAATTATCACTAACAGACTGGGAAATCCTGTGTTCGATAGGATCTTATAATTCTGAGACAGTATTAAAGGGTGTGGGTTAAAATCCTAAACCTAACCCTGAACACAAACATTAATCGTAACCCTAATTACGTTCGTGACTTACAAGGATGACATTGAAGAAGACGTTCCACTGTTCTCACAACTAATTTTACTACTTCGTTATTATTATTATTGCAAAGAGAAAAATGTAACTAAACTATATTATCCTGTTTATGTGTTGTAATTTTAAAAATAATAAAATCATGTTATCATATACAATTTTTTTTAAAAACAAAACGTTCATAATTTGCAACAAAAATATAAACATGCACTAGCGTAATTTATTCACTACTAAACTTCAGAAATGAAAATAGCCATTTTAGCCTAATTGACAGTTTTAAATACCCATATGACTATAGTGGGATAAAGAGAGAGGGATAGTACCTCACGGTGAGAGACAGCCATGTCCTTTTTAGGATAGTCAGGATCCTATTTGGTTCTCCTCTCTTTATCTAGCTCATGTATGGCTCCTTGAATACTGCTTGTGTACGGCGGTGGCCACATCCCGGGCAACAGTCTTGGCTGACTGGCTAAACTACATGGGTGGAGTAGGAGCAATCTTACTGAAGGGAATGTCCATCCCTAGTACACAAAGACTGAGACGGTGAGTGAGGCGGAGGAATCTGAGAAGATCAACGGCTCACAAAGCGAAACAGCAAAGTGTGTGGCGCACTAGAGGCATGTCGGACATAGAAAAAGACAATGACTAGCCACCATGGAAGAGATTGGGGCCTTACCCCGTACTTCCTACAGAACGTAATGGGATCACAACAACAAGATAAGAATCGATATGTAGAGAACTCTCTGTCCCCTGGGGAAGAATCTACTGTACAAATTAACAGGGACGAGGCAACTCCTCTAATGAGTAAGGAAGTACAAAATGACAAGTGTTCCTTAAATTCTGTTGAAAGGGAGCATTCTGAGAAAGACCACCTAAAAACTAGTAGGAGAAGCCTAAAAATAGGAACATGGAATGTTAGAACTCTAAACAGAGAAGGAAAGCTTGACAATCTTATATTAGAGGCAACAGACATGAAACTCGATATACTGGGAGTTGCAGAGGCAAGACTTTTGGATACAGGCTACATAACAAGAGACCAGTACATGCTTATACACTCAGGAGGAGAAAAACATGAAAGAGGGGTAGGAATGTTGATAAAGAAGGAGTTAGAAAAATATGTATATGGATACTGGACATACAATGACAGAATGATGTTACTAAAGATGAGAGCAAAGCCATTCGACATATCAATCTTACAAACTTATGCACCAACCAAAGATCACAGCGTGGAAGAAATAGAAGAATACTATGAAGAGCTACAACACACACTTAAACCAGTCAAATCTACAGATGTGTTGATAGTAATGGGTGATATGAATGCAAAAGTAGGAAAAGAAAAATACAAGAAAATAGTAGGACAGTATGGATTAGGGACAAGAGATGATAGAGGAGACAGACTTATCCAGTTCTGTGAAGAAAACCAGCTGGTCATATGTAACACCTTTTTTTAACACCACCCAAGGAAATTATACACATGGAAAAGCCCAGGAGATGTAATATGAAATCAAATCGACTATATCATGATAAAACATAGATTTAAGAGCAGTGTCACAAGTGCAAAGACACATCCTGGCACCGACATAAATTCAGATCACAATCCAGTCATCATCAAAGTAAATATAAAGCTGAAAAGAGCAGGAAACAGAAGACAGGAGGAACCCCAGATAGAAATATCAGCGCTGAAACAACCAAATATAAAACAGAAATATTTAATCGATGTCAAAAATAAATATCAACAGTTATTGACAGAAAGCATGGAGCAGTATAGAAGAGAAAACCCAGAAGAAAAAGCAACCGCAAAATGGGAATGCTTAAAAACAAGCATACAATCAGCAAATACAAATTTACCTAAAAAGGAGTCTAAGAAAAATCAAATTTGGATGACAGATGACATCTTGAATAAAATGGCAGAAAGAAAGAAAGCAAAAAACACTCCAGAATATAAAACAATAGACAATGACATACATACTATGTGTAGAGAAGCAAAAGAACAGTGGATAGAAACAAAATGCAAGGAAAAAGAAGACTTGGAAGCAAAGCACATGACAAGAGATATGCATGAAGAAATAAAGAAATTATCAAATCGGTCGCGGTTAGCACAAGGAGGAAGCTGTATCAAGAACAAAAATGGTGCAATATTACTTGATGAGAAAGACATATCAAACAGATGGGCAGAATACGTGAAAGAACTATTCGAGGACAACAGAGGTAAAAAACCATCACCAGATTCTAATGAAGGCCCAAACATTCTCAGATCAGAAGTAGAGAATGCCATTCATATGATACAAAATGGAAAATCAGCAGGCATGGATAACATAAAAATTGAAATGATAGAAGCTTTGGAGAGCTTTGGTATAGACACAATCACAGAAATATGCAACAATATATAATATACAGGTTATATACCACACGACATGAAGACATCAGTTTTCATAACATTGCCCAAAAAACCAAATGCAACAGAATGTTCAGACTTCAGAACAATCAGCCTGATGAGTCATGCAATTAAGATACTGCTCAAAATCGTACAGGAAAGAATAAAAAGTAAAGTAGACAGCGAAATCCAAGAAGAACAGCTTGGTTTTAGATGGAACAGTGGAACAAGAGAGGCAATATTTTGCCTAAGAATATTAGCAGAAAAATATACAGAGGTCCAAAAAAGTATGTATATGTGCTTCATTGACTATAAGAAGGCTTTTGACAGAGTCCATCATGAGAGGGTGATTGAATGCCTCAAAGACATAGGTATTGATGGAAAAGATATAAGAATACTCAGTAACCTTTATTGGGAACAAACTGCCACAGTAAAATCGGGAAGGAGTTATTCAACATACATAGACATAAAAAGAGGTGTCAGACAAGGTTGTGTGCTGTCCCCCTGCCTATTTAATTTATACACCGAAAAAATTTTCAAACAGATACAGGAAATACCAGGACTGAACATCAGTGGAAGGTCAATAAACAACCTCAGATATGCAGATGATACCGTGTTGTTAGCTGAAAGCGAACAGAAGTTACAAGAACTAGTGAAGCAAGTGAACAGTATAAGTCATGAATATGGACTCGACATTAATATTGAGAAAACAAAAACTATGATAATTAGCAAAACAGACGATAAACCCACATTAAAGATAAGCGTAAATGGGAAAATCCTGGAACAAGTCAAGAGCTACGTATATCTTGGTCATATAATAACAGAAGATGGCAGATGTGAAACAGAAATCAAGAAGAGAATAGGAATGGCCAAAGCTACATTCAACAACATGAATCATATACTGACATCCAAACAGTTATCTCACAAATTAAAACTGAGAATCATAAAGTGTTATATATATTCTGCATTTCTGTATGGTGCAGAAACATGGACGATGAATAAGTATTTGGAAGAAAGAATTGAGGCTCTTGAAATATGGATATATAGAAGAATGGGGCGTATCTCATGGAAAGAGATGAAAACAAATAAGAAGGTCCTAGAAAATCTAGGTATGAAAAGAGAACTAATGAGGGAGGTCAAAGTTCGGCAGCTAAAATACTTTGGCCACATAAAAAGGCATAACACCTTGCAGAAGACCATAACAGAAGGGAGAGTTGAAGGCAAACGTGCAAGGGGAAGACAGCGCTATAAGGGGGAAGATAACATCAAGAGATGGACAGGAAAGAGTCTATCAGAGTGCACCACCAAGACAAGAGACAGAAGACGTTGGAGATCCATTACAGCCAACCTTCGTTGTGGAGATGGCAACTGATGATGATGATGACCATAGTGTCAATCGTCGAAATGACAAACATCGATAGTAATTAATTATTTTATAAAAATAACTCGCTGGATGATTGTAATAATGATATATCCACCAAAGAAAATCAGAATGTTTTTAAAGAAAGGAAATTAAAACTTAGAAGAGAAGTAACTCCAAAAAAACTTTTACAGGGGCTCTGATCGGGGTTAAGATTTGCCTTGCTTTCGTGATTTTTTTTCTTCTTTCAGTTTCATAATTCTTTTTGTACTATTAATAAATGTACATGTCTAACACACATTCTACAAGTTTTAGTGAAATCGCGTAATATGTAGTGGTATCCACTTTTTGTGTGTGCAGCCGTAAATAATAAATTATGCTCAATGCGACGTAATCATCAAAATAATCAGCAACGTGCTGGCTGCCATCAGCATTAGCGAAACATTGTTGAATGAACAACACTGTTATGAGTAAAGTTCATAACATGTATGTCGATATCAATACAGTTCGACATGTAGTTGATTTGTTTATGAGACCGTTGCCCTGGTTTCAGGAAGTGACGTCATTACTTTTGGTGGCCTAAAGTTGCAGACGCCAGTTTTGCAGTCTGCTAACAAAAGCATCCCTTGGCTTTGGGGATTCGCTGTGTGTCTATTCAAGGCATTGGACATATGTGTTTTATGCTCCTGAGTGTTTGAAGATTTACTGGTCATATTCCTTTGTATTACGCCACTAGGCGTGATGGCCACTGACTGCTTTGACGGTCGGCGGCTAAGGATCAAAGAAGAAGAAGAAGATTCCTTTGTATTCCCTCTCTGGATCCTCCATACACCTCCGTGTGAGGATGCCAGTATTTATGTAAGAGGAATGATGTGTGACCTGATGAACGTGAGTTGAATTATTATAATAAAAACTGTGTGGAAATGTCTTTGACATCGTTCCAGTTATAAGACTGTACAGCGACACTACAGACTGTCTAGCTGATGCCATAACTTTATGTGCATATTATCAAGATATTTTTGAAGCCTCAAGATGTGTAATAAATCGTTATGTGAATCGTCCAACCTGGCCTGTGGAGTGTCATTCATATTTTGAAATATACGGCTTTTTGGGCGGGGATTAAATGGACATACCCTATCTGTGCTTGGTTTGGAATCTGTGTATGATTCCATGTGATATTAATCATAATATATATGAAAGACTTCTAGCCTCAACATAAGAATATAAGCCCATAAAAAGGACCGTATCAAACACACCACGAGGATTCTCGCAAATCCCGCATCAATCGAACAATAGGCAGCTTGATTTCATTAGTTGATTTTTTATTCACGTGGCCTAACATCTTGCCGATTCTCAGGACGCAAATATCGGCCAAGGTGTGGCACAAGACGATCGATTTATACACATATTTAATCTTCTTCTTCTTTGATCCTTAGCCACCGACCGTCAAAGCAGTCAGTGGCCATCACGCCTGGTGGTGTCTTGAAGGGCAACAACAAATCGATTCCACTTTGCTCGGTCGGTGGCCATCCTTCGTACAGTGCCCCAACTCTGGTTCATTCTTTGCATCTCAGCCTCCACAGTCCTCTGCCAAGTTGTTTTTGGTCGGCCTCTCTTTCGTTTTCCTTCATATTAAGCTGGTAAAGTTAATTAAATCGTTCCTGTCAGACAGACAACAAATAGTCTCTTACAATAATTCCTTGTCAAACCCAACCGTTGTCCATACAGGTGTTCCTCAGGGCTCTATTCTCGGCCCTCTTCTATTTACTGTATACATTAATGATCTTCCTCTATACTTCAAACACTCATCATGTGACCTTTTTGCCGATGACTGTACTGTCTATACTAGTGATAAATGTTGCACTACACTAGAACAATCTTTACAAAATGATACACATAATCTTATTACGTGGAGCAATGAGAATCGCATGCAAATAAATATTAGTAAAACAAAATGTATGTTAATATCAACCAGACAAAAACTACAAAACTTGCAGAAAACAACACTTCAGCTCTTCATTGGAACATCACTAATTGAAAACGTAAATGAACACAGAACTCTAGGTATCACTGTTGACCAACACCTAAGTTGGAACTCACATGTACATGCACTCACAAAGCAAACAGCACAAAAAGTTTACCAATTAGCCAAAATTAAACATTTCCTGGATGAAGAGGCAAGGAAAATGTTCTACATATCTCATATACAAACGCATCTAGACTATTGTTCCACAATCTGGGATGGTTGTTCTGTCTCCAACACAAAAAGGCTCCACTCGCTTCAAAAACGCTCAATGCGCCTTGTTGCTGATAAACACCAATCACATTGTATAATAATAATAAATTCTTTAAGCACCAAACACAGCGCATAAGGCAGAAACCAGTGCTCTCCAGGTTGTACGTTGTGACGCCACTCCTTTTAGCTCTTGCACATTGTTTAATCCCAACGTTCTTCCTTCTCTTATTATTGTTCTTCTGTGTGTTTCTTTTGGTATTCCTTTTTTCCTCTTACCCTCAGGAACCCAAGTGAGTGCCTGCAATGGTATTCTGTTGTTTTGCATTCGTGATCAAGACATTGTATAGATTTATATAATTATCTTCAAATATTACCCCTCAGGAAGCGCTTCCTCTTTAACAAAGGGAAATTTATTCACAAAATCCTGTCACAGAATGCTCCAAAGTATCTTTGGCCGCTTTTAAAATACAATGACAGATGTAGTCAGCGCTTAAACAAATTACAGGTACCCAAGCCCAGGCTTGACCTATTTAAAACTAGTTTGGCTTACTCAGCTGCTCATCTTTGGAACAATCTTCCCAATGACCAGAAAAACACGCACAGTCCTTACTCATATAATCGTATACTGTTCAAATACTTTATGAGTGCTGATTATATGCCACCCTAACTGATTGTGTTGTTCTTTTATCTAATATACTGTATGGAGGCTCTGATGATCTAGTTTTCATTACAATATACTTATTCTTAATATTATATTCTTAATAACTTATATTCTTAATTTTATGATCAGGTACTGTTAATGTATGCTGTTATACTTCCTTGTAATGTTGCTCTGCCCTTAAATTAATACTTTCAGTACGCTGGAGAATGTTGAGTAACAGTAATAAAAGATGAGCAAGAGGATGGAAGAATGCAAGAGGGGACTGTGTCCAATTTTCAACCCTTGGCAAATTAATTGCTTTCATATATGTCTATCTAACTATCGACCTTGTCTGATTCTGGTCTTGAGTTTGGGATGCAAAGACAGCGAGGAAAGTAACTGTTTACCCACCTCATCTTGATGAACCTAAAAAAAAAAAAAAGTCCCTGAGTCATTCAGTTGAACACCGTATGAACATTTTACAAATTCTCATAACATACCTCTGAATATGTCTCAAATCACTAATTTACAGTACGAAGAATTTGATTCTTATGTCTTGTTATGGTTTTTTGTTGTTGTTGGTTTTTTTTTTTTTTTCCCAAATTCATTATTATTATTAATTTTTTTAATTTTTTTATTATTATTTTTATTTTATTTTAAAAACACTTTAATTATGATGATTATTGCAAATGTAATATTACTTTTATAATGATAAATGCCTTAATAATGCTTAAAGTAAATGTGAGGATGAAAGGATATTAGTATACATGATAAGAGAGAGAGGAAGGGCAGAATGTCAGATGGGCCTGCGTGCCCAATTCTTAACCCTTTGAAAATAAAGTTTGTTCGTTCGTTCGTTCAGGGGTCCATAGCATAGCTGTTCTTGTGATGGCATCGGGGTCTCTTCTGAGGACATGGCCAACCCAGCTCCAGCATCTGCCAGCTATGATGGTGTACATGTCCTCTTGCTTGCTCTGAGTAAGCAGATCTTGGATGGTGATGGTATTCGGCCAAAAGATTCGGTGAATTTTTATTAGGCATGTTGTGTGAAAAGAGAATAATTTCAACATTTCCTTCTCTGTAACTCTCCAACATTCCGCACCATAGAGAAGCACAGAAAGCACACAGCTCTGATATAATCTTAATTTTGTGCATGTGCTGTACTGAGAGGACTTCCAGATGTTGTTTAGACTAAAAAAGGTTGTTCTTGCTTTGTTCATTCTGTTGTTGATGTCTATGCTTGCTCCGCCGTCGGGTGTTACAATGCATCCTAGGTATGTGAAGGTGTCTGTCTGTTCCAGTTGCTGATTCCTTACTGATATGGGCTCAGGGCTGCTCACATTGAGCGTCATGACCTCTGTCTTCTTTAGATTGATGTTCAAGCCCACCTGCTGGCTATACTTATTAAGGCTATTCATTTTTTCCTGGATGTGTTGATGTAAATGTGCTGGTAGGTCAATGTCATCTGCATATTCCAGATCTTCCAATGTAGAAAATGTAGTCCATCTTATTCCTCTTGGACTGCCCTCTGTTGTCTGGCGCATCATCCAGTCTATGACTGTTAAAAATAGAGTGGTTGATAAGGGGCATCCCTGTCATACTCCTGTCTTCACCTCAAAGGTTAGGTTGCTCTGCCCAATGCTACACGTAAAGTTGGCATTGAGGCTTTTTATGATTGACACTTTGCAGCTTGGAATTCCATAAGCCCTCAGTATTTTCCATAAACTGTCCCTATGTATACTGTCAAAAGCCTTTTCAAAATCAACGAAATTAAAGTACAGCTGTCTGTGCTACTCTGAGCACTGCTCGATAATGTTCCTGAGGGTAAATATATGATCTACACATCTTCTGTTCTTTCTAAATCCTACTTGTTCTTTCCTCAGTTTGTGGTCTACTGCTTTTGAAATTCTCTGTATAATTATCCTGCCTAGTATTTTGCTGGGAACTGAGAGAAGAGTTATTCCGCTCCAATTATTGCAGTCTGCAAGATCTCCCTTCTTGGGCAATTTGACAATTATTCCTTTGTTCCACTCTGTTGGTGTTGTCCCTGTTTTCCAGACTTGTGCAAATAGTGGTTCTAATAGTTCTGCTGCTACCTCAGGGTCTGCATTTAAGTTATCATGGTAAAGGTCAAGGATCCCGTTACATGCCCATTGAGGCATATTGGGAATATGGTGTTAGGCCCATATTTTCTTGACCATCGGCACACTAGGGGTGATGTGGTCAGCATCACGCTGGACGCCTTAACCTTCCCAGAAGTTGCTCTGATACCCAGTTGGGGAAGTTATCATGGCCAGGAGCTTTTCCATTCTTTAAACCTTTGATTGCTGTGATGATTTCTTTTTTTCGTGGAATATCTGTATTTACATCTAGATCATTTTCAGCCTCAGGAACATTCAGCTGAGTCTCTGGAGCATAGGCCTTCAACAAACTCAAGCCAAGACCTCCTGTCCTGTGCCATCACTTTCAGAATGTAAGAATGAAAGAAGGGAAAAGAAAACGAGAACTATAACACTATTTTTATTATTTCTTCTTCTTTGATCCTTAGCCGCCGACCGTCAAAGCAGTCAATGGCCATTACGCCTGGTGGCGTCTTGTAGGGCAACAACAAATTGATTCCACCCTGCTCGGTCGGCGGCCATCCTTCGTACAGTGCCCCAACTCTGGTTCATTCTTTGCATCTCAGCCTCCACAGTCCTCTGCCAAGTTGTTTTTGGTCGGCCTCTCTTTCGTTTTCCTTCAGGGGTCCAAAGCATAGCTGTCCTTGTATTCTTATTATTTAGTCACTAATAAAAACTGTCACCAAATGTAAAAACAGAAGAAAACAAAAAAAAAAACCACAACACTATTTTTTTAATTATTTTGTCACTAATAAAAACTGTCAACAAAATGTAAGAACAGAAGAAGAAAACAAAAACCACAAGACTATTTTTAGTATGCCATCATCACCGTCATCATTGTGCTCACTGTGGAACATGGAGCCACAACCACCACAGCCGGAGCCACAACCACCCCAGCCGAAGCCACAACCACCACAGCCGGTGCCACAGGAATCCTGTACAAAACATTTACATGCTCTTGCAGTGGTGGTTTCTATGGCAATGTGTTTTATATGATGGGGTTGCCAGCCCTTGGCCATGTCTGCAGAATGGGAGAAAATCAGCTACCACAACAAGCATGGGAAACTAAGAGCCTGGAATCCAGACCTCCAGGACGACCCAGAGTCCGTTGGGAGGACAACATTAGACAATCTTTGAAGGACCGAGGACTAGAATGGAACCAGGCCAGGAGGAAGACAGCCGATAAGATAGTCTGGCATCCTCTCTTCCAAACCTCTACACCTCATGGTAAAAGAGGAACGACCACGTAAGGTTGCCATCATGATGCAAATTGTTAGTATTTAGTCACTGCTTAAAAACTGTCAGCTAAATGTCAGAATGAAACACAAATTAAAACAAGACATCAGCCCAGTTAAACAAAAAGAAACCATGGGGTTCTGGGATCACATACCTGTTCTGTTCCTATGTCAAGATCCATCAGAACTTTTAGAGCTGTCTCTTGTATTTCTGACTTGGGGCTGGTAAGTAACTTGACAATAACATGCCCAGCCCCATGTTCAACGAGATATCGGTACATTAAACTTGAAACTTTCAATGTCATTGACAACAGGTACAATCCCTGTTTGGAAAAAAATAGGGGGTGGAGTGGAGGGGAAACCAGTGGAACAAATGTATTAAAATGATTGCTATTACAATCAATACCCTTTAAGTCCCCAAGGGGCATAATAATAATAGTAATAATAGCCCCTTCAGTCATAACTGACAATGGGAATACACTCCTGAGGTGATAGCCCTCACAGTTGCTTATTTTCCTGGTGTTCCTTTCGACATTTTATCATCCCTTCTGCTTGCCATGAAAGCTTCTTTTTGCCCAATCTGAGGTGGCATTGTAGAGAGCATCGCCACTTGGTGTGATCGGCAGCTTCATCCTCCCAGGTTGCTGGATTTATTTCCAGTGCCATCATGTCTTTCTTGCCCACATCTTTGAACCTCATCTGCAGTCGCCCAACTATCTGCCAGTTGTCTGTAAAGATATCTTTCGGGATGCGACAATCTTCCCCCATAGGAGATACCTTTCAAAAACACATATGCACATTCTCATGTCGCATGCCACCAGCTCAAGCTTTTTCTATGTATTCCTTACTTACTTAGTCGTTCCCCTTCTACCGTGAGGTGTAGAGGTTTGGAAGAGAGAGCGCCAGACAATCCTATCGGCTGTCTTCCTCCTGGCCTGGATCCATTCTAGTCCTCGGTCCTTCAAAGATTGTCTAATGTTGTCCTCCCAGCGGACTCTGGGTCATCCTGGGGGTCTGGATCCTTGGCTCTTTGTTTCCCATGCTTGTCGTGGTAGCCAATCTTCTCCCATTCTGCAGACATGGCCAAACCATCTTAGATGGCACTGTTCTACTTGAGTCTGCAGGTGGTGGGATTTTAGGCCTTGACGTTTCGTCTGGTTGCGGACCATGTCTCTTCTTGTTACTTCAACCACCTTCCTCAGATACCTCATTTCTGAGGTTTGGATCTGGCTTTTGTGGGTTGTAGTCATCTATGTATTCCTCATCATCTTAATCTCTGGCTCATGTTCTCTACTCCATATGTTTTTTGATCTACATCGGCCATTACAATGGGATCTGGAATGTTTTTTAGTATGTGTTCAAATCAGGTAATGAAAGTTTCACATTAGTTCTTTGAAATGAAAAAAAAAAAAACTACTTTGTTAATAAATAATATTTTATTATTTAGTCACTGCTTAAAAACTGAATGACAATGAATGTCAACTACAAACATATTTTTCACCCCCCCTCCTCCCCCAAAAAAACCACTGCATTATGTCCCCTTGCAGAAAGCCTGCACAAAGCATCCACATGCTGAGGCAGCAGAGGATTCTACAGCAATGAGATGCCAAACCTGGAGATTCTCCTAGAAGAAAAACAGGTTAGTCAGCAACTCAGACTCCTTTTGCCATTCATTGCGTTGCGTTATACCTCCTTACCAGAAGACCTTCTTGTGTCTTGGACGGCAGAGTTTTATTTCCCTAATTAAAGTTTTGGTCACCTGCCTCAAAATTCTTGTAGCAGCCTGGTGACTGGGAGATTTAACACTCTGGCTG
Organism: Oreohelix idahoensis; assembly: GCA_024509875.1. NCBI lineage: Eukaryota > Metazoa > Mollusca > Gastropoda > Stylommatophora > Oreohelicidae > Oreohelix > Oreohelix idahoensis. The sequence goes on along the minus strand of JAMPIV010023204.1, from coordinate 275,524 downwards.
TTATATCATGGCCTTTTTTTTATTTTGTTCCTTGTCGTCCTTTCTCTCAGGCTACACTTTCAATGGATAAACAAAGGGATAGTTTAAAGTGAATACTCACATTCAGTGCAGTTTCCTCATCATCATTTTGGCAAAGGCTAAAGATAGCTTGCAGAAATCTGGGTTGGAACTCGACCAGCGCACGACAACTTGGCTCAGCTGAAACATATGGCTCAGCTGAAACATAAATAACAAAACAAACTAAAAGAAAAACAGGTACACCTACTTTCACCCTCTCTTCTGCATGGCTTAGAAAGGAAATAATGAAAACGATAATCAAGAAGTCATTAACCTTTGTAAATGCAACACAATTGTGCCAGATAGGACTAAAGTTGTACGACAGTGATCATAAATATGGAACTCATGGAAAGCACCAGACCACAACAGTCATCATAAATGTGGAACTCACGGAAACCACCAGACCACGACAGTGATCATAAATGTGGAACTCTTGGAAAGCACCAGACCACAACAGTGATCATAAATATGGAACTCATGGAAAGCACCAGACCACAACAGTGATCATAAATGTGGAACTCACGGAAACCACCAGACCACGACAGTGATCATAAATGTGGAACTCTTGGAAAGCACCAAACGACGACAGTGATCATAAATACGGAACTCACGGAAAGCACCAGACTACGACAATGATTATAAATGTGGAACTCATGGAAAGCACCAGACAAGTACTAACACACAGCTTCTTAACCTGTTTTGTGTGCCATGGATCCCTTTGATTGTCCAGTGAAGGTTAATGTTATGGACATCATCTTAGAAAAAAAATGTACATAAAAGCATAATTTAAAATGTTATATGGAGCCCCTCGGGGCCCACGGTCCACATGCTATGAAGCTCTAAACTAGTTGAACAAATGGTGTAGTAGAGATACAGGCATGGCTATATGTCTGCTATACCAGACAGTTAAGCTGCTATATCACAGCATTGATAGAACCATTAAAAAAATCCGTATCACTGTCAGGTCATCTGAAGAGACAAAGACAGAATAGGGCTGATGCACCCTCAGGAATGTCGTACAAAGGTAACTAAAGTGAGGCTTGCTTGGGGCTGGACAACCACATTATGTCAAACAAATAGCCACAGAAACCACCACAGCAAGAGCACATAAATGCTCAGGCTTCCTGCAAGGGGACCAGCTACAGTGGTGACTCCTATGCTCCATAAGGAGCACAAAGCAAAAATAATGACGAGGTGATGTATCAGACTAGCATTACAAGGCAGTCCTTGTTCTGGAATCCACAGGGAAAGAGAGGCAGAGGTAGACCAAAAAACACACAGAGAAGAGAACTGGATACAGAGGTGAAAATGATGAGGAAAACATGGAAAGAACTTGAGCGGATGGCACAGGACAGGAAGACTTGGCATGTGTTTGTTGAAGGCCTATGCTCCTCGGGGAGCTAAAGAGTATTGATTGATTGATTGATCTATCAGACCTGCAGTGGGTAATTCCTTCTCACTGAGCCACAGCAGCAGCTCTCCCCCCCCCCACACACACACACACACACAGAAGCCTGTATTCAAAGCACATGCTCCTGCAGCAGTGATTTGTGCTGCAACATTTTTTACAAGATGAGGCTGTCAACATCTTCACATTAGTTGCCTTCTGTGACACGCTCAACTTCTTTATTTGCCTTCTCAGAGACCCTTAAGAACTATTTCGGTATAGGAAATCTCAGCTTACATTAAATCAGGGGCCGGTAACAGGTCGATCTCGAGCTACCGATAGATCCCAGTGGATGATCTGGTACATATTTGGAGAAGAAGAATGTTTAAACTAGGAACATTTCGTACTAGTCTTCTCCTGCCGGCACTTAACTCATTCTGCCCAAATAGGCGTTTGGCGCGCCAGATAGGCCTATCATTATACCCAGGGTGTACGGCGCGCCAAGGTGATATATGCCGCATTTAAGCGGAAAATTATAGAATATCTGGTGATAAGCCAGTTTAAAATTATGTCAGCACATCCGGCACATGTGAATGAACGTTTGTGAGCGAAACAAAAAATTTATGAAGTTACAATTGTGTGCTTTATATCCATTGCTAAAGTTGCTTTGGATCTAGCCACAGGCCGCGTGGTACGCCCACTTTATAAGATTCCAAAATTGAACTAAAAATTAGAAAATAAGTGGTCATAGTGTTCATGTCATGTAAACACTTCATGTGGACATCGTATTTTGAACTGGTAGTGAAATAATTATATTCGTGATTAGTTTTTGCATACTTTTATCAATTAATGACGTCATATGGTTATTTGTTTAGATGTATTGTAGTCACATACATAACATTCATAAACTATTATGAATAGTAGCAATATTCTAATACTTGTAGCAATATTCTGCAGCCAATTTCCTAAAGTTTGATGCATAATACACATATCTACTAAATTAATATGTGTCTACTGCCTGTTTTAAAAACATCACTTGTAGAAAAAAAATTTCTGCATATTGGGTCCTGGGTAAAACTGAAAAAATGCCTGGGTTAGAATGAGTTAAAATAGTAATATCTCCAGGAACAGCAGTACTTTTTCCTTGTTTCCAGTGAAAACTCATGCGCTCGTTACTATATTTTATTTGTGAATTGAATGATATAGGAAAGCACGTAAAAGCCATAGCTACATCTGGGGCTCTAGTGACTCCTCCAAGCTTAGAGTAAAAAAAAATGCTGGGTTCTCAACATGTTTCACCACAGGGGAATCCATGGAAGTGTGTGGATAATTTCAAGGATCAATGAGGGTGTAATTAGCCTCAGACAGAGGTTCACATCCCCATCCATATACTACTTAGTTGATGACTCCAGAAATGCCTCCAATACAGTTTATTTAGAATACCATTGTTTCGTTTGAGATTTACACAGCTCTGTTGATGGAATTACAGAAAGCAGATCATATGGCGGCTATAAAAGTTGTTTTGTTTAAACTTGAGTTTGTCTGAAAGTTTATTTTTGAGGATATCTTTGTCGTGACAATGGGTGTGTAACGGGATCCTTTACCTTCTTTTGTCGTGAGTGCATTTCGCGCATGTTTTAATTGTTCCTGTCTCCTGTGTTGCGTTTATTGCGTGATATGGACTATTTACTTTTATGATGTGTTTTCTGTATATGTGCATGTGTACAATTTTCTATTATATGAATACAAAAACAAAGTTCCAAATACTCTAAATTGTGAAACATAGGCATTATTTAATCAAGGCAGATCTTTAGAGACCTCTGTGTCTAAAATAGATCCCAAAAGCTCCTGGGTTGCCTAACGCTACATTAAATTACACATACAATTAATTCAAGCTGCCTGATCAGTCACAAACAAAGTGCTGACCCATAAGAATCATAACCTGGAAGCTATCCTCTTAGAATGTAAGGAGTTTAAAGGACTGTAGAACATGCTTGAGGAAATACTTCTCTCATGATATGTAATGTTGTACTTTCATTATAGAAGAGTATGACAGTATCCAACACATATTAGAATTACTTTAATTTTAACTATAAAATTACTTTAATTTTAACTCAATCCCTCCCAGGCTGTTTTTGGGTTTTACCAAGGCCCGAAAATGGATGCAATTTTTTCAGACAGGTGAGGTTTTAAAAACAGAAAGTGGACAAATACATAAGTTCAGCAAGTACTTGTGTTATACATTTAAATGTGTGAAATTGACTGGAGAATCTTATGAATTGCTTCATATAATATAATTAATATGAATAGGTGTGTGTTATGTCTTGTGAAGTGTAGACTTGATTAAAAAATGTGTTTAAAATTTTTTTTAAATTGTATACTTAAATATTTCAGCTTCCTATTAATGTACAACAATAAAATATTAAGAATATCAGTGCACATTTAGTTTGAAACATATCTGAAAACCTTTATCATTATCACTTCATGGATGTAATTTTTATGATTTTTTTCTCAAAATCACATCGATCCATTTTGTTTGTAAACATAGGATTAGAAATGGATATAAAACACACAATTTTAGCTTCACAGATTTTTTTTCTGCTCACAAACATGTGCCAGATGTAATTAAATGTTTTAAAAACTGGCTAGTTGCTAGGTATATTATAACTTTCCATTCTAATTCGACATATATCACATTGGCGCGCCACGCGCCATGGACGGAAAAAAAAATGTTAAAAAAATTAAATAAAATTGTATACTTAAACTTAAATTTTTCAGTTCCCAATTAATGTACAGCAATAAAATAGCTAGATTTCAGACAAGATTTTTCAAACTCTCAATTGTACAATGTTATGCACCAACTAACGACGCTCTTGATACCACAAAAGATGACTTCTATGAAGCACTTCTAAGTACCATCAACACAATACCCAAGCATGACATAATAGCAGTCATGGGCGATTTTAACGCAAAAGTAGGTGACAACAACGATGGAGTACAAAGATATCTCGGTACTCATGGCATAGGCTGTATGAATCAAAATGGCGAAAGACTTCTAGAACTTTGTGAAATATCAAACCTCGTTGTGGCAGACACCATCTTTCCACATAAGAATATCCACAAGATAACATGGAATTCACCTGATGGCAGAACTAAGAACCAGATAGATCACTTCTGCATAAGCGCAAAATTTCGCTCATCAGTTCAAGACGTCAGAGCATACAGAGGTGCAGAGATCAGAAGCGATCATAACCTCTGCATAGCTAAACTGAGAATTAAACTGAAGAAGTTATACCAACCGAATAAAAATAGAAGAATAGATGTACACAGACTGCAATCAAATGATATAAAGGAGGAATATAATGTCAAAATGAACAACTATTCCGATGCTTTAGGCAAAATTGACAACGATATCACCACCAAGACAATCGATACTAAATGGGAACAACTGAGAACAGCAATGACAGAAGCAGCTGTAGCGACCACCGGATACCTAGTACATAAAAAGAAAAAATGGATGAGAGAAGATACTTGGGATAAAATACAAGAAAGGAAAACAGCAAAACTTAAACTACTAGCGGCAAGTACACATAATGCAGTTGAATCTTGCAAATTAACTTATAACTTGTTAAATAAAGAAGTGAAGACAAAAACTCGAAGAGATAAAAGACATTTCATCAATGAACTGGCCGTAGAAGCTGAAAATGCTGCAAGAACTGGTAATAAGACTGTAAAGGGCAATTTTTACTATCTTGCAATATAATACATTTATATTCTTATTATGTTCGCAAATATTTGGTAAGCAAAGTATTTCCTTTTTTAAGTGTTTAAGGAGAAGTCATTTTTGGGTTGCTTCCCTTGAAAATAGTTCTGTCATCTTCGATCGGACTCCGCAGACGACTCTAGGCCTACTGTGATTTATTCTGTGGCTGGGTAGGAATAGATTGTTCTTGCTTCAGTATATCTATGGCCTGAATTTATACGTAGTGTTTGTATGAGTAGGACGAGTCTGTCTTATATATGGATATCTTTGCATTTCTAAGTCGAACTAATTTGGTTGTCGCTAGAAAAGGTCAAAGGCTATGCAGCGGAAGTATCGCTAGCAAGAGGTGTGATCCATGGCTGTCATCCTGTGAGGATGCCGAGTTTTGTTGTAGCAGGCTTTTTGCCGAAATAGTGATCTATATATGGATGGGGAAAAGTGATAATCATTTAGACATGTTGTATGTACTTTACCCCAGTGTTTATTCTCTTTTGCCAAGGAATGGCAAAGTTATATTTCGCATAAAAAGGTAAAACCACAATTTATTATGAACTTGGGCTTCGCCATCGTTGTTGATAAGCAGATGCACAGTGGTACTTTTAAAAAGAATATCCATTCAAAGGAAGAAAACATTCCTATGTGTCAGCACTGGATTGTATGATATTATTCAATTACCTCTATGAGAGAACCTATGAAGAAATGAGGACATTTAATGAATGACTAATTTTGGTCTATATTCTATAGTGAGTGAAGCTCACGTGAGAGAGAACAGCCATGTTGAAATTCATATACTTTGTATTTATCGAGTGAGAAAAAGGGATGCCTGTACTATCGCTCGATGAACCAAGAGATCACTGCTACATGTGAGAACCCATGTCTGGGATTCCTATATTATGAAATATATATATATATTGAACTTTACGTGAAGGAATATTCGCTAGACGAGGTTAGGTCTAGGAGCCTTCCTATGTATTGGTTATGGTCTGACGTGCCCAGTCAGTAAAGCCAGATGATTTACATGATGGAACGCTGAATGCTTATTTACGAATGCTCCATTATGATATTTGCCAAGCATGAATGCTAACTTAAGATGATATTCCTGTGATCAACATTATGCTGTCTATGTCGACATTTGTTCCTGTAACCATACACGTACTGTCCAAGTGTGCGTCCCATTAAATGTTATAAAAAGACCACCGTAGTTCCAGTACTTCTTGAATTCGAACAGTGTGAGTATGAGTGATGTACTACCAACCTGTCAACTCTATCGAATCATTCTACCATTCGCGTACTGACATTCAGATACACACTCATTGTTTACACTCACATTCTTGTCGGAGCCTCATCACGTTCCAGGACAAGATGACCTGTATGACCAAAACTGTGCTGGGTTTGATGAGTTGACAATCGTTACACTTTACTACACCAGTCCCAACATCTACATTTATCCACTGGTGGACATTCACATCATTTAGCAAATAAAGCATGATTCAACAACTAGTAGCCAGTATGAGTTAACAACTACACAAAGAAAGAGAGTTTTAACAAGCAGGTGCCTTTATCAAATTACAAAACAACTATGTCACCAGCCTACTGCTATGGAAACACCCGTTAAAGGTAAATTAGGGAATTCAATACCAACAGAAAAAGAACAAATGAAGAGATGGGCTGAGCACTTCATGGAGGTACTAAACAGACCACCACCAACAGTAACACCTGATTTTAATAATGAAACACCCACAACCACCTTGCCAATAACTTGCGATGAATTCACGCTGGACGAGATCAAACAAGCCGTTAAAAGATTTAAAAATTTTAAAGCTGCTGGAGTTGACGAAATTTCAGGGGAAATGATTAAAGCAGTTAATGACAACAACCTCTTGAGAATTTTAGATATTATAAATGAAGTATGGAGAGAAGAACAACCACCACAACAATGGAAAGACAGTATTATTGTAAAGTTACCGAAGAAAGGTGATCTATCAGACTGTAATAACTGGCGTGGTATATCTCTATTATCAGTACCTGGAAAATTATTATGTTGCATGATGTTAGAAAGACTTAAATTGCATGCTGACGAAAAGATCAGAGAAGAACAAGCGGGTTTCAGGCCGAAACGATCATGTATTGATCAAATATTCACACTAAGAACAATTATAGAAGAATCAGTGGAAATGCAATCGCCACTTATTATCACCTTCGTCGATTTTCAAAAAGCCTTTGATAGTCTACACCGCCCATCATTGTGGAAGATACTTACAATCTATGGTTTTCCAACAAAATATGTGAATATAATCAAAGCGCTATATGACAATGCAAGATGTTGTGTTAGAACAAATAAAGGGAATACAGAATGGTTTACAGTAGAAACAGGGGTGAAACAAGGCTGTATTATGTCACCACTACTTTTTGGAATAGCTATTGATTGGGTTATGAGAAACTATACCCACAATGAACAATTGGGTATAAAATGGACAAATGGAAAATTCCTGGGGGACCTGGATTTCGCAGATGATTTAGCATTCTTAAGTTCAACACCAAGACAATCCCAAGAAGCAATAAATAATTTGTGTCATCTCTCGGTTAAAATAGGTCTCCAAATAAATGCCTCTAAAACTAAAGCTATGAACTTTTCTAACGAGACCTTTGATATCATCTTGAACGGGGAAAAACTACAGAAAGTTGAAAGTTTCAATTATTTAGGCAGTAAAATGACTCAGGATGGTGACACAACAAGAGAAATCCATACTAGAATTGCTTTGGCAGCTAGCGCCTTCAATAGATTATCTAACATTTGGAAATTACGATCATTGAATATACATACCAAGCTTCGTCTGTTTAATTCAAATGTTATCTCAGTGTTAACATACGGCTGTGAGAGTTGGAAAATAACAAAATCATTGGAGAACAAGCTGAATACATTCGAGAACAAATGTCTTAGAAAACTCATGAACATCAGTTGGAAAGAATTCAAGACTAATCGACAAATAAGAGAAGACTCTAGGCAGAAATATGTCTCCGACTATATAAGGAAAAGACGATGGTCATATATCGGTCATGTCCTACGAATGCAAAACAACAGAATACCACTACAGGCGCTCACTTGGGTTCCTGAGGGTAAGAGGAAAAAAGGAAGACCAAAAGAAACACTCAGAAGAACAATAATAAGAGAAGGAAGAACGTTGGGCCTAAATAATGTGCAAGAGCTAAGAGGAGTGGCGTCACAACGAACAACCTGGAGAGCACTGGTTTCTGCCTTATGCGCCGTGTTTGGTGCTTAAAGAATTTATTATTATTATTAATAAAATATTAAGAATATCAGTGCACATTTAGTTTGAAACATATCTAGAAACTTTTATCACTATCCCTTAATGGATGTAATTTTTATATTTTTCTCAAAACCACATCGATCCATTTTGTTTGTAAACAAAGGATTAGAAATGGATATAAAACACACAATTTTAGCTTCACAGATTTTTTCCCCCGCTCACAAACGTCCACAAACATGTGCCAGATGTAATGAAATGATTTAAAAACTGGCTAGTTGCTAGGTATTTTATAACTTTCCGTTCTAATTTGACATATATCACATTGGCGCGCCACTCGCCATGGATGGATCAGAACTCCTATCTGGCGCGTGACGCGCCAGTTTGGACGGAATGAGTTAACTATAAAATTACTTTATAACAGGAAACTATATACAAATCATTACAACAGGGGCCAATGTGATTATCACAAGTAGATGCATTCTTAATGTTTATAAATAAATGTATAATTGTAAATGCATTCCTCATGTTCATAATCAAATTTATAATTTTAAATGCATTCCTCATGCTCATAATTAAATTTACATATGTAAATGCATTCCTCATGTTAATAATTAAATTTGTAATTGTATATGCTTTCTTGTTCATAATAAAAAAAACCAAATTAGGCAAGAAATACCTTGGTACAAACTACTATTCATTACTGGACTTTCACCGGCATCACCATCATATCCCTTTTCACTACTTATGGAGTATGTAATAGTTGCCCATCGCAAGCGAAGATAGCGACAGCTTCAGACTTGAGCTGTGACACATCTGTGCCGTGATCTCATGTGACTAATTAATCCTATTTTGGCCCTACAGGCCCTGCCACATACGGGGCACACATGGTTAGAGTCGATAGTAGTGTTGCTGTGCATTCTGGCCTTTCTTGCAGCACGCTTGCCTTCTGCCTTATCAGCTAAATTCTGTTCTGCAATGCGAGCACCCTGAGTAATGTTTGTCCGCCAGGCACAGCGATCCTGTGCGATAGTCTCCCAGGAGGAGACATCAATTTTGAAGCTGCTCAACGATGCTTTCAGTGTGTCTTTGAAGCGTTTCTTTTGTCCCCCTGCTGTTCGCTTACCTGTGGAGAGTTTGCTGTACATCATCTGCTTTGGGATGCGTTTTTCGGGCATGCAAACAACATGTCCGGCCCATCTAGTTTGGACCCTCTGCAGCTATGTGTAGATGCTTGAGATATGTGCTCTGTTGAGGACCTCAGAATTAGATACTCTATCATGCCACTTGATCCTGAGGATCCTGCGAAGACAGCTCATGTGGAAATGATTAAGCTTCTTGGCATGTCTGCTATACACTGTCCATGTTTCACAGGCATACAGGAGGGTAGTGAGTACTATTGCATGATATACTTTTATCTTGGTGGCGGCACTAATTCCTTGTCGATCCCAGACATTTACTCTTAGTCTTCCGAAAGCTGCACTTGCCTTTGCAATTCTGTTGTTGACCTCGGAGTCGATATTCGCATCTTTGGTAAGGGTACTGCCTAGATAAGTGAAGCTGTCCACCACTTGGAGACGTTGCCGCTGGACAGTAGACTGACTGCTTTCTTGACCTCTTCCATGCTGGGTGTAAGGTCAAGTCTATCGTTGACTGTAACTTGCGGTATGCTTGCAATGGCCTGGTCGTTCACGGTTGATGGATAATTTAAGATGGCGTTGAAGTGTTGTGCCCAGCGTTCCAAAATCTGCGTTTTATCAGTGAGCAATGCCATGCCATCAGCATTTAGGACCGGTGATGATTGATTCGATTGAGGGCCATAAATTGCTTTCAGGGCATCATTAAAGCGCTTTGAGTCATTTCTGTCTGCGTACCTCTGTATCTTGTCTGCTTTATTGCTGAGCCATGCATCATGCATCTTCCTGAGCTTATTCTGGACAACTCTGCGTATATTGGTAAAGGCTGCCTTTTTGGATGTTGAGGAAGGGTTGCTTTGATAGTCTCTGTGCAAGCGATATTTTTCAGCCAGCAGTGTTTTAATATTTTCATCATTCTCATCAAACCAGTCAGGGTTCTTGCGTGTTGTATATCCCAAGCTCTCAGAGGCTACAGAGTACACAATGTGCTTTAAAGTGGCCCATTTTTCCTCTATAGTGGTTTGACCGAGCTCAACGTCCCTCAGACGGCTGTCCAAGTCCCTTGAGAAGCTCTCTGCGGTTGCTTCGCTTTTAAGTTTTGTGACATTGATCCTCTTCATGGGTTCCAAACAGTGGCATCTCATTGATTATGTCATCACGAGAAGGAGCGACAGACGTGACGTGAGAGTGACCAAGGCCATGTGTGGTGCCGAATGCTGGACTGACCACAGGCTGATTGTATCAAAACTCAACCTTAACATACAGCCCAAGCGAAGACATTAGATGGAGTATGTAGACAACTGTTGCATGTTGTAATGTTCTGTTAGATAATATGGCCAAGTTCAATTTATAACAAACAACTACAACATAACTAGAGTAATGATTGCAGATAATACTGTCAGCATCTAATACGGTTTAATCACAGTTTAAACACGCAAATAGCTCCACATGCTACACTGGATTTCACAGATAAATATCAGTCGTCTGGCTGACTATGTTGGGCTATCATCAAGTAGACAGTAGTGAATAAACTGAGCCGTCTGAACGTCTAAGTCCGCAAATCCATCTTTAAAACATAGTTAATAATCGAACTGTAGCAGTAATAAAATACTTTTCTGTCAGTCAGCACACATCTCTGGCACTCATATAATGAAATATCATATGAAACTGTGGATATATCAGCAGACATCAAATACTGGAGCAAGAGCTCCCACACATACACCCTGCTGGCTCAAGACACAGCCACACAGTCTTCTATCAAAAGTCAGCTACTTCTGCTCTTCACGATCGTTTACTAATTAGTCAATATGATGTTATTTTTAATCAAGCGGCGCTCCATACCCGTCCATTATTTTTAATATAGCGGCGCTCTTCTTGAGGACTGTGATGCTTCAAAATCATGAAAATTTTTGTGGTGCACAAAAAGAGGTGTAACAACACTGCAGCTTTTCCCTTTGCAGGAAGGCTGCATTGGAGCATCCATGTGCTCTTGTAGTGGTGGTTTCTGCAGCAACTTGTTTTAACATGATGAGGCTTGCCGGCCCAATGTGCAACTTTGTATTTGTCATCTCATGCTTGAGGGAGCAGTATTCATATTCTTTCTTTGTCCCCTCAAGTCGATATGGTAGCCATGAAGGCTCAATACAAACTGAAAGGTGCTGGAAAAAGAGGTTCTAGAGAAACTCGGATTGCACTAACACAGTAGCAGTAAATTTAAAAAATATTACCATGACCTACAAGAGCTTCCAATCGGCACAGTGGTTAAAGCGTTTGCCTCTCGCAGTAAAATTACTGGGTTCTAGCTGTAAATAACTACCCGACTCTGCTCTCGAGTTAGGGGAAGAAATGGCAGTGAGGAACAGTAACTGGTCACTCCACCTTATATAACCCAGTATAGTAAAGTCTCTAACACTGCACTCCCTACTGCATTATCTGTTATATGACTACTTATTTTTCACAGCCTACAAGTACAAGTTATAGGAAATGCCGGGAATGCCACTGCTTCTTAATGATAATGCTTAACAGTTTCAGCAGAAAAAGTCAAGAAGTGCTTTTTGTTTTGCATTTTAACTGTCATAATATAACCTACCCATAAAATTGGTCAATATCCAGTGTCCTTCTTTCTGTATAAATCCTGTGTCACTTGACATGCTGTCAAAAAGTGTAGACAGGAAGATGAGACTACCAGAGGCTACCAAGGCCAAGTCTGGATTAAGTCCTATAATGTTACCCAAGCTCAGCAGGTAAGGGAGAATGATCTAAAAGAGATAAATACTGCGTTAAATAATATGCATTTTCTTAAAAAAAAAAAAAAAGACAATAAAAGAAATTTAATAAACACAACCAACAGCCTCAGTGCAATGTAAAATATGATCATATATTAGTATTCTTCTTCTCTCTTCAGTTATCTATGGGGTACGAACCTTCAACCATATCTCTCAAGTCTTTAGGCAGTCCACTCCACTTCTTTCTGTTGTCTCCATGCCTTTCTTATTCTTTGTTTTCCTACTCACTTTCCTGTATGTTCTGGAATTTATTTCTTCTATCCTAAAGGTTCAAAAGCAATATGTAATATGTGACACTAGCCAAATACTGTGGCAATCTAATGAGAATGGAGCCCGGTAAATGACCACTTTACACCTACAATACTAGAAGATTTGGGTTCAGAGCACAATGAAAACCATGAGGCAGATGGATAACCAGACCACCAATGTGGACTGATGAAAAGAACCAGACAAGTGCCAATGGAACAAGGAATGAGAATCTGCTAGCAATGAATAGGACATTCACTGAAGAAACCTGCCGGCACCATTACAGTGCAGTACTTGTTCAGGAATCCCCAAGGTATGAGATGTAGTGGGAGATTGAAAAACACATGAAGAACTGGAGACAGAAATAAAAGGTATGAGAAAAACATGGACAGAACTGGAATTGATAGCACCGGCTAGAGAACTTGGAATGAGTTTGTTAGAGTTCTATGCTCTTGGTGAGATGAAGGGCAATGATAATGACGGATGATAAATACATTCATCTTTTGCTGATCATTGTTGATAGATAAGAGTCTGTTAATTTGTTCAAATCCTCGATTTCATATCACACTGGTGTTATCATTTCTTAGGGTTTGGATTATTGTAGACAAACAGAACATTGTTAGGTTATTGAATCAAGTGGTCTATTACTGGAAGGGATTCCTGCCAAGCAGAATAAGAGGGATTCTCACAAAGGTTCCCCTGGAAGATTGTCAGGAGAACATTAAGATCATATTTTTAACAAGACTATGACAGTGTCATACAAGTGGGCATGGTCACTCGTCTGATGCTAATAAACCTACTTCAAGCGCTGTACAAATTCAAAGAACCTGTAACATAGCTAATATTAGTGGTTAGAAATGGAATATTTATGAACATCCCATTAACTTTAGAATCACTTAATGATTTTTATAGTGTTAGGGTTATTGTAAGTGATTAATGTTCAATCATTGAACCGAGATGTTTGTTACTGGAAGGGATTCCTGCCAAGCAGCATAAGAGGGCTGCTCACAAAGGTTCCTGTAAAGTACTGTTCGTGAGTGAAATGAATGTTAGTAGAATGAGCGTGTCGTGTTATCCTGGACAGTACCAAGTTGTAGTGAAGATTTAGGTCACCAGCGTGAGGCGCTGCCAGGGAGTGTCGTAGTCACCCACAGAAACAGCATACATGTATTGAGCTGTGGAATGATGTGGTGGATGTGTGTGTAGACGAATGCGTTGTTGGGTTCTGAACAGCTTTACACCGAACCCACTCTCATCCACATGCAGAGGTCAGTGAAGGAAGGAACTGGCGGCTGACATTTCATTACATTTATTGCACAACATACGATAGTATTATGGATGACACAGTCAATGGCACAATAATCATGGAACATATTATGATGGTAAGCACTTGCATAATCACAGATGTATGGAGCCAACAATGATGGCCTGTCAATCCACTTTCTGCTTCTATATACTAGAGAAGTTCTGGTACCCTGACAGAACTGACAGAACCCCTGTCAGGTACCCCTGTACAAAATATACCGCACAGGACAGGGCGGTTTAATGGCCTAACCAAAAGGCTAAGACTTCTGCTGGTGTCTCATGCCAGACATTTCTTCTCCTGAAGAACAAAGGCCGTGACAATGGACCTTTATACGGCGACAGCATTAGGCTGCAAGTAGCGGGCCTCACATATCAGGTACCTTGTAGTGATATATATATATTCATGTACCAATTCCTGCCACTCCCACCATCTGAATAGCGGGTTACTTCAGTAAATAACTTTCCTCTGGGCTTCTAAGGTACAAAAGACAACTTGGTCTTGGTTCCTGTTCTCAAGAACCCAAGATGGGGCTCTATGTAATAAGTCAGTTGTGAGCTGAGTTCAACATGGCTTCTAAAGGCAATTGAAATGTAGTAAAATTGACTTCATTACCTTATTTCAGAATCCTATATAACACATAACACTACACTGCCATTCCTGGCATATAGAATTCACTTGGGGAAGGAAAGATGACATCTTAGTCATACAAAGAACTTCCAGATCCCCGAAAAAATGGCTAGGAAAACTTATCGGACCTCTTTCTGATCAGAACCGCCCAGGGTACACTCACCAAGACGGAAGTTTTTCGGTCTCGCGCCAAAACCTGGGCATGCCCCGAGATGGCACAGACCTGAGCGAAACTAAGACAAGACGAACAGTCAGCATAAGACAAGGGAAGATAACCAGGAATCAAACCTGTCACTAACGTAAATCACAAGTTCCCTTTTCTTAGACTGTCAAAATAATTAACAGGTTGATGTCTTTAAACATATATGCAAAATAGACAGCAACAGTTCCCCTGGAAGATTGTCGGGAGAACATTAAGATCATATGTTTAACAAGACTATGATGGTGCCAAGTGGGCATGGCTACTCATCTGATACTAATAAGCCTACTTAGCTGAAAAAATTCAAACTAACTGTAATGTAGCTAATACTAGTGGTTAGGATTGGAATACCAAAGACATTACACCAACTTTAGAAACATCAAATGATTTTTACGGTGTTAGAATTATTGTAAGTGAACAAAAAATATTAGGTAATTGAACTGGGAGGGGGAAAAGGTAGGGACTGAGTGATCTGTTACTGGAAGGGCTTTCAGCTAAGCAGAACAAGAAGGCTCTTCACCTAGGTTTCCCTGGAAGATTGTCAGGAGAACTTTAAGATCACATTTTAAAAACTGTGTCACGAGGCACTAAGAACCCCCCAAGAAGCTGCTGAGTAAATGCAGCACAGAGGAAAATGAGTGAGAAAAAAAAAGAAGGAATCATGAAATTCCTCTGCTCCAATGAGAGTGTTTCTAGAAGTATTACACAACCAAGATGTGCTAAGGTGACTTACTAGTATGTTAATCAGGTGCCTGTAAGGGTTAAAAATAGACACTCTTCTCCATTACAATTCTCACTGTCAAGGATACATACTGGTTTAGCTTTTAGGCACAACTCCGCCTACGCCGGTCCCAAGCCTAGCTGAAAAAGGAGGAGGGTGGCCTCCATGGAGGCCATAAGGAGGCAGCCCCTCCACCATGCAAAGGCACAACAGGCCAATCACCTGTTTGCTTTAAACTTCTGATTATGAGAACTACCAGAGAGAAAACCGGACTGATTCTAAAGGCGACGAACTGAAACGGACTACAGACTACAACTTATGGAACTTGGAACACAAGAAGTATAAATGGGAAAGAAGAGGAGCTGGTGGAAGAGATGAGGAAAGCAAAACTAGAATTCCTGACTATAACGGAAACAAAGAAAAAAGGACAAGGAGTCATGGATCTCGATGGCAACACGTTGCTCTACAGTGGTGTACCCATATCTGAAAGAGCTAAAGTGGACGTGGGTTGCATTGTGGCCAAAAACCAAAAAGATCGTATCAAGGGATGGAACTTTGTCTCGGAGCGCATTATGGTTGTAAAACTAAAAGAAGTTGAAACCATAGTCAACCTGGTCATAGTGTATGGGCCAAATGAGGATGAGAGAGCAGAGGTCAAGGAGGAATTCTTCGAGCTGCTTCAAAGGACAGTGGATGACTGCCTAGATGAAGTTATCATGCTCGGAGAGTTGAATGCCAGAGTTGGAAATGACCATGCTAGATGGGGTGGAGTTATCGGAAGATATGGAGAAGACACTCTCAATGACAATGGAAAGCGACTCCTTAGATTCTGCAGTGAGCAGAATCTGATCATTACAAACACAAAGTTCCCCCATAAGCGCATACATGCATACACTAGATGTGAACCAACAAAGAATGAGAAGTCAGTGATTGACTATGCCATTGTTAGGAGGAGCTCATTCAAATATGTCCGGGATGCTAGAGTCTGGAGGGGGCCAGAGATTGAAAGTGATCACTACCTGCTTACAATCAAAAGAACAACTGAAAGAGTTGATCAGCCTAGGAACTGCCTAACATCATGCAAGAAACTAAGTAAACAAACGGGAGAAATGAGCATTAAGACCTACAAGCTGAGAGAGCCAGAAATTAAGACTAGATATCAGGGGCTTATTGCTGCAGTGGAAAAAAACACAGAAGAACAACCTGATGACTTGGAAACCATCTGGCTTAAATTCAAGGACATCATAAAGACAGCTGCTGCAGACGTATGTGGTGAAGCCTGACTTGGGAACAAGAGAAAGAGGACACCTTGGTGGACAGAGAAAGTCAAAGAGAAAATAAGAGAGAAGAAATGGCATGGAAACAATTCTTAGGAGCTAAAGACACAACAGGACAAATTGAGAAATATAGAGAATATGTGACACTCAGAACACAAGCAAAGAACAAGGTGCTAGCAGCAAAACAGAAGTCCTGGGAAGAATTTGGAGAAAAGCTAGAAAAAGATGCGCAAGAAAACCAGAAATTGTTCTATAAGACCCTAAAGAACATGAGGAAGGAAAAACAATGCCCTCTCAAATTTATAAAGGACAAGCAAGGCAAATTGCTTACTGCCCCGAAGGAAGTAATGGAAAGATGGAAAGAATATTTCTCAGAACTCCTGGATGGTGAGCATGGTGAAGCATCAGAAATGATAACCACTAGCACAGAAGAGAAAACCAATGATGGTGAAGATGACATAAAGATGGAAGAACTGAAGGCAGCATTGGACAAAATCAAGATGGGCAAAGCATGATGGTATAACACCGGAAATGGTTAAGTACATGGGAGCATCAGGCAACCTATTACTCTTAAGGGTCCTACAGACAGCGTGGTGCAACAAGACCATACCAAAGGATTGGGAGATTGCCATCATAACACCAAACTTCAAAAAGGGTGACAATTGACAATGTGGAAACCAGAGAGGCATATCCCTTCTCAGTGTCCCTGGTAAAATCTACTCTAGAATCCTAGAGCAGAGACTCCAACGCCTAGCTGAGCCACAATTTGATGAGATCCAGTGCAGATTCTGAGCAAACCGAAGTACTCAAGACCTAATCTTCACTCTCAGACAGCTGAGTGAAAAGGCTCTTGAGTATAAGAGTGAGATCCATCTTTGTTTCATAGATCTGGAAAAGGCGTTTGACAGGGTCCCCTGGAGCAAACTTTGGGACTGTTTGGCAAGGAAGAACATTCCAGCACCTCTGATTCATGCTATACAGAGCTTCTACAAGTCTTGCAGAAATTATGTGAGGACAACAAACTATAAGTCAGAAGAATTCAGGACCACCACTGGTGTAAGATAAGGTGATATCCTGTCACCTTATCTTTTCATACTCCTCATGGATGATGTCATCAAGGCATGTAAGGAAAGAACAAGAAAGTATTCAGTGGGGTACTGGAAGATGAAACAGGTCTGTATTTCAGAGCTGGCTTTTGCTGATAATGTTGCCCTGATTGCTAAATCAGAGGCACATCTCCATTCCAACATGCAAGTCTGGGAGGAAGAGCTGGAGAAGAGAGAGTTGGTCATAAGCAGCTCTAAAACAAAATCCATGGTGATATCACGAGAAGAAAGAAGACATCAGATTAAGCTGGGAGAACAGGTCCTGGAGCAGGTCAACCACTTTAAATACCTCGGAGCTATTATAGACCAAAAGGGAGGCATCAAAGAAGAGTTGGCCACTCGAAAAGCAGCAGCTGGGAGACTTTTTCAGGCCATAAATCGAGGATTCCTCAGCAAGATAGAGGTTGGTAAGAAAATGAAGATGGCTGTAAGCTGCTCCACCTATGTCCCAGTCTTAAAATATGGATGCGAGTCATGGGCAATGACTACAACCCACAAAAGCCAGATCCAAACCTCAGAAATGAGGTATCTGAGGAAGGTGGTTGAAGTACGAGGGAAGGTCAAAAAGTAATGCCTCCTATTTTTTATGTATGTAAATACTGCATCGGTGTGCAATTTGTAAATTTAGCAGGATTCCTCAAACACTCTTCTGCACTGTATAGCATTACCAACCTGTTTCAGTAACAGGTGGCACCACTGTAACAGTTTAAAAATGGCTGCCAAAGACGTTCAGTTAAAACAACATTATGTCATAGAATTCCTCAATGCTAAAGGCGAGACCCCAATTCGCATCCACGAATGTTTGAAGAATGTTTATGGAGATTCAACAGTGGATGTTAGCACTGTCCGACGTTGGGTACATCATTGTGACGAAGCTGAAGTAGGTCAATCTTCAATGGCTGACGCAAAGCGGACTGGCCGTCCGTCTACCGCAGTGACTCCACACAACATTCATCGAGTTGATGGCATCATTCATGGTGACCGTCGGGTAACACTGGATAACCTTTCTTCCATGTTGTCCATTAGTAATGGCAGTGCCCAGAACATCATTAAAGACCTAGGTTATTCAAAAGTTTGTGCACGGTGGGTACCCAGAATGTTGACAGACAGACATAAAGAAACAAGGAAAACCATAGCCATCAACCTCCTGCACCATTACGAAACTGAAGAAGAAGAGTTTTTATCGAATATTGTGACAGGTGATGAGACTTGGGTTCATTTTTTTGAACCAGAATCCAAGAGGCAGTCAGTGGAATGGCATCACACAACATCGCCGACAAGAAATAAGTTCAAAAGTTGACCATCTGTAGGGAAAGTTATGGCCTCCGTGTTTTGGGATGAGAAGGGTGTGATTCTTCTCGACTTCTTGGAACAGGGAAACACGGGGAATGCAGACCGTTACATTGAAACTTTGAAGAAGCTTAGAGGTCGTCTTTGGCGACTTTACCCATTAAAAGATCAGAGAACTGCACTACTGTTGCACGATAATGCCACGCCACACACTGCTAAACGCACCATTGATGCGATTGCAGAATTTGGCTGGACATTATTACCACATCCCCCTTACAGTCCCGATCTTGCACCTTCATACTTCCATCTGTTTGGACCACTGAAAGAAGATCTTCGCGGACATTTAGGAAAAAGGACACACATTTTTACCGTGCGGGGATACATGCCCTTGTGAGAAGATGGACAAAAACTGTAACAAATAACGGAGACTACATTGAGAAATAAATTTTTGAAGTTCAGACTTGGGGCTACATTTCAGTGTGAATTTTATCTGTTTTCTTGCCTATTGAATGAAATAAAAAATTACAAGGCATTACTTTTTGACCGTCCCTCATAACAAGAAGAGACATGGTTCGCAACCAGACGATATGTCAAAGCCTAAAATCCCACCCCCTGCAGACCCAAGTAGAACAGTACCAACTAAGATGGTTTGGCCATGTCTGCAGAATGGGAGAAGATCGGCTACCATGACAAGCATGGGAAACAAAGAGCCAGGGATCCAGACCCCCAGGACGACCCAGAGTCCGCTGGGAGGACAACATTAGACAATCTTTGAAGGACCGAGGACTAGAATGGAACCAGGCTAGGAGGAAGACAGCCGATAGGATAGTCTGGCGCTCTCTCTTCCAAACCTCTACACCTCACGGTAGAAGGGGAACGACTAAGTAAGTAAGTTAGCTTAGGCATACCTCTCACATTTTGCTGCCAGCTTAAAAAAAAAAGTCAACAACAACAATGGCTCATTTGGATTATTCATGTCAGATTATTTACACTTTACTGTAATACTGGCCACCAATGTGGAACTGACGACAGGAACCAGACAAGTGCCATGGAACAAGAGATGAGAAGAAGACGCTAGCGATGGAAAGGACACACATTGAGGAAACCTGTTGATAGCATTACAAGACAGTCCTTGTTCTGGAATCCCCAGGGAAAGAGAGGCAGAGGTAAACCAAAAAAAAAACACACGGAGAAGAGAACTGAAGGCAGAAATGAAAATACTGAGGAAGACAAACTTGAAAAAAACTGAAGCTGCTGGTACGTGACAGGAAGACCAATGTGGTTGTTGAAGGCTTATGCTCCTTGGGGAGCTAAAGGATTTTGTTTGATTGATTGACTAACTGTTTTACTGTTTGCAATGTAATATCTATGATAGTCCAAACCAGCACACCTAAAAACATACACTCTCAAACATCCTAATATTTTCTATGCTTTACTTCATCCTGCTGTTCTTCTGCAAATACAAGCAAACTTGGGAAATGAAACAAACATACAAATGTTTCTAACCTTATCCCTTTGAACTTTGTCCTTCAAAGTGAGCAGTTGTGACAGTTTGGCTATAACAGAGTTTAAGATAACAAGGTACTGGTCCCTATATTCTAAATATGTCTCTCGCCTGAAATTATAATGGCATTAGCATTTACAAGTGTCTGTAAGTTTGTGCTTGTTTGTAACTACGTAACAAGTCTGATACAGATCACAATAACACACATGGAAACAAAGAGAATATTACTGTTCCAGTTCCTCCATATAATGTGCTTGACCCAACTCCTTTCAACAATGAAAATGATAACTTCAGCCCATGTTTCATGTCCTTAACGACAACTTCATCTACACTAGAAGCAGTACTTTCACACCTAAAGGTCTTTTATATTTGGACATGTGCCCTAATATAAGCGACTAGGTTGAACGCCTCGCCAAAATTTTTTTTTTTCTTTTAAATATACACTAGAATGATGGATAATCTTCCTTCTTTGCTTTTCAGCTACATGTGGAACAGGAGGCTTCAATAAATTCATGTTGTTGTTGTTGTTACTGATCCAGCGGCATTTGGGCTCTCACCCTTTGGCCAATACCATGCAGTGGTATCTGCATGTGTTTGCAAGTTGTTCGTTAGCTCCATATAAGATGTTAGACTTATCTGGTCTTGGAGGAAGGAGCATTTTCCTAACATCATCGAGTGATGAGCAATTAAAGAGATAGTGGTCAACAGTTTCATATGGGTAGGCACATAGCTGGCACTCTGGAATGTGTTGCAGTTGAATTCTGTTCATATGTTTGTTGAGTGGTAAATGTAGGTTTACCACAAAATGGTACTTTGATCCCTCCTTGTAAGATGGCAATGTTGTCATTAGAATCAGGACTGTCCATGTCTGTAAACCTCTCTCCCGGTGTTTCCCATGGCCCATCTGTACAACCAAGTTTCTTTGTTTATTGTTCATATGAGTTGTTTGGCTGTCTGGAGACTCATTTAAATAAATGCATGACAAGTCCTCTAATTATATATTGTTTGGGACCAAAGACACAGCAAACGAGATGAATGCAGTCAGCGACTCATAACTTGGCTGCTTGTGTCAGGGTCAGCTAACCAGAGCTGACGAAGACCCTACTCTACCTCCAAGTGGTGGTCCTCCTGCAGTCTGGCTGAGAGAGTAGGGATCGAAGAGGGAAGGCAAACACGGTCCCAAAAAATGCAGTGCTGAAGTCGGATGTGTCGGCCAAAAGCCGCAAATATCGCAGCTCTGCTGTAAACAGACACAACGCAACCAACGTCCTTTTCAGGACGAACGAGGACGAAGAAGATATACTGTTCTTTTCAAGTCCTCTTTATCCTTGTTAATCCTGTCTCTAGTTCTTTTTCCCATGTTTTGGGGTATCCCTGTATTTCTGTTATCCCCAGGGATTCAACAACAAGCACCACCCAGTAAATGCTAGAAGCTGCACTACCCAGTAAATGCTAGAAGCTGCACTACCCAGTAAATGCTAGAAGCTGATTTCTCTATATAAGTCTTTTATCCACTGCCATTGCCTTTTCACTGCCTGTGGTCCCACTGATATTTGTTAATCAGAAAAATTGATATCCATTCCTCACCCTTCAGCTCCCCAAGGAGCACAAGCCTTCAATAAACTTATGCCAAGTGGTTAGTGCACTGGCTTCACCCAGCTCGACGATCCTGGTTCGATCTCCAATTGAGGTGGAAGTTTTTAGACCTCAAAAGGCTCCGGGGCTGACCCAGCCTCATGAATTGGGTACCAGGGGAACTCTGGGAAGGTTAAGGCGGTCGGCTTGATGCTAACCACATCACCCCTAGTGTGCCGATGGTCAAGAAAATATGGGCCTAACACCATATTCCCAACATGCCTCAATGAGCGTGTAACGGGATCCTTTTTACAAAGTCCTCCAGTCCTGTGTCATCAGTTCAAGGTCTTTCCATGTCATCCTCATCTCTTTCATTTCTGTCTCCTGTACTTTTCTCCGTCTGTTTTTCAGCCTCCCTCTTACCTCTCTTTCCCTTTTGATATGCCTAAAAATAGATATGCCTCAGTAATTACTGGATGTCTGGCTTAAGCCAAATTACTGGATGACTGGTTTAAGCCAAATTACTGGATGACTGGTTTAAGCCAAATTACTGGATGACTGCAAAGAAATAAAAGACATACAAAATATACTTTTATAACTGAAAATAAATAAAAGACATTAAAAAAAATACTGACCTCCCATAAATGTAATATGTCAACCAGCCTATCTCAAAACACACATCATTTGTTGAAGCTGTTGCCCTAAGCATCATGTCCAGGCGATTAAATATTGCATTTTCCTGCATACATCTGAAATAAGAGGATAAGTAATAGGATTAATTTTGAAAGCGTAATGAAATATTGACAAGGCTGCACTTCTGAAATATTCCAAGAGTACAAGGAATGAGTCTCTTGGGTAAGGAAACAAGATTTAGTGTGTACTATAATAAGGAATGGCATGTCGTACAAGGCATCAAAGAAGAGTTGGCTTCCCAAAGAGCAACAGCTGGCAAACCTTTCCATGCGATAAATTGAGGATTCCTCACCAAAAGAGACACTGGCAAGAAGGCTAAAATTAGTGTATAAAGCTCCACTTATGCCCCAGTCTTGACTTACGGATGTGAGTTGGTGGCAATGATTGCAAACCACAAGAGTCAGCTTCAAACCTCAGAAATTAGCTATCTGAGGAAGGCAGTCAAAGTCACAAGAAGGGACAGGGTACACAACCAGACAATGTGTCATAGCCTCAAAACCCAGCCCCTGCAGACCAGAGTAGAACAGTCCCAACTGCAATGGTTTGGTTATGTCTGTAGAATGGGAGAAGACCAGCTACCAAGACAAACATCAGAAACCAAGAACCAATGATTCAGACCTCCAGGATGACCAAAAGTTCACTGGGAGGATAGCATGACATCTGAAGGACCGAGGGCTGGCCTGGAACCAGGCCAAAAAAAAAAGACAACCAATAGCACAGCATGGTGCTCTTTCTTTAGCTAACCTCTAAACATCAAGGAAGAAGAGGAGCAACTAAGTCAGTATGTTGTACAAGAATAAGAAGGTGTACATGGCAATCTCATCATGTAAAACAAACTGCCACAGAAATCATCGCTGCTACAGCATGATAATTTTAGTGCAGGCTTCCTAACTCGGCGGTCCATGGTTCAATCCCCAGTTGAGGCGGGAATTTTTAGACTGCAAATGGTTCCAGGGTCAACCCAGCCTCATAAATTGGGTACCAGAGCAACTCTGGGAAGGTTAAAGGCGGCCGGCATGATGTTGACCACACCACCCTTAGTGTGCCGATGGTCAAGAAAATATGGGCCTAACACCATATTCCCAATATGCCTTAATGGGTGTGTAACGGGATCCTTTACCTTTACCTTTGAATGCACGGAGACCAACTACAGTGGTGGCACTATGTTCCTTAAGTTTAAGGGAATATGATGATGATAATAAGGAATACCTCTATAAAGCATGTAATGAAATGCCTCTATTAAGTTTGCAAACAAGATATCAGTGTGTACTTAAAAATAAAAAAAATAAAGAATCTACTGCGTAAGCAAGCATGTAATATAAGGAATGACTCAACTAAGTAAACAAATAAGATTCATACACAGTGACTTTTCCCAATCCCATAGGCAATGAGTTTTCACTCTTTTTTCCTGGCACCAGGTAGTGAAATCTCCATGTTTACACATTGTTAAGTAAAAAGCATTTCCCTTTCAAGCAAAAATATGATATTCCTTAAACCTCCTAAAAATCTGTGGAAATAAGGTCAGAAAAACACTATGGCTTGAAAATACAAAGAGCTACTCTTTCCTAATAAGCCAAAGATTAAAAAAAAAAAAAAAAAGGATATTCCTGACAATTCACAGCAGGAGTCAAAATAAGATAGATCTCAATCCACCGGTAGATCATAGGGGATGATTTGTGGTGAAACATGTTGAGAACGCAGCATTGTACACTAAGCTTAGAAGAGTCACATGAGTCCCAGATGTAACTCTGGCTTTTAGCTGGTTGGTTGCTGTTGCATCACGTTGGGCGCCACTGTTGCATGGCTGCTGGATTGTATTATGTGTTGATCTACTGTCGCAGGGTAGACCTGTGTTCTGATTTATTTTTCCACGCCCGCACAGGGCTAACTATAAATATGTATGAGTCACTGATGATGACAAGTCAGTATGGGTCGGGCTTATGTATGGTCGACAAGTGTATATAGATATACATCAAAATATGCGAATGCGTATAGGTAGGTTCGTAGATTCAATCATCCATAGTGCATACCCTCTCGTACCACATGTAGGAGTCAGTAAAGTTGAAACAGCTTGTACGATTTCCACTATTTATTACTATACAATATGAACATGTTAACATCGAACAAATATACTGTCATTTGGCATATGGATCAAACACATCAACATCATGTAGGTAATGTTATTCAGGATATATATTGTCCTCAGTATTTCCTCTGACAAAACAGCCAGGTAACTATCTTTGGCAATATAAGCTGCATGAGTGCCGGGCTTCCAAATATATATAATTCTCCTATTTCCCTCTGACAAGACACGTCAGGTACATCTCTGGCAATGTAAGCCACAAAAGTGCCGGGCTTCCAAGTATATATACTGTTCAAAAAAAAAAAAAACGCAACATTATTGCAGTGGAAATGGACACCAAATTTTAAACTTGTACCAAAATTTTATTTTATGGAATTAATTTTTCAATCTTGGCATGAAGAAACTTTCAGACTTTAACAATGAAATGATGTTCATTAAATTTGGTTTGGACCTTTATTCTTTGCGACTGAGGCCTCCGTTTCAGTAAGGTGTATGGCCTCCTCTGGCCTCTATCAGAGAACGACATCTCCTTGACATGGATCCGATTAGCCGTTGGATCTGTTGTTGTGGGATGGCTGCCCACTCTGCCCGCAGTGCAAGAGACAACTGTCGGAGATTGGCTGGAGCCACGTCTCGCTGGCGGAGTCATCTGTCGAGTTCATCCCATAAGTGTTCTATGGGGTTCATGTCTGATGACATGGCTGGCCACGGAATGGTCTGGACGTTGTTGTCAGCCAGAAACTGGGTGGTGAGTTGTGCCACATGAGGTCGAGCATTATCCTGCTGAAAAATCAACCCTCGTGCAGCCAGAAGTGGAAGGACGTGAGGACGAAGAATTTCAGCGACGTATCGTTGGGCATTCAGGCGTCCGTCAATTTGCACCAGGTTACTTCTTCCCATGAAGTTGATCACCCCCCACATCAGTACACCTCCACCACCATAAGGAGGAGCTTCATCAATGCTGTTCTGGGCGTAGAGCTCATGGACTTTGCGGTAAACTCTTCTCCGTCTATCGTGTCGCTGGAGCACAAAAAATGATTCGTCACTAAACCAAACCCATCTCCAGTCATTCCCAACGGTCCATTGAGGATGCTGGTTCGCCCACTGCAGTCAGTTCTGACGATGCCGGTCCGCTAGAACAGGACCTCTGTAGGGTCTTCTAGCCCAAAGACCAGAGTTGTGCAGCCGGTTCCTGACCGTTTGATCTGAAATTCGATGAGCTGCTGACATTGACTGGACTGTGGAGAACGCAGATGCAAGTCGATTCCTGAGGTGATGCAGCCGTATGAAGCGGTCTTCGGCAGTCTTCCACTGTGTGGCCGGTCTGCCACTGAGCCAGTTTCTTGAAATCGCCTCCAAAGTTGACTAATGGTGCTTCTAACCACATTAAATTGTCTGGCCACTACACTTTGTGACCGTCCAGTCTGTAAATGTCCAATGGTGATGAGTCGTCGTTCTGTAGTGAGATGAGCCATACTTGCGCATTGAATTTTCAACTAAATTTATTCGAGGAGCGTCAATCTTTTATAGGCATTCAATAATATGGTCAGAGAGTTTTGTGTTCAGTAAGTTTCACGGGATTCTCATGAACCTGTCACGAGTTATTGTCAAAAATGTGGTTTTGACCTTGACCTCTTTCATGACCTCACGAATCATGAGGTGAGTACAATTCAGGTAACCATGAGAAGATAATGACCAGGTAGACACAGTCGATAGGTGACTGATGTCCAATTAGCGAATATCTTTTATAAAAGTAACACCAAAAATGTTGCGTTTCTTTTTTTGAACAGTATATAATTCTCTTTATTTCCTCTGACAAGACACATCAGGTACATCTTTGGCAATATAAGCCACAAAAGTGCCGGGCTTCCAAGTATATATAATTCTCTTAAACTCTCCACCGCACCAGGAGAAAGTCACCTCAATATCGACCAATTATCTTGGGCTGGTAACATCAAAATATAAAGTTCTTGGCTACAAAATAGTTCAAAGGGTATCTTTACCTTCACTGCCATCCAAGAATCATCCACAAAACATTCGCCATCCTAGGCTCTCAACAATATGTCAGAATTATAACAGGGGAAAAATCTCATCACACAAAGGACTCTGTTCCCCATTAACATAGTCAGAGAAGAATCGCTGAACACCTTCTCAGCTCAAGAATCCCGGGCAGACTGTGTCCAGATACAGTCTTCCGGTCCTGCCAAATCATCACGCATGCACAGATAATCACGTGACGTGAGTTGAGCTCACACGAGAACAATCTGCAACGTTCTCGTAAACTGTTATTTTGAAAATCTTAAATGGACGAATGGCAAGACAAGGGAGGTAACAACTAAATCTGACTTGTACCAAAAAGAATACAGCCAGTAAATTCCCTTAGACCATAGTAAAAAGTTTACATCCTTAGCTTACAACAAACAGACTTTAACAGTTGCATGCAGGAGGATCTCACTGTGGACCCATGATAGGTAGGAAGAGCTGAGAAGTGGCTCTGTGTAGGACATGATGATTCCTTTGTAAAAGCCAGAACTTTGGATCACGGGTAATTCCCAGTATGCCACATGCTTCTTACTCCTAGCTTGTGACTAGATGTGACGATCCTTTAAATGCAAGCCAAGCTGGATAAACTGGAGCTCATGACTACAACTCAAAACATTTTGGAATGGCAGAAAAGCCACAGGAAAAGCCTAGATCTACAGTGTAGATATTACCAAGGAGTCTTCAACTTGGTATTGGCTACAAAAGAGCGAGAAGCTCAACAGCCCTAGTTAAACAACAACAACAACAATAATTACAAAGAAAATTCCTAACAATCTATAGTAGGCTTTAGCATAAAATAGACATCAATTTACCAGTAGATCACAGGGGATGATTTGGTAGATCTCTATGTGATAGTGGGGGAAAACAGCAAGAAATTTAAAGTTAGAAAAATTTTGGACTAGCCCTCTCCTGTCGGTTTTTAAATGCACAGTATCTCCAGGGCTAAAGGTACTTTTCCCCTCATTCCCAGTGAAAACTCTTGAGATAGCTTACACAATTTAATTTTAATCATGAACTACATGAGATAGGAATGTAGTCTACTCTACATGAGACAGGAATGTAATCTACTCTACATGAGACAGGAATGTAATCTACTCTACATGAGACAGGAATGTAGTCAACTCTACATGAGACAGGAATGTAATCTATTCTAAATGAGACATGAATGTAATCTACTCTACATGAGACATGAATGTAATCTACTCTACATGAGACATGAATGTAATCTACTCTACATGAGACAGGAATGTAGTCAACTCTACGTGAGACATGAATGTAATCTATTCTAAATAAGACATGAATGTAATCTACTCTACATAAGACATGAATGTAATCTACTCTACATGAGACATGAATGTAATCTACTCTACATGAGACAGGAATTTAATGTACTCTACATGAGACAGGAATGTAATCTACTCTACATGAGACATTAATGTAATCTACTCTACATTAGAAAGGAATGTAATCTACTCTACATGAGACAGGAATGTAATCTACTCTACATGAGACAGGAATGTAATCTACTCTATATGAGACAGGTATGTAATCTACTCTACATGAGACAGGAATGTAATCTACTGTACATGAGACAAGAATGTAATCTACTGTACATGATACAGGAATGTAATCTACTCTACATGAGACATGAATGTAATCTACTCTACATGAGACAGGAATGTAGTCAACTCTACATGAGACATGAATGTAATCTATTCTAAATAAGACATGAATGTAATCTACTCTACGTAAGACATGAATGTAATCTACTCTACATGAGACATGAATGTAATCTACTCTACATGAGACAGGAATTTAATGTACTCTACATGAGACAGGAATGTAATCTACTCTACATGAGACATTAATGTAATCTACTCTACATGAGAAAGGAATGTAATCTACTCTACATGAGACAGGAATGTAATCTACTCTACATGAGACAGGAATGTAGTCAACTCTACATGAGACAGGCATGTAATCTACTCTACATGAGACAAGAATGTAATCTACTCTACATGATTTAAAAAAAAAAGGTAAAGGATCCTGTTACACGCCCATTGAGGCATATTGGGAATATGGTGTTAGGACCATATTATCTTGACCGTTGGCACACGAGGGGTGATGTGGTCGGCATCACGTTGGACTCTACGTGAGACAGGAATGTAATCTGCTCTACATGAGACAGGAATGTAATCAACTCTACATGAGACAGGAATGTAATCTACTCTACATGAGACAGGAATGTAATCTACTCTACATGAGACAGCAATGTAGCCAACTCTACATGAGACAGGAATGTAATCTACTCTACATGAGACAGGAATGTAGCCAACTCTACATGAGACAGGAATGTAATCAACTCTACATGAGACAGGAATGTAATCTACTCTACATGAGACAGGAATGTAATCTACTCTACATGAGACAGGAATGTAATCTACTCTACATGAGACAGGAATGTAATCTACTCTACATGAGACAGGAATGTAATTTACTCTACATGAGACAGGAATGTAATCTACTCTATATGAGACAGGTATGTAATCTACTCTACATGAGACAGGAATGTAATCTACTGTACATGAGACAAGAATGTAATCTACTCTACATGATACAGGAATGTAATCTACTCTACATGAGACAGGAATGTAATCTACTCTACATGAGACAGGAATGTAATCTACTCTACATGAGACAGGAATGTAATCTACTCTACATGTGACAGGAATGTAATGTACTACATGAGTTCTATTTTTAATCAGTCAATCCATGTTGATCTCAGCAATGTTTCAAACTTACAGATGGTCCAAGCAAATTATATGAAAAGATATTTAGCTGAGAGGAAATATGTAGGGCAAAATTTACCGAGTGACTCTCATAAATGCAATTCTATGGCACTGACCTTATGCAGTCATAATGCTCGCATCTAGCTAGGTTGATCAGGGCAAATAGCACACTCTGTGATCGTGCCTTTAAAGTCAAGCAAGACTGCTAAAGAGAAACAAGAACCCAATCTTAATTATGAACAACTCTTTAGGACATACAGCCATTACAGTTTTGTGCTGTAGCTAGCTTTTCTCTAACTTCTCTCTCAATATGATGACCTCTCTCCTCTTCTTTCTTTAAAAGTTCTTTGACATCAATTTCTACACTGCCCATTCATCAACATCATCATTTTCCTTTGCACCCCTAACAGAACATGGAAGCACCCCTGTTGCTGGTGGTACCCTTATAGGATGCCTGCATAAAGCATTCACATGCACTTACAGCAGTGGTTTCTGTGACAGTTTGTTTTACATGATGAGTTTGCCAGCCCACCATGCACAACATCACATCTGTCACCACGTACAACATCACATCTGTCACCATGCACAACATCACATCTGTCATCTTGTACAACATCACATCTGTCACCATGCACAACATCACATCTGTCACCTTGTACAACACGCCTGAGGGAGAAGTGGTCCCATTCTTTCTCTGTCTCTTCAGACATCCCCCAGGAACTAGACAGGGCTTTGGGGCATACAGCCATTACTATTTTGCACTATAAATACAGCCTTGTCCCCATTTTCCTCTGATTGTGATGAACTTTTTTTTTCTTTGAATTTCTTTCCCATAATATTCTACATTGCCCATTAATCTTCTTAACACATTAACTACCGAATTGAAAAACACACTGTGGCCGAATTAAATTTTTTTCCCATTTTCATCCTGTAGGTGTTTGCACAAAGTAAGCCGTAGTTTTCGTAATTGTTTACAGATTTTTGAGAATTACACGTCATTTTAAAGATAAATGAATGCACTATTACAATAAACACCGGTTGTAACTCTAATACAGGTTGTTGCTATTTAACGGCCCTCCGATGGCCGAGGACTTGCAATATTTTCACATTAAAACTGCTTGCGCCCCATCTCTATCAAAATCACAATTTCAATCAATGTGCACACCGTTTTCACTCTTGTCCTCGTCGCTAGATCTATCAGTCAAGTGTTGAAACACGTTTCTATCCAATTCAGCCGTTAGACGAGATGTACACGCATTTTTTGTAGTCCTATCACTAGTTGCCACGGTAAACAGTTTTACACGATTTGGTGACTAACCCAAAACGCTGAAAAATATGAACATAATATCAATTTTCCAGTGTTCTACAACAACCATGCTTTGGGTATTTGTTTTCTGGTGGCAACTTAAAATCTCGAACCAGATCAGAGAGTATTTCAGTACATTTATCATTCGCTTTATTACTAAAATTAGATTGGCGCTCTGAGCGGTTTGCGGTCCAAATGTGATTATTTTGTGAGCCGCTGACAGCGGCTTGCGGTAGTTAATGTGTTAATTTATTTTTGAACTCATTGCATTGCCTTAACAACATCCTTGGAGTCACTGAATGTCAACAATAACAAACAATTAGCCTCAAGAATCACGTAACAAGGATATTATTCAGGGTTACAATGTTACGGATGCAAAACAGAATCAAGACAAAATTTCAGAGAAACAGTGTGGATTTGGTTGGGGAACAGGAACTATAAACCATCACCACAACTTCTTCCTTCACCCGTTATGCAGCACTGGGCTACCACTTGCATGTCGTCTCCTTGCAGGAAGCCTGCATTAAGTATTCACATGCTCTTGCTGTGGTGGTTTCTGTAACAATCTGTTTTACATGATGAGCTTGCCAGCTCCAACAAAACACCTGACAGAGCAAGTTTTATTCATTCTGTATCTTCTCAGAGATCCCCGGAAACTATACAGAGCATGTATATATAATATGCTAGCATACAACGTCTATGAACACTTACTGATGAGACCAAGGCAATGAGGGAAGGTATGCAGCCTTGTTGCATGACATTCTCTTTAAGCTCTAAAGTATCCCCAGCCATATTTCCAATGGCCCAAGCACATAGTTCCTGATAATTAACAAAGCAGACAAAATAGAAACATTGTTTAAGAATTAAAACAGCTCATATCTCATGATAATTAATAATAATAATAACCCCTTCATTCATAACTGACATATGGGAATGCACCCCTGAGGTGACAGCCCTCACCTGCTTATTTTCCTGGTGTTCCTTTCAACGTTTTCTCCACTCTTCTGCTTGTTGTGAGAGCTTCTTTTCAACCAATCTGAGGTGGCACCGTAGAGAGCATTGCCATTTGGTGCGATCGGCAGCTTCATTTTTCCAGGTTGCTGGATTTATGTCCAGTGTATATAAATTAAAACATAATATGGTATGAAATCAGTTTTACAAGTAAACGGTACACATGAGACAAGGGACGTTTCGGGTTTTACCCCTCGTCAGCCACAGTTACAAACAGGTGACAAGGACAAGAACTACATATAGGTACTACTAAGGTCTATGATGATGAGGAAAATGTCAAATGAGCGATACAAGCAGATGAAACCACGGTGATGAGCAAAATGATAACAGTAATAATGCAAGAAAATCATGAAACCAGAAAGACATGTCGAAACAAGAAAGTAATTAATCAACAAAACGAAGACAGAAATGAACAACAATATTAAAATGCGTAAAAAATCACTTAGCTGGATCGAGGAAAAGAACATTCAAAATGGCTGAAAAAATAAGGCGTCATGCGGAAGTGATGTAGGAGCTAGTGATGACTAAGAACAGATAATTGAGGAAACAAAACAAACCAAAGCAAAAACAAGGATAGATAGGAAAATAACGACAGAAGCCACCAGAATTATGCAAAATGATGCTGGGCATTCATCCCAGCAGGAGCCAAAACGCCCATTTGAAAAATGAGACGATTCTTCAATGAAAAGCGAGTTCGGTCATCGCCGATTCAGATTTCTGGATTTGCACGTGAAAGACTCCCCAATGGCAAATTTACCGTTCGGAAAGGAGACTGACTGCGTTTGGAGTACAAAAGGACATGTCTTACATATGCGGCGTTGGCACAGTTTAGTACCAAAGTGAGAAGGACTAGTTTGTCTCAAGCAACTATGCACAAGAATATCCCTAAAATTCTTATCCTTATGATATGCCAACAAAGGGGTATCACGAAACAACTCTCTGGTATCAGGATCGGAGTGGAGAATTAGGCAGATGATGGAACATAATTTTTTTCACCACCAAACAGTGAGGGTGGAAAATTAAGACAAGTTTGAGTCTGTCAGATGTAGTAGTAGGTTTAGCAGTAAGTGCAACCTGACGATTTATGTCCAGTGCCCTCATGTCTCTTTTGCACACATCTTTGAATCTGAGCTGCGGTCGCCCTACTGTTCTTTTGCCATCTGCCAGCTGTCCATAGAAAATGTCTTTTGGGGTGCGACCATCTTGCATGCGGTGGACATGGCCAAGCAAGCGTAGTCTGCGCTGTCTAAGCAGTGAATACATGCTTTGAAGGCCAGAGTGTGACAACACCTCGACATTTGTCACTTTGTCTTTCCACAAAATACCGAGAATGTAGCGTAGACACCGTAGATGGAAAGTATTGACCCTTCTTTCTTGCTTAGCATAGGCTGTCCATGTCTCGCTGCCATATAGAAGTGTGCTGGTGACACAAGCATTTTATACCGCAGAGTTGGTCTTCGTTGTGAGTTTCGAGTTTCCCTAAACACGTGTTGTGAGGTGGGCAAAGGTAGCTGCAGCTTTGCCAATGCGGCTGTCAATTTCTGTGTCCAGAGAGACTTTGTCGTTGATGGTAGACCTCAGGTATGTGAAGTGGTGAACCACTGCCAATTCATAGTTACCGATAGTGATAACTGGTGCAACATCCACATCCCGCCTCATCACATTTGTTTTCTTAAGACTTTCCTGTTGACTTTGAGTGATGACAGTGCAGTCATCAGCGAATAACAAGTCTCTTATTGTGACCCTTCTGACTTTTGTTTTTGCCTTAAGCCTTGCGAGATTAAACAGTCAGCCATCTGACCTAGTGTGAAAGCATATTCCTTCAGTTGCATCTCTGAATGAAAATTAACAAAGCAGACAAAATACAAAACTGTTTAAGAATTAATACAGAACGTAGTGCCTGATAATTAACAAAGCAAACAAAATAAAAAATTGTTTAAGAATAAAAACAGCTTATGATGCGACAAGACCCCCAAAGTCAAGTCAGGCCTAATGTATGGCTCTGAAAAATGAAGAGAAATAAAACCAACAACTAAAACGCTGCAGATTTTTATAAATGGGTGCTGTGTGAAATAGAAGGATTGAACTGGTATGACAAAATCCCTAATGGGGAACTGATGACAAGAACCAGTGGAACAAGAGATGAGAAGCAGAAGCTGGAGATGGATAGGATGCTCACTGAGGAAACCTGCTGAAGGCAGTACCAGGCAGTCCTTGTTCTAGAATCTCCTGGGTAAAGAAGCAGAAAGAGACCAAGGAACACATGGAGAAGAGAACGGGAGACAGACATGAACGGCATGAAGAATACATGGAATGGCTTTGAGCTGATGGCATGGGACAGGAAGACTTGGCATAAGTTTATTGAAGGCTTCTGCTCCTTGGGGAGCTGAAGGGTGATGATAAAAATATTTTAGACAAAGAAGCAAGATCAAAGAAATAGAAAATTAAACCTAATGGGTAAACATAAATAACACATAAGGAAGGGAAACCCGAGGCCTGTAAACAGTAAATTAATATTAGACAAACACAAAGGTATGTTTTCAGGCACTCGTAAGAAATAAAGAAGTAGAACACTTGGACAACAGAAAAACAACAGACGTGAGTGGCTTACCCAGGGTTCGAACCCCGTACCTTCCGTACGACAACAAGCTTGATAGCTAGGCGGAGTTGTCGTACGGAAGGTACGGGGTTCGAACCCTGGGTAAGCCACTCACGTCTGTTGTTTTTCTGTTGTCCAAGTGTTCTACTTCTTTATTTCTTACGAGTGCCTGAAAACATACCTTTGTGTTTGTCTAATATTAATAAACCTAATGGGTGTTGACTTTGTTTATAGTGACAAACACTTTTTTTTAAAAACTATAACTGTGAAATATACTTCATCACTAAGTAAATTTGGATTCTTTAAAAAAAAAAAGGCAAACTAAAATGTAAATGAATATACAAGAACGCTAATTTTACCCCACCTACAAAATATCACCAGCAATCCTTGATAATCTTCTCTGAATGATTCATTTAAATGCAAAGCTTTTCTAAGGGGATGGCTAATTGTGCAGGATTGAGTTTTAGCAGTTTACTGTCAGCTGACTCTTGTGAGTTTCAACAACCCAAAAGAGCAGCAAAGAATACAAACACTGCCCCATTCTGTAGAAACTTTAAGCCACAAAAACCTCAGCAACAAAAGGGGCAAGTCATATTGAACAAAATAATTAATCTCAGCCATCCATGACAGCAGAAGGTCCTTTGGTAAGGAGATGTATGATGTGACTAAGAGAAAGCTGAAAGTTGCCTCAAGTCGTTGTTATTTTTCTTCAAGGAAAATCTTCAGATTTGGCACCCAGAATGTTTGTGAATTAAATGTACAAAGGAAAACTTCACAGGTGGCATCAGAAATGAGAAAAAAGAGAACTGGGGACAGACATAAAAGGCATTATGAAGTCAGGGAAAGGCAGTGAATAGATGGCACAAGACAAGACAGGCTGTGCTCAATGAGGAGCTGAAAGGTACCTGATAACTGATGATGCTTGCCAGTCATAAGCTGTTGTTTTAATGCTAAACAGACATGACTCCACAGAACGACAACAAAGAAATAAAAAAAGGAAGGAAGGTGAAAAAGGGAGCTACTGTGGCATTCAGGCCCACAAAAGTACTGCTATTAAAGTGAAAAGATAAAAGTGATGTCACTCTTCAATCAACAAGTCGTTCTTAAGCAATGACAGAATATGAACAAAAGTAAAATTTTACCAGTCTTCTTAAAATCATCAGGTAGTTTATACCATGGGATGTATTATGTTGCACCAAATGTCATACAACATTTTTCTACTAGAACTTTTCTTCTTATTTCTGCGCTCAGTTCTACTCAAATTTAAAAGAACCTGGTGTATTTTAAATTTAAATCAAAGCACCTTTTCTATGAAGTAGTTTTTTTTTGACTAGGCCAAACTGACTCTGGCATATTTTCTGTCATTTATAACTTCGCAATTATAACTAGAGATACAGAGGAACTCTCGCTGCTTTTGCATGAA
This sequence comes from Oreohelix idahoensis, assembly GCA_024509875.1. Lineage (NCBI taxonomy): Eukaryota > Metazoa > Mollusca > Gastropoda > Stylommatophora > Oreohelicidae > Oreohelix > Oreohelix idahoensis. The sequence continues at coordinate 239,331 of JAMPIV010023204.1, read as the reverse complement.
TTCTAGGGTTAGACCACTAACCAAGATCCTGAAGTATCTCCAGATGGTGCATCCTGGAAATGTTGCCTGACCAATACTCAGGTATAGTAGTCACCAAAGTGGCTCAGTATCAACCTCTGTGGTGAAACATGTTCAGAACCCAGCATTCCATACTAAGTTTGATGGCATAATTTCAGCCTGACTTAACTCTGACCTTAACTGGTTGGCTGTGTGCAGAAGGATCTTACAATGCAAATATGATGAGTGATTGGCGGAGGACTGTGGAGGCTGAGATGCAAAGAATGAACCAGAGTTGGGGCACTGTACGAAGGATGGCCACCGACCGTGCAAAGTGGAATCAATTTGTTGTTGCCCTACAAGACGCCACTAGGCGTGATGGCCACTGACTGCTTTGACGGTCGGTGGCTAAGGATCGAAGAAGAAGAAGATGATGAGTGAGGGGAGCTGGGAAGTGACTGCGCAGGATTTGACAATTCCATGGGAGAACCCAAAACCAGAGTACAGTATTTTAGCCCTGCATTTTTGGACAGCCACATTGATGGTGGGGAATGCATAGTATTTCACAATCTTCCCCCTCTTCTTTTAGCTTGAAGCCAGACATGAGAGTCATTTAAACGCTTGGGAAGCCAGGACTGAATACAAGGTAAAGCAATTAGAGCTTATGACTGCACCTCAACAAGTTTTGGAATTGTAGAAAAGTCAAAGGAAGAGCTTAGATAAATAATGCCAAGCATAATGTCAACTTGGCATTGGCTGCAAAACACAGACAAGTTCAGCAGTCCTAGTTAAACAGCAAAATGATAAAACTAATTGAACAATTTAATGTACTTTGTGAGATAGTTGCACACTTAACAAATATCCAAAAACAAATTTGTTGTTTTTTTCCTGGGACTGCCTCATGGAAATTAAATTATTCACAAGTGGTTAAGTCTAAAATATTTCAGAAACATCTTATATTTACCTGCATCTGTGGGTCTGACTCGTGCAAAAAATGAGTAAGTATGGTAGATAAAAAACGTCGCATATTACTGATTTTCAGGGAAGCTCCAGCTGTTAGATTAACAGCACACCATGCTGCTGCATGCATCACTTCAGCATCAGCAGACATCAGACATCTCCGAAGAAGAGAAAATCCCTTTTGTCTGCAATTTATTAATAAAATAATAATGGATATAGAGTACCTATGTAATCTTATTTCTTTTATGCTTGTTTCATCAATAAGAATACAAAAGGTTAGAGGAGCTTTCATTACACTGGGAAATATATCATCATCTCCTCTCAAACCCATCATGGGTTGTTGGGGTGCCATGGTGGAAGCATCAGCAGACAGGGTCCTCCACTGCTCTCTATCCTAAGCAATGCATACAAGTGTGGAAAAACCGTGACCTGCCAATTCTTTGATGTTATCAGCCTAGGATTTTCTTTGCCTTTGCCTGGGAAATATATGGAGATCATAAGAAATCAGTTTCAACACACAAAAAACAGAATTTTCAATTCAAATATCAAGTCAGTCCTATTGTTTGGCTCTGAAACATGGAGAACACAAACAACAAACAAAAAGCTGTCATTTATGGATGCCTGTGTAGAATAGAAGAATTTAAGTGGTATGACAAGATCACTAATGATATGGAACAGATGACAAGATCACTAATAATATGGAATTGATGACAAGATCACTAATGATATGGAACAGATGACAAGATCACTAATAATATGGAACAGATGACAAGATCACTAATAATATGGAACAGATGACAAGATCACTAATGATATGGAATTGATGACAAGATCACTAATAATATGGAACAGATGACAAGATCCCTAATAATATGGAACAGATGACAAGATCACTAATAATATGGAACTGATGACAAGATCACTAATAATATGGAACAGATGACAAGTTCACTAATAATATAGAACTGATGACAAGATCACTAATAATGTGGAACAGATGACAAGATCACTAATAATATGGAACTGATGACAAGATCACTAATAACATGGAACTGATGACAAGATGACTAATAATATGGAACTGATGACAAGATCACTAATAACATGGAACTGATGACAAGATCACTAATAATATGGAGCAGATGACAAGATCATTAATCATTAATAATATGGAGCAGATGACAAGATTACTAATAATATGGAACAGATGACAAGATCACTAATAATATGGAACAAATGACAAGATCACTAATAATATGGAACTGATGACAAGATCACTAATAATATGGAACAGATGACAAGATTACTAATAATATGGAACAGATAATAAGATCACTAATAATATGGAACTGATGACAAGATCACTTATAATATGGAACTGATGACAAGATCACTAATAATATGGAACAGATGACAAGATCACTTCTTCTTCTTCTCGTTCGCTGTTGTTTAGAAATGTCTACACAAGAAGTCCGGTTTTCTGGATGTATGTTGCTGTGGTTGAAAGTTCTTCAAGACTCCCAAACAGCTTTGTGTGGATGTGCGTCTCTGTGGGCCAATGTTCAGTTCGCAATTGACTAAGCATGTGGCAGTCTTGCAGGATGTGTTCGGCTGTCTGTGCTGCCTGTCCACACGTACATAGGGGTGATGGGACCAATCTCAGTCTGTATAAGTGACTGTTCAGTCTGTTATGTCCTGTTCTCATACGGAACAGGATCACCTGTTTTGCTCGATCAAGATATTGATAGTTGTCTCTTTGTTGATCAATTTTCCTGATGGCCTTGATAAGGGTCTTCTTTTCCTGGAATGTGATTGTTTGTTCTTTTTGTTCCTGTGTTGCTCCCTCTTTTGCTAACATATCTGCTCTCTCATTTCCTGGTATGCCACAGTGTGATGGTATCCACTGTAGCACTACCCTTCTTTTGATATTTACTTCGCATAGGACTTTGTTTAATTCTGGCAGTTTATCACTGTTGAGGGCTTGCAGAACTGACATTGCATCGGTAAGGAATACAACCTGCTGACATTGGCTTATTGTGTTTAATATGTCTACACAAGATCACTAATAATATGGAACTGATGACAAGATCACTAATAATATGGAACTGATGACAAGATTACTAATAATACGGAACTGATGACAAGATCACTAATAATATGGAACTGATGACAAGATCACTAATAATGTGGAACTGATGACAAGATCACTAATAATATGGAACTGATGACAAGAACCAGTGGAACAAGAGATAAGATGAAGACGCTGGAGAAATTCACTAAGGAGACGTGTTGATCTAATGTTCAGGCAGTCCTTGTTTGGGAATTCCCAGGGTATAAGAGGTAAAGGAAGACCAAAGAATTCATGGAGAAGAGAACTGGAGACAGACATGAAGTGGGTGAAAAAGGCACGGAAAGACCTTGAGCTTACGGCACAAAACATGAAGACGTGGTATAAGTTTGTTGAAGGCCTATGCTCCTTGGGGAATCAAAAGGTGATGATCATGATGTTTCATTCCATTATAATTAATGAGGTATAATATCTAAGCACCAACGGGCTGATCACCCGTTTGCCAGTCACTTCGATTACGGAAACAACAGCAAATGGATTGATTTGCCGTTGCCCTAAAGACGCCAATAGGCGTGATGGGAAACAATGGCAAAGAAAACCTATCTGCTGTTGCCCTAAGACGCCACTAGGCGTAATGGCCACCGACTGCTTTGACGGTCGGTGGCTAAGGATGGAAGAAGAAGAGAAGAATATCTAAGCACTAGTGGAACAAAAGCTGATAAGAACTGATACTGGAGATGGATTGGACTTAGAATGAGGAAACTTGCCGATAGCATTACCAGACAGTTCTGGTTCTGGAATCCCAGAATAACAACAAAACAAAGGACAAGAGAATTAATAACCTGGTAAACAGATTGAAAAGTCCAACAGTCACATGATCAAAGAGTGCACAAAGTATCAACTATTAAGGATTGAATGAATCAGGATGTCAGTCTTCATCACTACCTTTCAGTTCCCCATATAAGCACAGGGCATCCTGTACTGTGCTATCCTGTCAAGATCTTTCATGTCTATATCTAATTCCCTTCTTCATGTGTGTTTTGTGTGTGTGGCCTCCCACTATTTCCCTTACCCTGGCGATTTCAGAAAGAGTTTTGGTTTTGGTTTGGTTTTTGCCTTCTTTGTGGTGAGGCACGTTCCTTTCAACCTAATTGGTTATATCAGAGCGCATTTGCCAGTCAAAAATTAGTGAACTCTGTTAACTGAAGCGGTGTGTTGATAAATTCTAAGCCCTGAAAAGGGCTACTAGCTTCTATCAGCTAGCATGAAGAAGCCCTGAAAAGGACTGCTAGCACAGTTAGCGTTGATAGATACTAAGACCTGAAAAGGGCTAACATTATCCACCTGCTAGCATAAAGCCCTGAAAAGGACTTGCCCTAAAAAGGACTCACCAGCTACGACAACGCTGCCCATATTTCCTCAGTGTTCAGCGAAACACCAGTTGTATATGAACTCTTGTGCAATCCAACAAGATTGCTAGCCTGGTTAGCGTCGATAGATACTAAGTTCTAAAAAGGACTAACATTATCCATCTGCTAGCATGAAGCCCTGAGAAGGACTTGTCCTGAAAAGGACTCGCCAACTACACCAACGCTGGACCATGACTCATTGGAGCCCCGTTTTAGAACACAAGGGTAGTAGAAAGAGGACTTCCTCAAAATGCTTTCAACTAGTTTTCTCAAAGCGTATCCAATGTCAGCATCTTTCATTACATTTTACTGAAGTGGCATTTGTCTGTTTTATTCCATTAGTTCCAAACTGGCAATCTTGTCGCATCATTTGAATCCTTCTGTTTTGAGCAAGCATTCACTTATGAAAATCTGTTCATCTGTCATTTTTGTTGTTTTCTATGTTTCATACATTAGCTGGGGGGTCGGAGTGGCTAAGAGGTATGGCATCTACATCAAATTCTAAAGGTACCAGGTTCAATTCCCAGTGAATGGAATGTAATTTATGGAGAATTTTATCAGAAGCAGTGGTCCTAATGAGGTCATACTTCCCCCGGTCTCCTGGGTAGTGAGATCGGATGCTTAGTCTTCTCAGATAACGACGAAAAATAATAGAAGGTCCCATGTGTGAGTTGTGCACGTTAAAAATCCCATGGCAGTTAGAAATCCTAAAGAGAAGGCCATAAGGCAGCTGCCCTGGCAAAAATTAGAAACCTATCCACCACAAAAATATTTATAGAATGTGTGATTCTTGTATACACACATTGGGATTCTCGCTGGTGCTACGGGGTTTGCACATGTGCTGAGATCCTCCTTGTGTGACCTAAGGGAGGAGATTGGAGCACTGATGGAGTTGTCCATATGTAATCAAGATAGTCCTTAAAATATTAATCCTTAATCTTTCTCCTTAATCATACAATAGCTTAGATTTGACATTTGAGTTGAAGATTCCTATTTTTGTGTTGGACTTGATTTCCATACAGTTCCTAATGCAATTACAGTTCCTCTTGCTTTTTGTAGTCTCATTTTGATATCACTATTTGTTCCTCTCCCCTGTAACTATTTTTATATTACTGCCAAGATGCATGTTTGATCCAACATATTGTACGGTCATATTTTCCTGTGCAGCCTGGCAATCATGTATGTATAGGATGTCAATCTTCTTCTTCCATCCTTAGCCGCTGACCAGCAAAGCAGTCCGTGGCCAATACGCCTAGGGGCGTCTTAGGGCAACAAGAAATTAATTGTTGTTCCGTTACGCCTAATGGCGTTTATTGGTACAACAAAAAAATTAGTTGTTGTTTCCGTAATCAGAGTGGTTGGCAAGCGGGTGATCAGCCCACTGTGTATAGGATGTCAATGCCAGGAAAAAATGTGTCAATTCATCATCATCATTTTCCTTTGTGTTCCTTATGGAGCATGGAGCCACCACAGCAGCTGGTTTCCTGTAAGAAAACCTGTACCAAGCAGTCACATTCTATTGCCGTGGTAGTTTTTGTGGCAATGTGTGTTATATAATGAGGTTGCCAGTTCTATACACAACCTCATATTAGTTGCCTAAATACATCTGTTAATTCATCATCATCATCATTTCCCTTTGCGCTCCTTACGGAGCACAGGGCCACCACTGCAGCTTGTCCCCTTGCAGGAAGCCTGTACCAAACAGTCACATTTTCTAACAGTGGTAGTTTCTGTGGCAATGTGTTTTACATAATGAGGTTGTTAGTCTCATGCACAACCTCTTATTAGTCACTATGTATGACATGACTGAGGGTGGCGTAGTCTTATTCTTTCTTTGCCTCTTCAGAAACCCCAGCAACGACAGGGGGCAATCTGTTAGTTAATCTGCAGTGAGAGCTTATCCTCACTACAACTCCTGGCTATAACAACCTTCGGAACCATTAATTATATTAAAATTAGTGCAAAAGCCCGTCATAAGACCGGAATTACATTCAAAAGCACCAATACCTAAAGGCAATTTTATTTATTCAAAAGTATTTATAAAAAACCACTGTGCATCACCACAGTACACAAACTACATAGCAGCAGTGAGGATCCCAATGTGTGTATATGGGATCACACATTCTATAAATATTTTTGTGCACACCGTCATTTGCGCACCTTTCTTTGTCGAGTGTTACTATTTTTGGGAGAGTACATATAAGGGAAATAATACAATTAATGTCTAACTTTCAACCACCAAAGTTTCATCCCTTAGCATTACTAACAGAAAATGCGGGAATTTTTATTTGACTGACAGATGTTCTGGAAAAAGCCAAAATAGTTAAACATCTACAATGGCACAGAATTATATAAAAATGTGGACTATCACCATCATTATAGGCAGATGCTGGAACATGGTTGGCCATGTCCTCAGAAGGGACCCTGACACCATCACTGGAACTGCTATGCTATGGACCCCAGAAGGACGGCGAAAGAGAGGCAGACCAAAGACAACCTGGCAGAGAACAGTGGAGGCTGAGATGCAAAGCATGAACCAGAGTTGGGGTACAGCATGAAGGATGCCACCGACCAAGCAAAGTGGGGACAGTTTGTTGCTGCCTTACAAGACACCACTAGTCGTGATTGCCACTGACTGTTTTGTCAGTCTGGGGCTAAGGATCCAAGAAGAAGAAGTGGGCTATGAAGAATTAAAATCTAGTGGGCTATGAAGAATTAAAATCTAATGGACTATCAAGAATTAAAATCTAGTGGGCTATGAAAAATTAAAATCTAGTGGGCTATCAAGAATTAAAATCTAGTGGACTATCAAGAATTAAAATCTAGTGGGCTATCAAGAATCAAAATCTAGTGGACTATCAAGAATTAAAATTTAGTGGGCTATCAAGAATTAAAATCTAGTGGACTATCAAGAATTAAAATCTAGTGAACTATCAAGAATTAAAATCTAGTGGGCTATCAAGAATTAAAATCTAGTGAACTATCAAGAATTAAAATCTAGTGGGCTATCAAGAATTAAAATCTAGTGAACTATCAAGAATTAAAATCTAGTGGACTATCAAGAATTAAAATCTAGTGGACTATCAAGAATTAAAATCTAGTGGACTATCAAGAATTAAAATTTAGTGGGCTATCAAGAATTAAAATCTAGTGGACTATCAAGAATTAAAATTTAGTGGGCTATCAAGAATTAAAACACAGTGGACTATCAAGAATTAAAATCTAGTGGACTATCAAGAATTAAAATCTAGTGGACTATCAAGAATTAAAATCTAGTGGGCTATCAAGAATTAAAATCTAGTGGGCTATCAAGAATTAAAATCTAGTGGGCTATCAAAAATTAAAATCTAGTGGACTATCAAGAATTAAAACACATTGGACTATCAAGAATTAAAATCTAGTGGACTATCAAGAATTAAAATCTAGTGAACTATCAAGAATTAAAATCTACTGGGCTATCAAGAATTAAAATCTAGTGAACTATCAAGAATTAAAATCTAGTGGGCTATCAAGAATTAAAATCTAGTGAACTATCAAGAATTAAAATCTAGTGGACTATCAAGAATTAAAATCTAGTGGACTATCAAGAATTAAAATCTAGTGGACTATCAAGAATTAAAATTTAGTGGGCTATCAAGAATTAAAATCTAGTGGACTATCAAGAATTAAAATTTAGTGGGCTATCAAGAATTAAAACACAGTGGACTATCAAGAATTAAAATCTAGTGGACTATCAAGAATTAAAATCTAGTGGGCTATCAAGAATTAAAATCTAGTGGGCTATCAAAAATTAAAATCTAGTGGACTATCAAGAATTAAAACACAGTGGACTATCAAGAATTAAAATCTAGTGGGCTATCAAGAATTAAAATCTAGTGGGCTATCAAAAATTAAAATCTAGTGGACTATCAAGAATTAAAACACAGTGGACTATCAAGAATTAAAATCTAGTGGGCTATCAAGAATTAAAATCTAGTGGACTATCAAGAATTAAAATTTAGTGGGCTATCAAGAATTAAAATCTAGTGAACTATCAAGAATTAAAATCTAGTGGACTATCAAGAATTAAAATCTAGTGGACTATCAAGAATTAAAATCTAGTGGACTATCAAGAATTAAAATCTAGTGGACTATCAAGAATTAAATCCATAAAATGGGCATCCATGTCCTTCTGAAAAACTTGCTAGCATAACAAGAGCCAAAGAAGGAGCAACAGAAGATGGATTTGATACAAAGAAGAATAGATGCAGCTGCAAAGGGATACATCAGACACGGGAACCTTGCTAAAGACCTATGCACCACATAGGATAAAACTGTTTAAGTCAAGTCCGGCAAGTGATCCATGTTTAATAACAATCATTTTAAAGGTGTAATCAGACTTTCACATGACAAAAATGATAATTAGTCAACCAATCTGTGTGCTTGACTTCCACAAGTATACAGGCCAGCGACCAACAATTTGTAGACACATTATTCTTTCCTATATTTTTCCCCCTGTCCAAGTGTATGCTCTATCCTTCTGTCTTTTCTCCATGTGTTTCTTGCTCATTGCCTCATGGTCACTAGCTGTCCAGCACTCGCATGACACCCACAGAGGACCTGTGAGTTTCATGCGAGTGTTCCAGTTACACTACAAAATTAGTTACCACAGTCTGTGGACAATCCATCTTCACTTCCCTATTCTACTCTGGCTCTGATGATGATGACTGCCAGCCAAAAGCTGTTGTTTCAACACTAAACAGACATGACTCCATGGGAAAAAAATAAAGAAGGAAGGTAAAAAAGGGAGCTGCTGTGGTATTCAGGCCCACAAGAAATATGACCAGCATAGGTAAAACATTAAGACAAGCTGTAATAACCACAAGGTAGAAATGAGTGCTGAAAATCTTATGGCATTAAGACCCCACCAGAAATACAAAAGGGGAGCAAAGAATAGTAACACTGCACCCTACCACGCATGTCGTAAAAAGCGACTAAGGAGGGTTGGGCATGGGGCTGTTTACCCCATCCCGTAAAAACTTCGCACAATGGGCTGATCACCTGCTTGCCAACCAATCTGATCACGGAAACAACGATAGATTGTTTGGTCTGTTTTTGTTCCAAAAAGACGCCACTAGGCGTGGTGGAAACAGCAATAGATTGATCAATTTGTTGTTGCCCTAAGACGCCACTAGGCATACTGGCCACATACTGCTTTGCCGGTTGGTGGCTAAGGATGGAAGAAGAAGAAGAAGAAGATATTACAAAAATAAAAGATAACATATAAAAAAAAAAATAATAAAAAATTAAATAAAGATGTTAGCCAGCAGTCTACAGTGGTAGATAATCCCCACCAGATAAATATGGATTGACTATAAATAAACCTCCAATCAACATTAAATGCATACTAGTATAGACACTAGCATTTTTCTGAACAATATGAACTATAACTAAAGTGTAAAAATACCTACGAGAGAAATAAAAGAGCATAAAATAAATACAAACAAGAAAATATTACAATAAATGATATAACCAACAGCTCAATGTATATGGTAGATGGCTGAAAGGGCCGTCCTTCAAAGAAAAGTAGTGAACATCTTAAAAATTTTTTTTTATAATTCAGGCTCACAAAAGTACTTCTAATAAAGTGGAAAGATAAAAACAATGTCCCTCTTCAACCAACAAGTCATACTTCAGCAACAACAGAATATCAACAAAAGTACTGCTAATAAAGAGGAAATATAAGAACAATGTCACTCTTCAATCAACAAGTCATACTTCAGCAACGACAGAATATCAACAAAAGTAAAGTATCAGCAATCTTCTTGAAATTGACATTTTGTTTACACCAAATGTCACATATCATCAAAGAAAATAAGATTTTTCTACTAAATTTCTCTTCTTATTTCTGCTCAGTTTTACTCAAATTTAAAAGAACATGGTTTATTTTAAAATGAAATCAAATTTTCTTTCTCTATGAAGCAACTTATTTCTGACTAGGATAAGATGACTTGGGCATATCTTGCAGTTTATCAGTCACTAAATGTACCTAAGAAAGTTCTCAGCATTTCTGTCATCTCTTGCAAAACACTTCCTCAGTAAAATCAGTGCTACAGCTCTCTTGCCTTGCCTCAGTAACCTTAATGCATGCTCGACCTTATTGGAAACAAAAAGAAAAGAAAAAAGCTTTAACATCAGCAGCAGTTCATATTCATAAGATAACTGTTCATCTTGAAGGTTAGACATTTTAATAACCATCTTTTTATAATTTTGCACTTTGAATGCCACCAATCTTAATTATCTTTTTATAATTTTTCATCTTGAAGGTAATTAATCTTAATTATGTTTTTACAACTTTACATCTTAAAGGTAATGATCTTATTTATCTTTTTATAACTTTTCATCTTGAAGGTAATTAATCTTAATTATGATTTAATAACTTTTCATCCTGAAGGTTATTAATCTTAATTATGTTTTTATAACTTTTCATCCTGAAGGTAATTAATCTTAATTATCTTTTTATAACTTTTAAATCTTGAAGGTAATTAATATTAATTATGTTTTTATAACTTTTCATCTTGAAGGTCACCAATTTTAATTAAGTTGTTATAACTCTTCATCTTGAAGGTCACCAATTTTAATTAAGTTGTTATAACTTTTCATCTTGAAGGTCACCAATTTTAATTATCTAGTTATAACTTTTCATCTTGAAGGTCACCAATTTTAATTATGTTGTTATCATTATTCAGTTTTCTGCTTTTGCTGTATTCAAAATGATCTCTAAACATCTATCTACATTCTTGTATACCTTGTTGCTATTCCATCTATGGTTGCTGTACCACCTTAGGTTATTTAATAACCACAACAATATTATGGAATTATATGACTTGGTTACTGCTGTTCACTGTTCCTTCTTTTTCTTCTTCTGTGTTCAGTTTTTAGTCATGCTAAATCTCCAGGCTTGTCACCAGGACAAAGTCCACAGTCTTTTTCCAGGTCACCATGGCAACCCCATAGCTTCTGCCCTGAGCTCAGCACTAACTGGCCAGGTCAGATGCCATGGGGTCATCATGGGCTGAGCAGTTTTGGTGAATGTGTTCAGGGCAACCTCATGTAAAACAAAATTGCTACAGAAACCACCACAGCAGGAGTATGTGAATGCTTGGTGCAGGGCTGCAAAGGGGACCAGCATAAGGAGTGCAAAGGAAAATTAAGATCTAAAAATAATCAAAAACATGAACAGAAGCAGCTGTAAGAGTGGAGAATAAACTTCCATTTCCAACCAATAAAACAAGCAGTGAGACAGGGATGTGTTCTTTCACCTGATCTATTCTCTCTATACAGCTAAAGCATAATGAGGTCATTCAAAGATGAACTAGGAATATGACTTGGAGGCTACAAATAACTTGCACTACGCTGCTGACAACAGTATTTTAAACAGAACACAAAAAAGTGCTAAATTAGGCAGTGAACCAAACTGCCGCAAAAAACGGGCTCAGTCTGAACAGGAAGAAAACAATTACAATAGTTATTTCTGTGACAGGGGCTGAGGTGGGGTGAAATTGTGTCGTTGTGGTTATCTCAGTGAGAGATACGGCTTGTTTTCATAGGATAATCTCACTTATATTAAGTCTTATTTGAGATAAACGAACTCTCATCTTCTCATCAATCTTTGATATTTGTCTGAGCTGAAAATCCCTGTTCACAACATGTCGTGGAGAACTGTATCTATTTGATATAAGATAAGTTATTTTACTGAATAAAATCTGAAAAATTCTGTAATTATATGGGTTTCTATACATATAATTCTGATATTTTGGCAAGAGAGCGAAGATGGCTGTATGCTGCTCCACCTATGTCCCAGTCTTGAAATATGGATGCGAGCCATGGGAAATGACTACAACCCACAAAAGCCAGCTCCAAACCTCAGAAATGAGGTATCTGAGGAAGGTGGTTGAAGTAACAAGAAGAGACAAGTTCCGCAACCAGACAATATGGCTAGGCCTCAAAATCCAGCTCCTGTAGGCCAAAGTAGAACAGTCCCAACTACAATGGTCTGACCGTGTATGCAGAGTGGAAGAAGATTGGATACCACAATAAATATGGGAAACCTCCAGGATGACACAGAGTTCACTGGTAGGACAACATTATACAATCCCTAAAGGACTAAATTGGAACCAGGCCAGGAGGAAGACTGCCAATAGGACAGTATAGCGTTCTCTCTGGCAAACCACGGTAGCACAGTGGTTAGTGCACTGGCTTCCTAGCTCAGTGGGCCATGGTTTGATCCCCAAATAAAGTGGGATTTTTTTAGACCGCAAACGACTCCGGGGTTGACCCAGTCTCATGAATTGGGTACCAGAGCAACTCTGGGAAGGTTAAGGCGGCCAGCGTGATGCTTACCACATCACCCCTAGTGTGCCGACGGTCAAGAAAATATGGGCCTAACACCATATTCCCAATATGCCTCAACAGGCGTGTAATGGGATCCCTTACCCTTCCCCCCAGGGTAGAAGAGGAACGACTAAGTACGTAAATATAATTCCCATAGGTAACAAAATAAATAAGAAAAGTACCTTTATATTTATTTTTGGCATATGAATTTTTTTTGAAAATATCTCAAAATCCTTGATTGTCTTTTAATCTTCTGGCCACACCTGCCATACTGGTGTGGCTCACCACACGTTTGGGAACCACTGCCCTAGCTAAAAAATTATTTTTTTTCCCCTACTCTACCTTTGTCGACCCTTGTAATGAACAACGAAAAAATCCTGCCAGACTCATTTTGGGACCATAAGGAAAAGGCACACATTGCAGCGTGAGAGCATGGTGCTATGACCATTGACCTTAAGTCATGATAAGTTTGACGACAAAGATTCAATGAAGTTGGAATGGAAAGTAATGAAATGACCAAAGGAGTCTTCAAATAGGTACTGTTTGTAAAAGAGTGAGAAGCTCAGCAGCCCTAATTAAAAAACAAAGATATCATGCAGAACAAATGAAATGTATAAGCCAGATGGAAATGAAGAAGCAAGTGGATTAAATTAAGATTTCATATGAAAAAGAGGAAGAATGGAAAAAAATGAGGAGTATTTTTTTGGCAGTGTTCTTTACCTCTTTGCTCATTGCATAAGCATAGTGAATTCTTGGTGCAGGCTTCTTGCAAGGGGAGCAGCTACAATACTGGCTCCATGCTTCATAAGGAGGCTAAGGAAAATGATAATGACTTTGTCTGCAGCATTAAACCTTGAGAGATTTCCAGAGATCTATGAGAGGTTTCCAGAGATCTATGAGAGGTTTCCAGAGATCTATGAGAGGTTTCCAGAGATCTATGAGAGGTTTCCAGAGATTTAATTGGTGATGCAAGTTTGAAGCATCATCTCCTTGTGTGCTCCTTACAGAAGAGCATAGAGCCACCACCGCAGATGTCCCTCTTGAGGAAGCCTATGCCAAAGGACAAACTCCAGCAGTGGTGATTTCTGTAACAATTTATTGTACATGATGTAGTTGCCAGTCACATGTACAATCTTATATTAGTTGCCTTTAATGGCGTACTAATTTTGGACTATAATGTTAGAAAACTAAAATTCATCCGCCGAATTACCTTCTCAAGTTCCTCCTCAGCTGACAGTACTCTTTCTGCTTCCTCCAAACTTTCTATCTTCAGTCGTTTCTTTAAAATTAGGTGATCTCTGTGTACAGTCTGGTCATCTTTGGGATTAAAAGGTAAAAGTAAATGAAGTCCCATTGTACTGCCGTTGGGGAGTGAAGAGTTACAAACTTAAATATACTACACCAGCTTCGAGAAGTAAGGTAACCAGTTCCTTCCCCGCTACCTTTGCCTACCCCAATTTAAGAGTAGAGTCAGGTACCCATTTACAGCTGGGTAGACCAGAGAGTGATGCCACAGTATTTTGAACCCAGCAATTTGGCCATCTTGTAGGGGTTTAAAAAACACTTAAAGTGCAATCTTGTTATTTTGTCCTGCATTTATTCTCATTATATTTGTCATTTCCCTGTGTATTTTAAGATCCACTTGATGTGACTTCTCAAGTATTTTTATTTTGCATCTAGTTACGGTTATGAGACAGAAGAGCAAGGTCATAACATTTGCAAAATTGAGCAAGCAAAGCAGTTTTTGTAAAAGCCTGATTAATTAAAAAAGTTAGTTGCTTATCCTTTACAGGACGTGGCAATCAACCCCAGCTTTTATTGGCTGTTTGTGATTTTTCTAGGCAATTTTATTCATTCAGTAGTTTGCCATTGCTTTCTGAACGGTACGGCGCTTATACCATTGTTAAAAATCCACACAAAGCGATCTGCTACCAAACCGCCTGCAGCAGGTTTCGAACCTGGTATATCTGGATTATGAAACTGCGTTCATATCCATTAGGCCACAGACGCCGATTAATTAAACATTATTTTAATTGTTATTTTGTCAACACCTTTTAAGTAACTTATATTCGATTACATCCTATCTTTTCAGTACAAAAAACTTGGGGACAAAAAGGTGGGGCAGGTAATGTGACGACACGCGAAAAGGGGGTTTAAAAAAATGTGAAAATCCGCATCATGTCATTTGCGGACGACCTCAAACACTAAACCCCAACCCTTGTTCCAACTGTCTGGCAAATAGCAGTGTGTGAAAAACTTTAACGCCGTAATTAAATTTTTAAAAAAAGTCAACAACGTAAGCCCCTACATTAAAAACAAACGAACAACAAAATTCCAAAAGTACCCCTAACTACTACGTCGCCGCATTAGGCTACATCAGGACGTATCGCTGGGCAACTTAATTAGCCGCCGAATCGATAGATATTAGAGCAAAATAAGACTTACGCCCCCTTCCCCACCCTATTTTAACGGAGGAATGTTTTACTTTTAAATGAAGCTGTATTGGCAAATCTCAAATCAGTGATGCTTGACCCTTTGTATTTGTAACGGTCTTCGTGAAGTGACGCCGTCGCCATGTTGCTACTACTAAGTAACTAGCCTCATTTAGCTTATCAAATTTGCTTCAAATAGGAACGACCCAAATATCTGAGAAGAAGAGATTATATAAGTTAAGTCATATACAAAATGACCTGGTTAGAAAATATAATCGAAAATTTCGGAATCAGAGAGTCGCCTTAATTACAATAATATTATTATTTAAAATAGGCCTAATGTTTAGGAATTTCTACTTTCAAATCAAAATTTTTAAATCAAACATGAACCGGAAGTGGTTATGAAGCACTGTCAACATGCGTTGTGTATAAGCATTCAGCAATGGACTTCTCCTCCAGACTTGCGCAGAACATGACCTCCTTGTCACCAACACCATTTTTTCGACTTCCTACCCGCAACAGGACCTCCTGGATGCACCCTCGCTCAAAGCATTGGCACTTAATTGACTATGTAATTGTTAGGAAGAAGGACAGGCAAGATGTCCGGGTGACCAAGTCCATGTGTGGTGCCGAATGTTGGACTGATCATCGCCTCATTGTATCTAAACTTAAAATTCGTATCCAACCAGCCAGGCGCCCTCAGGGGAAGAAAACTCAAAAGAGGCTGGATGTCACCAAACTAAAGAAGACAAAAATCAAACAGTCATTTACTGACACCTTAGAAGACCGTCTCAAATCTATCTCGCTAGACGGCCAAAGTGTGGAAACAAATTGGGCAGCCCTAAGTGAGCAGATCTACAACACTGCTACAGAGGTCCTGGGTCCTTCCATCAAGAAACAAAATGACTGGTTTGATGAGAACTCAGATGATATAAAGCAGATGTTGGCTGAGAAACACTCCATAAAGCATATTTAAATGATCCAAAATCTACATCCAAGAAAGACGCTTTCAACAACATGCGTAGAATCGTCCAACATAAACTACGCCAGATGCGGGATTCATGGCTGAGTAATAAAGCAGATGAGCTCCAAGGCTTTGCTGACAGCCATGACTTGAAAAATTTTTACCTTGCACTCAAAGCGGTCTATGGTCCAACATCATCAGGATCATTTCCCCTCCTTAATGCAGATGGAAAAACACTAATTACAGACAAGGAAAAAATGCTCCAACGCTGGGCTGAACATTTTAATAATATTCTGAACCATCATCTATTAACGACGAAGCCATTATCCGCCTGCCCCAAATTCCTATAAATGAAGCATTAGATGATGTACCAACTCTGGAGGAAACTAAGAAAGCGATTCGTCAACTGTCTAGTGGAAAGGCCCCCGGCCCCGATTCAATTCCTGTTGAGGTTTATAAAGATGGCGGTGCAGTTCTGTTAGAGAAACTTCACATGATCTTCCAGCAAATGTGGCAGAGTGAAACCATCCCACACGATCTCAAAGATGCGTCAATTATACATCTATATAAACGTAAAGGTAATCGCCAAGACTGTAACAATCATCGAGGCATCTCTTTTATCAATCGCTGGGAAGATATTCTCCAGAATCCTTTTGAATCGCCTTACGGCTCATCTTGACAAAGGTCTTTTACCTGAAAGTCAGTGTGGATTCCGGAAAGAACGTGGAACCACAGATATGGTGTTCGTTGCAAGACAGCTACAAGAAAAATGCCAAGAACAGCACTGTGACCTGTACACAGCTTTCATCGACTTGACAAAGGCATTCGACACGGTCAGTAGAGAGGGTCTATGGAAGATCATGGCAAAATATGGCTGCCCAAAGAAATTTATCACTATAGTGCAGCAACTGCATGATGGAATGCAGGCTAGAGTTCAGGAAAACGGTGAGCTATCAGAGCCTTTCCCCGTCTCAAATGGAGTTAAACAAGGGTGCGTACTTGCACCGACTCTGTTCAGTATCATGTTTTCTGCTATGCTGACTGATGCTTTTAGAGACGGGGACACAGGAATCGACATTAGTTATCGTATTGATGGAAAATTGTTTAACCTTAGGAGGCTTCAAGCAAAAACCAAGGTCAAATCACACACCATCAGAGATCTTCTGTTTGCTGATGATTGTGCCCTCAATGCTGGCTCAGAGGCTGATCTGCAGCATAGTGTGGATAGATTCTCAGAAGCCTGCGCCAACTTTGGGCTTACCATCAACACGAAGAAAACAGAAATCATATACCAACCAGCTCCTGGCACAGTTTATACTGAGCCAATCATCAAGGTTAATGGTGAGAAACTGAATGTTGTGAACAGATTCACATACCTTGGTAGCACACTATCCCAGAACATTGTCATTGATGATGAGATGAACACCAGGATCTCCAAAGCCAGCAGCACATTTGGCAGACTGTACACCAACGTTTGGCATCGAAGTGGCATTAGTCTACAGACAAAGCTGAAGGTGTACAGAGCTGCGGTGCTTCCAGTGCTGCTTTATGCATGTGAAACATGGACTGTATACAGGCGCCACGTAAAGAAGCTAAACCACTTCCATACAGTCTGTCTCAGGAAGATAATGAACATCAAATGGCAAGACAAGATCCCGGATACCGCCGTTCTTGTCAGAGCTGGTATCCCTAGTATTGATACTATTCTGATGCAGTCACAGATTCGCTGGGCAGGTCATGTAGTCCGCATGCCAGACCATCGACTGCCAAAGATACTTTTTTATGGTGAGATACAGAAGGGTAAACGCTCCCATGGTGGCCAAAAGAAGTGCTTCAAAGACACGTTAAAGACATCATTGAAAACCATTAACATAAACCCAGACACATGGGAAGCTGCTGCGCAAGACCGAACTGCTTGGCGCACATCTCTTCGTAAAGGTGCAGCGGCATGCGAATCATCCAGAAGAGCAGCAGTGGAACAGAGGAGACAAGCTAGAAAGGACCGTGTAATAAAACCTTCACATGAAGCAAACATTCCCTGCCCACACTGTCCGAGATCTTTCCAGGCCCGCATCGGGCTCATCAGTCACCTTCATACCCATAGACTAACCTAACATATTCCTAAATAATTGGATGAACAGAGTGGTCTTCATCACCCATGATGGACGAACAACAATAAGCATTCAGTGGCAACCACATGATTTGATAATATATTTGTAACATTTATTGTCAGGACCTTAGTTATTCAAGGCATTTTATTTACTCCAGTCAATAGTCACACTATGGCTTTTCAGGATTTACTCAATAACTACCCAAAATTAATGTCCTTCGCATTTTTCGGTGCAGGCTTTACTGTTGCAACTCTGCTATTCTGGTACAGGCCGAGATCGAGAGGGTTGCTGTTACAAGGTACCAGCACAACTAACTCCCTAAACAATGTAGTAAGTCAAAGTTAAATCGTTGTCTGTGCATAATGTAAATTCTTTTTGCTCCGCAGCGAATATGTGTAGTTAAGTGTTGTTTCGTAGCACTTATGGTTAGGATTAGGGTTAACACTAATCCTAAGTGCTACGTAACTACACATAGGCCTATTCACTGCGGAGCAAAAAGGTACGAGAAATAGGAAATTACCAATTTATATGGTTGAAATGAAGAACAGTCAAACGTGTTTTCTTTTATGTCATCCAAATAAGTCGCCAACGTCGTTAAGGCTGGACTTTGGTTAGGGGGTTGAAATGAATAACAGTGGGTCATGTTCTTTGATGTCATACAAAGTCGCTAACGTCGTTAGGGTTTAGGATTCCTAACACTTACTTTTTACTGTTTCTTCATTTCATCCTGTTAACGGTTAAGTTTAGGATTTTTAAACCTACCCCTTACCCACTTTTACTGCATTTCTGTATTCTTTTTTTTAAGACCTATCGAACAGATGATCCACTATTCTTCATTTCATCCATTTATATTTCCACTTCCGCCCGTTACGGGCCAGTGTCTTAAAAAAAGCAAACCAATTTCAAAAGACAAAACATCAAGTGTCGTAAAATGTGAGGCAAAAATCACAGAATAGTAGACAGACGCACACATGTCGCTTAACTGCCCATCGATACATCAACCATGCTACTTGCATTTACTAAAACATACCCACTAACTTAAATCCTAACCCTGCTGTCAGCTTGTTCTGTTGTTAAAAAAATGGAAATGCCAACTTAATATTCAAGAAAGCTTCAAAATAAAGCCATCACTGACGTGCTTCCATTCAACCAGATTCATACTTCTCTTACACTTTAGACATTCTTAATGATCAATAATGAAACTCTTACTTATATTTTGGGAGCCGCATTTGCACAGTGGTTAGTGCACTGGCTTCCTAACTCGGTGGTCCATGGTTCAATCCCCAGTTGAGGTGGGATTTTTTAGACTGCAAACAGCTCCAGGGTTAACCCAGCCTCATGAATTGGGTACCAGATTTTTAGTCTGGGAAGGTTAAGGCAGCCAGCGTGATGCTGACCACATCACCCCTAGTGTGCCGATGCTCAAGAAAATATCGGCCTAACACCATATTCCCAATATGCCTTAATGGGCTTGTAACGGGATCCTTTTTACTTATATTTGAATCACTCTTTTAGCAACACCATTGACATATAGATAGCCATTTTGGAGACATTGCCAAGTCTGGCTACTATTCATAGGTTCACCAATAAGTTAGTAGTTACAAATTACAATATTTTTATTCCCTACAAATCAACTCCAGCTGTACAGAAGTGAACAAGTGGTAATCTTCAGACTTTTCACATGCCACAACAGATAGATAACATCTATTCTACACACTGAAGATAGGAAGTGCCGATGAGTGTAATTGTGGCACTGATAAAATGACTGCTGAACATATACTTCAGAAGTGCCCACCATATGAGGAACAGAAAGCACGTATGGTACCATTCCTAGACAAAGTCTGTGGAGACACCAACAACCGCAAATTGACTACTGGTTTCTTTAAACCTTTTCAAGTTGACGTCTGAGAAGAAGAATTCACTGCAAGTAGTGCCGTAACATTCTGAATGCTTGATCCCAGTTATCACTACCATAACACGTTGAATTTCCGCTATATATAAACTTGCTGACCAAATTCGACGATCGTCGAATTAGCACAACTTTGAAAGTGACAGGGTCGCCGTATCGATAGTTTTACGAAATAAGCCTCATCTGGGTATTTGTAGCATTCCAAAATGGCTGCCCCCACGATTTATATCATGTAGCAGAAGCAGAAATTTGATTAAACTTCCATTTTTTTTAAGTACAAGAGCCCGTTCTTCATTTTCGTCATGAGTGATGATGAAAACCAGACTTATAACAGAGATGATTCTGACTCTGGCAGCGAATCTGGGGCTGAAAGTGATATCTCATGGAGAAGTAGAGATGGCTCACTGAATAATAACATTACTCACAGTAGCAACAACAAAAATGGAGGTGATGTAGGTAGGTCTGAAGCAGGAGATGGGCGTGGCACAAGGGACCATAGCAGGACTACACATCGAAATAATCCTTGGAAATGGAGAAAGCTTGCTCAAAATTAACTTATTGAGCTTTCCATTCTTCCTCCATATGAAGAGCAAGAAGGTAACAAGGCAGACTTAACGCAATTCAAGTCCATTGATTTTTTTCGAACTTTATTTTCCTGACACTACCACACATTTGGCCTGTAGTTCCAGAAGCACTTGCACAAATGCTTGCCATACAACACACTTAGGGGTCATTATTAAGTTCACTTAATGTTACAGGTATATTATTATTGTGAAATCACATTTGGTTTTTGTTCCAATATTATGAGCTTTCTTGCCACGTTTTCTGGACAGGTAAAAGAACTGTCACTTGTGGCACATTTAGGGGTCATTCTAATTTAACATTATGTCACTAAAATTCTGTTGTTATCACTTTAATGAAGTGATGATACAAAAATATTTTACAAGCGATGCGTACTACAATGGCCACTGGCAGCATGCACAAAGCAGATGGTCTTACTAAGAAAGGAGTACCATATGATTTACACCAATATAGTTTGTCCTGCATGTCAACCATCTTGATCAGCAGTATCATCATCATGACCCTTCAGCTCCCCAAGGAGCATAGGCCTTCAACAAGCTTATGCCAAGTCTTGATTTCCTGTGCCATCAAGGTCTTTCTTCTTCATGGCCTTAATATCTGTCTCCAGTTCTCTTTATCCATGTGCTCCTTGGTCTCCCTTTACCTCTTGTGATGTTTTTGTAATTTTAAGAACTTTCTACAGGATGGGGTAACTGGCTTCATGCACAACCCTCCTTGTCTCTTATGACATGCATGGTAGATTGTAGTGTTTCTGTTCTTTACTTCCGTTTCAGGCCCCTGGTAACACCCACGCTATGGTACGCCACATTGGTAAGTATCATATTTCTCAAATGTGTAACTTTGAGCTGGGTATGTAAATAAAAAATAAATAGCTAAACTCGCATAAAGAAAGAACATAGTGAAGTATAAATTAGCCTGCAAGGTTTTCTTCCCCCTTACCATAAAAGTTTAATCAGAAGATGAGTAGACCTGCTGGGAATGTGACGTTAAAAAGATAAGAATTCTCTGATACTGAATAGTGTTAAAAAAGAATGGTGTAGTATTAACAAGGAGCATCTTTTAGATAACTCTTCATCAACCACAGTTACAAACAGGAAGTAAAAAAACCGACTTCAGTACCATTTTATCATCAAGTGTTTCAGTTTTACTTAGATGGACAGTGAACAAGCAGTTTGAAGAATGAACTGAGGCCCTTGAGATATGAGTATATAGACAAATGGGGCATATCTCATGGAAAGAGAAGAAAAATAAAGAAGTCCTAGAAAAGCTAGGAATCGAATACAGGTCTGTATCCTTTTAACCAAAATTGTCAGGGACAGCCATGTTTTGGAAACCGGATTTTTTATATTTCCAGATGGCAGCCAAATGACATCCAAAAGGTAGCCCAAAGTCGTCCAAAATGTGTCAGAAAATCACCCAAAATTAATGTCCTTCGCATTTTTCGGTGCCTCTGTGTTCTAGTATGCTAAATGTTTTTAGTGTCCTGTTTCTTTGTTTCCTTGTTCCATTCTGTGCTTTTATTTGTAGCCCTGAATATATCTGCCCATTTATTCCCTTATGCTAGGCCTAGCTTGTCATCTTGTTACTGTTGGAATGTGTGTGGGTTATATGATTATGAATTGTAAATAAATATTATAAAGTTGTTTTTTTTTAACTTGCTCTCTTAATATTTCCTGACAATTTTAACTGATAAATCCTTGTTGAATAGTAAGGTAACAGGAGGTCAACATATTAGACAATAGAGTTGGCTTGCTACTAAAGGTTGTTGATTAGTGAGGTCAGCTTACTAATCTAGGTTATATAGTATAAAGGCATCAGTTTACAACTAACGGTTATTGAGTAGGAAAGTAACATTAGAGACAGATTACTACTCCAGTTTGTAGAATAGCAAGGTGACATTAGAGACAGATTACTACTCAAGTTTGTAGAATAGCAAGGTGAAATTAGAGATTGATTACTAATCGAGGTTAGGGGTTAGGAAAGTGACATTAGAGGTGGATTACTATTCAAGGTTGTTGAGTAGCATGATGACATTAGTGAATGCTTACTACTCAAGGTTGTTAAGTATTGAGGCAACAATGGGGTCAACTTACTACCAAGGTTGTTGAGTATGAAAATAATATTATCAGTGTTTAATGTTTTGTACGCTTTGCTAGCAGTGAGTTTATAAGAAATGTATCTCTTGTTTTCACCACTTTAATGTAAGAAACACATGAAACATATCAAAAGTGACACGTTACTGTTTTTTTTTCTTTTCTTACAGGACCAGCTAGCGTGATTGACCAGATTACGGGACATTTAAAGTTGTTGTAAATATTTATTTTTGATTTAAAGTTGTTGTAAATATTTATTTTTGATGTTATTTAATTTTTGAAATTTTAGTGAATCATATAATGCTACACTTGAGAAGTGTCTGAAATGAAGAGTTTTGTTTTCCATTGCTGTAAAGATAACAGCAACTGAATGGCTAATGTGGTTATTTAATTGGAGCATGGGCATAACGAAAAGTTCCAGAAGGTTGAGAAAGAGTAATAACAGCATCATCTTAGTGAGTTAAGAAAATGAAAAAGTTAGTGGAGAATATTTGTCCTTGTAAGCTGTACTGGGAAAAAAAGTATGCACATGTCACATAGAACATATGAGGCCAGAAATATATGAATGGGCATATTTAAGCAACAAAATTTAATCAATGATTTCTTAAAAAGTTCAACATAAAAATCAGTCATCAATTCAGATGTCAAAGTCATTCTTTTGTATGGCTCTGAAACATGGAGAACAACAAAGATGATAACCAGAAACGTACAGACTTTCATAAGTAGTTGCTTGCGTAGAATAGACGGATTGAAATGGGGTGACCAGAACCAGACAAGTGACAGTGGAACAAGAGATAAGAAGATGCTGGATATGAATTGGACAGACGTTGAGGAAATCTGTTGATAGCATTACAAGGCAGTCCTTTTTCTAGAATCCCAGCATAAGAGTGGTGGGGCGACACCAAAAAACGCATAGATAAGAGAGTTTGAGCCAGAAATGAAATGGCCAAGGAAGACACAGATGGACCTTGAGCAGGTGGCACAGTTCCAGGACTTGGCATGAATTTGTTGAAGTCATGTGCTCCTTAGGGAGCCAAAGGGTAGTGAGTGAATGAAAATGCTTTGATGGCAGGAAAGAAACAGGATCATTGATGCAAATATTCAGTTCAAGACACCGAAGAGGCTTGAATAGCGTGAGAAATTAAACAAACATTAGCTTGTACAGATCAAGAGAAAGTAACTTTCTGTTCAGACATAAATGAGTAATACAGTTTATGCAGGGAACTTTGAAATAGCATCAAAGAACTCTTTGAGAGAGCTAAAGACAAATAAACAATGATAAAGACACGGAAAGACTATGAGCTGATGGCATGCGACAGGTGGACTTGGCATGTGACAGGTGGACTTGGCATGTGACAGGTGGACTTGGCATGCGTTTGTTGAAGGCCATTGCTCCTTAGGGAGCTAAAGGGTATTGATTGGTTTGAAAGACCTCCTAATGGGTAACAGTGCTGTTGTTCCTATATACACACACTGGGATTCTCGCTGGTGCTACGGAGTTCGTGCACTGTGCTGAGATCCTCCTTGTGAGTTCTAAGGGAGGCAATCAGAGCACTGTGTGCAATGAAGATAGTCCTTAAAACCAAACAGTCATGTATGGACAACAGTTAAGATGACACAATAAGGTTTTAACATTTCATCAGGATTAAGGCATGGTATGTTGTTTTTTCCTACTTTTACAATTCATGTTTATGGAGCCCCTATAGTTCCCTGATGCTTCATCAGGCAAGGCATATGATGCGACTGTAATATAAGGTGTATGAGACTGACAGCCTTATTGTGTGAAACAAATCACTAGAGAAACCACAGCCTCAAGATCTCATTGGTACTGGCTTCAGTGGTGGCTCCATAGAGAGGAAAGGGGGCAATACGTTTATAGAAGAGATGTTCCAGAGAGCCAACACCCAGAAACAACTGATAACATATGTCATGTATGCCAGTGAAAATACCTAGTGAAGCATGTAAGGGTATACTGCAAATCTGATCTAAGAAATGTAACAGTAAAGAAAATACAACAAAAACAGAAGCAGTATAAAGTGATAAAGATTTAAAAAAAAAAAAACAAGAATATTTATACATAGATGTTTGTTAGAATGCCAACCAGATCAGCTTGTAGGATGTGCCTTTGACAGCATCACATTAAGATGATACAATACAGACATCCAGATAGAGATTTCATTACTGAGACATAGTATAAGATTGACCTAATGGTTATTCTGGCCAGATGCTTAGCTAAGAATGCAGTTGAGTCTTCATTCTATGCTGGTCCCCTTATAGGAAGCTGTCACCAAACATTCACATGCTCTTGCAGCAGTGGTTTCTGTTGTCATGTTTTATATGGTGAGATTGCCAGCTTCATTTGGAACAGTGGTTGAGAAAGTGAAGAATAAATAACTGGTATTTATGATTCTTTCATGATGGAGTTGATTTGTTGTTATAATTCATTGTTTTTGTAAGAGGTATCAACATGCTTGTTCTGTTTGGAAATAGAAAAAAATTGGGAACAAAATTGTTAGACAATGTAGTCTTGGAACTGCACACAATCTTAACTGACTAATCTTCATGTTAGTTCATGCATCTTAAAGCACCCACAACATTAACATTTCTTAATTGAAAAGTAGGGCATGTCGCATCTTACCGGAGGGTTATGTTCTGGAGGTGGCACATAAAGCCGAAGTCGTGTGTGTAGTCAAAGTTAACTTTGAAAATACCTTAAATCACAAATAAAGTATGTTTTTGTGTGTGTATTATGTATGAATGTCTTGTAATATATACATATAAAATAAAGAATACACTATACAAGTGAAATAATCTTTATTGTTTAATTACATAAAAGAGAGAGAGAGATAGACGAATGAAAGATAGTCCCGTAGATACTAGTGAAAAGGAGAGAAGTGTTAGAGACTTCACTGTACTAGGTCTCTGCTTTGTCTCTTCCTCTCTGCCATCGTCTTCCTTAGCTCAAGTATACTGGAGTGTGACGCTAGCAGGTTTCAAGCCTCCAGAAGCAAGTGCACTAGCCACTCTACCAATGAATGCTAGAATAAATGGAAGAATACACGATCAAGTTGAGCTTCTCACCTTATCTCTTATTTGAGCACTCTGTGCCATGGCTGACGAATTTCTTTCTCTCCAGGCTTAATAGCATGGATGCTGGATGAGTTTCTTCCTCTCCAGGCTTAATAGCGTGAATGCTGGATGAATTTCTTCCTCTCCAGGCTTAATAGCATGGATGCTGGATGAATGTCTCTACAAATATGAGTGGCAATCTTTTATCATCCTCACCTTTCCTTTATTTTGCTGTTTCTGGAGATGGAACCATCACTACAACTGGCCTCCTGACAGGAAGCCTGCATGAAAACATTCATGTGCACTAGCAGTGATACTTTATGTAACAATTTGTTGTATATGATGAGGTTTCTAGCCCAATGCACAACTTCATATTAGTCACCTCATGATGGGGGCAGAGTAGTAGTACTATTTTGTCTTTGTCTCTTCAGAGACCCAGATGAACTATATTTAATGTTTCTTTCAAAACATATACTTTCTTACTTAGTTGTTCCCCTTCTACCATGAGGTGTAGAGGTTTGGAAGAGAGAGCGCCAGACTATCCTATCGGCTGTCTTCCTCCTGGCCTGGTTCCATTCTAGTCCTCGGTCCTTCAAAGATTGTCTAACGTTGTCCTCCCAGCAGACTCTGGGTCGTCCTGGGGGTCTGGATCGCTGGCTCTTTGTTTCCCTTGCTTGTCGTGGTAGTCGATCTTCTCCCATTCTGCAGACATGGCCAAACCATCTTAGTTGGGACTGTTGGGTCTGCAGGGGGTGGGATTTTAGGCCTTGATGTATCATCTGGTTACTTCAACCACCTTCCTCTGATACCTCATTTCTGAGGTTTGGATCTGGCTTTTCTGGGTTGTAGTCATTGCCCATGACTCGCATCCATATGTCAAGACTGGGACATAGGTGGAGCTGTATACAGCCATCTTCGTTTTCTTACCAACCTCTCTTGTTGAGGAATCCTCGATTTATGGCCTGAAAAAGACTCCCAGCTGCTGCTTTTTGAGTGGCCAACTCTTCTTTGATGCCCCCCTTTCAGTCTATAATAGCTCCGAGGTATTTAAAGTGGTCGACCAGCTCCAGGACCTGTTCTCCCAGCTTAATCTGATGTCTTCTTTCTTCTCGTGATATCACCATGGATTTTGTTTTAGAGCTGCTTATGATCATCCCTCTCTTCTCCAGCTCTTCCTTCCAGACTTGCAGGTTGGATTGGAGATGCGCCTCTGATTTAGCAATCAGGGCAACATCATCAGCAAATACCAGCTCTGAAATACAGACCTGTCTCATCTTCCAGTGCCCCACTGAATACTTTCTTGTTCTCTCCTTTCATGCCTTGATGACATCGTCCATGAGGAGTATGTAAAGATAAGGTGACAGGATATCACCTTGTCTTACACCAGTGGTGGTCCTGAACTCTTCTGACTTATGGTTTGCTGTCCTCACATAATTTCTGCAAGACTTTTAGAAGCTCTGTATAGCATGAATCAGAGGTGCTGCAATGTTCTTCCTTGCCAAACAGTCCCAAAGTTTGCTCCAGGGGACCCTTTCAAATGCCTTTTCAGAGCTGGTCAAGACCGTGCTCCACCTCCACGTGGTGGTCCTGAAAACAGTCTGCAGCAGTGCAGTCTGGCTGAGCGAGCACGGATCGAAGAGGGAAGGCAAACCCGGTCCTAAAAAAATGCCGTGCAGAAGTCGGATGTGTCGACCGAAAGGTGCAGATATCACAGCTTGGGCGTAAACAGACACAACGCAACCACCGTCCTTTTCAGGACAAACGAGGAAGAAGAAAAAATGCCTTTTCCAGATCTATGAAACAAAGATAGATCTCACTCTTATACTCAAGGGCCTTTTCACTCAGCTGTCTGAGTGTGAAGATTAGGTCTTCAGTTTGCTCGGAATCCGCACTGTGCCTCATCCAGTTGTGGCTCAGCTAGGCGTCGGAGTCTCTGCTCTAGGGTTCTAGAGTAGATTTTACCACGGACACTGAGAAGAGATATGCCTCTATGGTTTTCATACTGTCGATTGTCATCCTTTTTGAAAATTGGTGTTATGATGGCAATCTCCCAATCCTTTGGTATGGTCTTGTTGCACCACGCTGTCTGTAGGACTCTTAAGAGTAATAGGTCGCCTGATGCTCCCATGTACTTAACCATTTCTGGTGTTATACCATTATGCCCTGCTGCTTTGCCCATCTTGATTTTCTCCAGTGCTGCCTTTAGTTCTTCCATCTTTATGTCATCTTTGCCATCATTGGTTTTCTCTTCTGTGCTAGTGGTTATCATTTCTGATGCTTCACCATGCTCACCATCCAGGAGTTCTGAGAAATATTCTTTCCATTACTTCCTTCGGGACAGTAAGCAACCTGATACAGACGATCCGGTTAGCATAGCATGTCTGTGATCAAAGTATCATGGAAGCTGCTTTAGACAGTGGAATATCGAATGAATAAAGAATGTTCAAAATCGCTGTCCATGACTGGATTGTTCTGGTTCTCATTCATTGATTATTATCGTGCTGTAATTATTTGAAACGCGAATGTGTGAAAAGGATAACTAACAAGTGAATCTCTCAATGATCAACTTAATAAGTCCGCCTTGTTAGAGTCCACGAGAAAACAGTTTATTACGGAAGAACACACATATTTGACGACATCATTAATACACCAATACATCACTCTTTCGACAGGTTAGGGACTAGAGCTGTGACGAAAGTCGAAGCATAGCCTTTATTTAGCTTACAAATGCATTAGGGCCGCCAAAAAATGAAAATAACTAACTATATAATACTTGCGAATGCGTGCAACACCTAGATAAACAGAAATAAACATAAGAGTAAAGAAAATACAGTAATAAATAAAAAATACGTAAATAGCATCTTACCTTAAAATAATTCTTGAGCAAGTAAACGATGAATATATACAGTTTTGAATGTTGGTAATTTAGGGGGATTCTAGACTTAGAAAACCAGATAGAGAAAATTGAGGTGGCTCATCTTCAGAACTGGAGGATTTCAATCTAATTCTTTTAGGAGAAGGGCACTTTGAAGGAGATCTAACTGGGGCTGGGGCTGATGTTGATGGCTCGGAATCTGAAGGGTTAGAGGGAGGGGTGACTGAAGTTGGTTGTGGCGGTTGCGTCTTGAAAAAGGAGAGCAAAGACGTTTACCTCATTGATGTCTTCTTCCTTTCCCTAAGAAGTTCTCTGTAACAGGCTATTTGGTGTTCTAGCCCACTATTTACTTTTGAACTTCTGTCGAAATTTATTCTACGTTGAAGATCTGCTGCTTTGTGTAGCCAACTTCTTCTATAATTGTTTCAAGCTTCACTTGAAAAGCTCCTGTAGCTGCGGTATCTGCGCTAGCTGATTCTCCCTTCACTGCTATATTATGCAAATTTGACCTTTTCTAAAATTTCTCAAACCAGCCCCTGCTAGCTCCAAATGTCTCTTCAGCTTATGTCTCTCCTTGTTCAGCCTTCATTGCATTAAATAAAGTTTGTGCTTTAGCCTGGATAAGATCTTGGGCTTAGAGGAATGTTGTGGCTGACTTGGTCTTCAATCCACACATTTAACACTTTCTCCATCTCACCAATTAAATTGTGCCGCTTTCTAAGTTTGGTATGCACTGGCGTAGCGTTTTTAATTTCCTCTAACACTTTAGCTCTGTTCTTTACAATTGTGCTAACTGTAGTGCTTGGTACACCTAGCCTGCGGCCTATTTCAGCATTTAAGATGCCTTGTTCATTAAGCTTGATTAGCTTTTAAGCTTTTCTTGCAAATTGAGAACCTTATGGGTTCTTTTAACTTTGTCACTACACTTAGGACCCATTATGAATATATTAAAGCAGAAAAATAAGTAGTACTATATAAGGCCTAATCACACAAAAAAGTACAGTATGAAAACTGTACACGTGTCGTATAATCACGATATGAACACTGTCATTAGACTGTTATCACTAAAATAACTATGAACTATTTACAGTATAATCACAAAAATAATATAGTATGAATAGTTTTGTTATTTTAATCACAAAAATAAGTAGTATTAATATGTTTAATGACAAATATAAGAGATTCAATGCGGAAAACTTAAAAAAAAACCGTGTACACCGAACGATTTCTGTTCAAAAACTGAACGGCGAAAGAATCAAGATGACGCGCAGTTGTGACCAAATGCGACGAAAGAGCGAAGCGAGCGACGAAATTTGGAAACGTGGTTAGAATTGAAAACCGACGAAAGAGCGAAGCGACGAAAGTCGAAGCGACGAAAGTCGAGGTATTGGTGTATAGTTCATGGTAAGCATATATGACAAATTGAATACTTGCAAACATCCTATTATGGGTCCATGTCGTACTTGAAAAACTGTCAAACGAACATCATGGCTATATACTCGCGCTGCTGGGTTTCAGACAACCGGTAGTGAGTGCATGTGTCTTGACAAGAATG
Source organism: Oreohelix idahoensis (assembly GCA_024509875.1). Taxonomy (NCBI): domain Eukaryota; kingdom Metazoa; phylum Mollusca; class Gastropoda; order Stylommatophora; family Oreohelicidae; genus Oreohelix; species Oreohelix idahoensis. The sequence continues at coordinate 208,934 of JAMPIV010023204.1, read as the reverse complement.
AATCAACTACTTAATCATTTATCTCTTCATCAATTACAATGGACTGACCCGTGTCCGTACTTGACTAAAATATATATACGTGCAGTAGCATCATGCACAACCCTGGAAGGGTAACAAAATCCGTCTTCACTGCTTGACGGTCAATACAAAAAGGGTACGGTAACCTAGTCACCAAGCGTGACCATATCGACGCTAACACGTCACGACTTGACCGTGCATTTCACGTTCATAACTCCGTAAAGTATAAAGATCAATTTATATTAATTCCATTGACCCTAAACATGCGCACTGTCAATTCTAGCAGACGCCATCAATAAAACTACCGTAACACAACCCACGCCCCCTTTAGCTCTTTCAGATGTGGGTACACCACCGTAGAGCAGCGTGTTGCCATCGAGATCCATGACTCCTTGTCCTTTTTTCTTTGTTTCCGTTATAGCCAGGATTTCTAGTTTTGCTTTCCTCATCTCTTCCACCAGCTTCTCTTCTTTCCCATTTAGGTACTTGTGTCTTTATTCACCCACAGATTAAAATTGTTGAAATTTAGAAGCCAAACGGAGTACCGTACTTTTTCTTAAATTTTTTTTCTTAAATTCGCGCGAAAAATCTAACAGTGTCTTCACGCGGCAAATCTTCGCGCGGCAAATCTAATTGTGCCATTCAATCACTGTGTCACCCAGCTTTATGATACAGGGGAGTGAAGTGTTAGAGACTTCATTACAGTAAGACCAGCTTTATGATGCAGGGGAGTGAAGTGTTAGATACTTCACTACAGTAAGACCAACTGTATGATGCAGGGGAGTGAAGTGTTAGAGACTTGACTGTATGTGTGACTTTTTGTGGTGACATATCGGAATAAAGTTCTTCAGTCAGACCCGTTTGACAGTATCCTGCATGACATTACAGAATTTTGGCCTCCTCTTTAAATTGTGCTGCTACGAACGAACATGTGTATGTCCTGATATGTGCATAGCTTCAGCGATCCTTGGTGATCTGTTCCCCTCACGGTCCTTTTTAGGGCCTAGAAAACCCACAAAACTGCACCCACCACGGTCCTTTTTAGGGCCTACAAAACTGCACCACGGTCCTGTTTAGGGCCCACAAAACCAACAAAACTGTACCCTGGCAAGAAATCCTTTATTTGTTTTCGCCGCTGGGTGGAGAGAGCTGGGTGGGGAAATGAACAAGCAGTTAGAGGAAAGAATTGAGGCATTTGAGATGGGGATATAGAAGAGTGGGGTGCGTCTCATGGATAGAGAGGAAAACAAATAAAGAGGTCACAGACAACCTAGGAATGAAAAGATAATTAATGATGGAGGTTAACATTAGACAGTAACAAATATGTTGGCCTTGTAAAAAAGACACAGCACCTTACTAAAGACCATAATAGAAGGCGGAGTTAAAGGCTAACGTGCAAGGGGAAGACAGCGCTATTAGTGGAAATGTAACATCAAGAGATGGACAAGAAAGAGTCCATCACAATATCAAAGAAAAGGCAGAAGACGCCTGGGATCCATTGCAGCCGATCTAAGATATTGATATGTCTGATGATGATGAATAGTCTTGTTGTCCCCACCCCCCCCAAAAAAAAATTTAATTGACAATCATCTGAACAAGACAATTTCGAGAACTACACGTCCCCTTGTAAAATCGTTGAAAGTAAAGACCCCAAGATGCAGCAATAGTGAATGCAGTCAGCGACCCATAGCTGTACTGCTTGCATCACCAGCGAACCAGAGCTGGTCAAGACCGCACTTCACGTGGTGGTCCTGGAAACAGTCTGCAGCAGTGCAGTCTGGCTGAGCGAGTGTGGATCGCAATGGGAAGGCAAACCCGGTCCCTAAAAAATGCCGTGCAGAAGTCGGATGTATCGACCGAAAGGTGCAGATATCACAGCTTAGGCGTAAACAGACACAATGCAACCACCGTCCTTTTCAGGGCAAACGAAGAAGAAGAAATACGCATGCAAAGTACACCTGTACCGCTCTTTACATTTCTTTCTATGCTTAATACATTCATGTGCCATGCTATCACTGTATAAAACAGCATGTTTGCTATGGCTTAACAACGTTCCTTAGGCCTAAGGGTCTTTTATATTTGGACATGCGCCCTAATATAACAGACTAGGTTGAACAGGACACGCCTCGCCAAAACGAGACAAAAATTTTACATTAAAAAAAAAATGTGCAATGCTGTCTTTCTATGCTTAATACATTCATGTGCCATCCCTACCTGCGAAATGCATAATAGACTAACCCGCCACCCCTACCTGCGAATTGCAAAATAGACTAACCCCGTGCAGGCAAATGTACGGAAGCCGGTGTGGTCATTGAATTTCAGAATGGGTGAACAAAGACACAAGAACCCCCATTTATACTTCTTGTGTTCCAAGTTCCATAAGCCGTAGTCCGTTCCAGTTTGTGGCCTTTAGAATCAGTCCGGTTTTCTCTCTTGTAGTTCTCGTAATCAAAAGTTTAAAGCAAACAGATGATTGGCCTGTTGTGCCTTTGCATGGTGGAGGGGCTGCCTCCTTACGGCCTCCATGCAGGCTGTCCTCCTTATTCAGCCAGGCTTGGGACCGGCCTAGGCGGACATATACTTTCTTCCATGAGCAAATAAAATTAATTAATTCAAACAAAATAAGTTATGTGCTTTAAATGGTGTTCCTAGTATTCTTTGCAAAGGAAAACACTATTTAAAAAAAAAAAAAAACATAATTACTGTTAATAATATTATGCATATTGTGCTTTTTGTATGACAGTTCTAGACTTTATATTCTTCTTCGTACACTCTCGGACATCAACATTTCGAATATGTTCAAAGAAAGCAGTGGTCAGATTGAGGCTATTTCAATCTCCACAGCTTTTCCAGGAATGGTACTGGTAGCGGCCATATCTGCTTTCTCTGTTCCTCATATGTCAGGCATTTTTGAAGCAGATGTTCAGCAGTCATCTCATCAGTGCCACAGTTACACTCATTGGTAGTTCCCATCTTTAGCTTGTTGAATCGATGGTATCTCAGTCTGTTGTGGTCTGTTCAGAGTCTGAAGATTATCACTTGTTCTCTTCTGCCGAGCTGATAATATTCATCATTTTTTGTGTGTCCTGGATGCTCTGCTTCCTTCCCATTTGGTCCTGTATTTGCTTCTGATAAAACACTTTGCCTCTGAAAAATATACTTGTGTCAGGCTGAGGTAGCTTTCCACCTTTCTTTACCAATCTGTTAGCCTCTTCATTGCTGGGGATGTTGCAATGAGATGGGATCCACTATAATACTTCTTCTTCCTCGTTCGTCCTGAAAAGGACGTTGGCTGCGTTGTGTCCGTTTACAGCGAAGCTGCGGTATTTGCGCCTTTCGGCCGACACATCCGACTTCCACATTGCATTTTTTGGGACTGGGTTTGCCTTCCCTCTTCGATCCCTACTCCTCAGCCAGACTGCAGTGATGCTGCCTGTTTCCAGGACCACCACGTGGAGGTGGAGTAGGGTCTTGGTCAGGTCTGGTTCGCTGACCCTGACGCAGGCAGTCAAGCTGTGGGTCGCTTACTGCATTCCTCACTTTTGATGCGTCATGGGTCTGTAATACAACTCTTCTGAAACGCTGACACAGTTTGTGGAGTATTACTCTTAGGTCATCCAGGTTTTTATTATTCTGGCTCTTTAGCATTGCAGTTATTGGCAGTGCATCTGTAAAGAAAGCAACTTGTGTTCTAGATTATATGAAGTATCATCATTATCTTTTTTGCTGTTTATGCAGCCACCACTGAAGCTGGTCCTCTTATAGGAAGCTGTCATCAAACATTCACATTCTCTTGCAGCTGTGGTTTCTGTAGTCATTTGTATTATATTGGTGAGGTTGCCAGCTTCATGCACACGTTTATATTAGTCACCTTGTACAACATGACTGCAGGAGCCATAGGTCAGTCTTCATTTGTCTCATCAGAGACCCCCTGGAACTATATGGGTCAAATATGAAATATGCTATGTATATTTCTGGGACCTTTATAGTGAGACACTGAAAAGTTCATTTTATTATTAAAAGATAAAATGTACATTTTTTTTTTTAAGACAGTGAAGGCACCTGTGTGAATTCTGAGGCCTAAAAATGCAGAATGGCTACACTCTACCAAGTATGTCACAAACAGGTGACTAAGGGGTTAACAACCTCTGCATATAAAACAAATTGTTACAGAAACCACCTTTGCAAAAGTAATTAAACCCATTGGTCAGGATTCCTGCAGGAAGGCTAACTGCAGAAGTCATCCAATACAACTGACAAACGAAGAAGGGAAAGATGACAGTACAGGACTATATCAAGCTGTGTTTTTTATGCATTCAGCCAAATGTATAATTGTGATACACAGTTTTTTGGCTGAATAAGAATACCTACTGGTAATTTAAAACTAAAAAATTATTTATCTTCTTTTATCAAAAGTATTCTTATCATAATGGGAAAGTAATGAGTTACTCCTTTACTAAAGTTTAATGGATTCATACAATGCTTTTTTTCTTTTGCCTGGGCAACAAAATTAGTTCGCCTGAGCCTGCCTCTTCCTAGCCTGTTTATTCTCTTGCACATGGGGTGTCCTTCGATCTTTTAAATTTTTCAGTTTGTTGTAAGATTCTGTTGTCTCATCTGTACTCCACTGACTGTAACCCTGTAGTGTTTTCCATATGGTTGATTTTTGTGGAATTTAGGGCCCCTGTTATTATACACGCTGCATGGTTTTAGAGTTTGTTTACTTTATTAAAATGTGACCTAGCTGTTGTCGATCAGGCTGTAATGCCATATTCCATAACAGGCTTGACTCTGCCTGTGTACAGTTTTTTTAGGATGTTTTCATCAGCACCCCATGTGGTACCAGCTAATTTTTTCATGATGGCCATGCACTGTTTTGCCCTAATCTGTGTTTTTGTTATCTGTGTTTTCCATGTCAAGTGGCAGTCCAGTGTGATACCTTGGTATGTCGGTGTTTTTTCTTCTCACCCATTAAGTTGAAGTTTTGTTTGCTGTAGTTTGTTCCAGGCATTGAAAGTTTAGGAACACAGACAGAAACACAAAGAAAATGTATAGCAACCAAGTATATTGACCAAAAATGTCCTGCAAAGCTCTGGAAACATGCAAATACTGATGGTTCAGCAAAAAATGCAGTTGAAAATGGAGGTGCTGGCATCCTCATAAAATTAAAGAACAGAATCTACTCTATGGCAATGACCACTGGCAAATACTGCAAGAACTTCAAAGCAGAAGCTTGAACCAGGCAGAAACTTATTTAATGCAAAGCACATGCAGAAAAACAGATAGTGATCTTTACAGATGCCCTCTCAGTAATAACAGCTCTGAAGAGTCAGCATGCTAAGGAATTAAAATATTTGATAAACTCTCTTGAAAGACTGGACAATTGCTTCAACAAGGGCACAACTCAGTGGATACCAGCTTATTGCAACACACCAGGCAATGAGAAGGCAGACAAATTGCTAAGGAAGGAAAAGCACTACAACAGTATGATATAGGGACAACTTATGAAATGGCAAAACCTACTATAAAAGTCACATTCAAGTTCAAAAGGGAAAGAAAGCACCTAGGCCATTTAAAAAATGATGCATATCATCAGCCATCTAGGCGAGACCAGGTCACCATTTTTCGGCTACGCACTGTACACAACAGATTGAGATACCATCTATTCCACAAGTACAGAATTAGTGCAACAGATCTCTGCAGCACCAGCCTGATGACAGTCGAACACCTGCTGCAATCCTGCCCAACAGACAGCAATGAACGGAGTAGCATATGGCAACAACCCAATCTTTTCATGGTGCATTTTTGGGAAAAATATGAAAACGGTGTGCACTTCATTGGGAAAACTAAATTGAACACCCATTAAAAGAATATGAATGCCTTTCATTTTTTCATAGTTCATTGACCACTGACCATAAGTCATGGCAAGTTTGACTAAAAAGATCCAATGAAGTTGAAATGGAATAGATAAGAATAAAATGACCACAGGAGAATTATTGCCGTCATCAGGACATAAAGCAGAATGAGCACACAATAGTCCATTTCTGTCATTATTTGGCAGGTTACTTGTGTAATGTGAATTACAAAATCACAACAAACACACTTTAATGACACTACAATAACTGTATACTAAGAATTACATCAACATGTACTGATGACAAGATGCAGCACATGCTTCATAACAATCTGAGCTGCATCAACAGCTGCCAACTGACAGCCCATACAGATTCCTTTCGTTAACTGCTCAAAGAATGCCCAAAAAAATTATGCTGAATTTAGAGGGATGCTTTTCACTCTGCTATAGCTGTTCTTGAGTTAACGAATGAACAAACTTTAATTTCAAAGGGTTGAGAATTGGGTACAAAGGCCTGTCTGACATTCTGCCCTTCCTTCCTCTTATTTTGGTTTTGAGAATTGGGTATAAAGGCCTGTCTGATATTATGCCCTTCTTTTCTCATATCTTTTATACTGAATTCATGTATTCTCACATGCATTTTACATATTAATTAAAAGGAATTCAATGTTGTGAAAGTAAACTAACAGCATACTCACATTCACAGTATCTAATTATAATCATGAAATAATATATGTTGAAAAGTACAAAAATCATCATTAGAACCTACATTTGGTATTATATATTATCTGGAGACATAATCAAATTAGGGAGGCATCAGCACTCAATAAGTATTTGAAAAGTCAATAACTGCATGAATAGGGACTGAGGTTATCTTTTAGACCATGTGGAAGACTGTTCCAAAGATGAGCAGCAGAGTAAGCTAAGCTTTTCTTTAATAAACTAAGCCTAGGCTTGTGCAATTATAATTTGTTAAGGCGTTGACCACGTCTTTCATTGTATGTGAAAATTGGTCACAGATAAGTTGGAGCATTCTGTGACAGGATTTTGTGAACGAATTTAGCTTTGCTGAACAGAAAGTGCTTTCTTAGAAGGCAAAGGCAGGGAGGAAGAGAACTGGTCACCCCACCTCATAAAGCTGGACCTAGTATGGGGAAGTCTGTAACACTTCTCTCCCCTACAGCAGTATCTGCTATGGGACTACTTTTACCTTTTTGTTTCTTTTCTTAAACAGAATACAATTTTGTTGAATGCAAATAGGACATGCTATCATTTGGCACTGAGACAAATATGAAGCAAATGCAAAGAATTATTATCTGACTTAATTTGTGACAAGGGTATATGGATTATGGGAAAATGCACTCATATCCACACATACATTTTTATTAATTATTCTTTATTAAACATCAGAGCTTTCTCACATAAAATGCATGTTAAAATAATCTGTCCAGCTGATCTTTTTTTGTTGCACAGACCATTATTTGTTCCTTCTACTTTGTTGTCAGCATCTTTCTTTGCTTCTCTGTTAGAGCTACCATCATCAATTTCTAATACAGAATCATACCCGAAGAACTGACTCACTATTCCTTTTTAATGTCAGAAACTGTGGCTGCCCCAAGACCATATCATTCAGTTATTCTCTTCCCCGATTTCAACCAATTAATTATTTTTACTTTGTCTGCCATTGTCATAATGACACATTTTCATTTATTTGACACTGTAAATTTTGTAGCATCCGAAAAAAAAAATAGAATGTGTTTGAAAATGAATTTAAAAAAAACAACACTAAACTGACTACACTACAGCTGGGAACAGACTTGAATAATGACTATGCTGGCTGATTCAGCAAGTGAAGGGTTGCTTATGTCACAGACTGTGCCCACATTCTTTGGTCATAGTTATCTGGTTAATTGGCGATTCACATAATCGGAGTTCCACTGTATTTGTATAGTTCTATAATACTGACTGAAATATGAAACATATTTTCCAAATGTCTTGTTGTGAGAAAATGAACGGTAATTGTAAAATATGAGTCCAGGTAAATTTCACACTTCTCGTCATAATGTTGGACTATGAATGAGATACCAAGAAAGGTGAAGAGTACTTAGCAGAGTATGTTGATGGTAAAAGAGGCACTTTTTGCTGCTGCCACTGATGGTAGTGTGAGTAACGGTGGTTCTTTTGTGAATGGTGTCTATGTTTCTGTCGCCCATGATATAGATCTGGGCTTGGAGACCGAGACAAACTGTGGTAATGAGATCGTGAACGATATGATCTTGACCGCCAAGAGGATGATGAATCACTGTCCGACGAAGATGATGATGAGACAGCTCTGGAGTAAGGTACTGGGCGCTTCCGAGCACTGTGGGTTAGTTTTCAGTAAATAGGATTAGTCAGGTTAATCTCAGATACTTAATCGTTTCCTGCTAAATTAAGCTACTGGATTTACTTCAGAATTCTGTTTTTTTTTTTACCTCATTTGTATCATAATAGCTTTTTCTAATCAGACGTTGAGTTACCGATCCAGTATAAGAATCTGTAACATTTAATTGCTAATTACATTGTTTTAACAAATAATATTTACAAAATTATACTTAGTTTTTACACAGTCACATATAATATAATATAAATAAAATAATCCAGCAAAATTAAGCAAAATAAACAATAAAATAACCCAGTAAAATTTAAAATAACATACAAATGCATGAGTTGTAAGCAAGAATTGGGCATGCAAACATGGGAAGACATGGAAAAAAACAAACAACTAAAAATACACATCATACATAGTGTACAACACTGGCCAGGTTTTATCATTGTTGATGCGAATGCCAAAATGTTTTACCCTTTTCAGCCATGGCCATTGTGAACTGTTTCCTAGTATCAGATTATTTTTAGAGTTTTTGATGCATTCATTTTAGCTCCCAGTTTTTCCCCTCAAATAAATTCTTACAGCACAACTATTTTTGGCATTCCTCCATGAAATGGATTCAACACGTAATTAACAATGCTGAAGTTATTTGTTATTAATAGCAATGGCTTTCAGAATTCATAGTTCTCTACCAAATCTCCCTTGACAATCCTGTCCAGGACAGTCTGCTCCTATTTACTTCCATATCTTGTCTGTAGACCTTATTTCTGCCTCTGATCTCATTTTGTTTTGGGGTCTTCCATTTTTTTTTCTACCCTAGAGATTTATCAATTGATACCATGGTACAAATGACTAGCAGATTTAAAGAAGCTACTCTGGGCATAGATTATTTTACAATACAGTAATTGTTTCTTGCATTCTCATTATTTTTGTTCTCTCCCTGTGTATTTTCAGACCCACTTGCTGTGATCTCATCAAGCAGTTTAATTTTGTCTTGCATCTAATTATGGTTATGGGACAGGAGAGCCTGGTCATCAGCAAAATCTAGACCAAGTTGTTTAGTTACAGTCCACCAGATTCCATTTTTGTTGGCTGAAGTCGATCTTTTCATAACCCAATGTAGGGCCTATAGCCAATAGGAAGGGAAATAGTGACAAGAGGCATCGCTGTCTCATTCCAGTTCTTATCCCATATGGTTCTGTAAGTTGTCCTTCATGAAGAACTCTACAAGTCATGTCTTTAAATGTTTTCTTTTTTTAATTAATGATCTTTAGGGAGACTACATAATGCCTCATCAATTTCCAAAGTGATTATCTGTCCACACTGTCAAATGCCTTTTCATAGTCCACAAATCCAATGTAAAGAGGCAAGTTTCATTCCAGACTTTGTTCCACTATTATTCTCAATGTGGATGTCTGGTCTGTACAGGATCTGTTTTGCCTAAAACCTGCTTGTTCATCTCTCAGTCATCTGTCTTTAGTTTTTTAAAATCTCTCTAGGATGATCCTGCTTAATACTTTTCCTAGCACTGACAGTAACACTGTTCCTCTATAATTTGTGCACTCTTGTAAATTTCCCTTCTTAGGCACCTTGACAATACATGCTTCTTTCCATTCTGCTGGTATTTCTCCTCTCTCCCAGGCTTTACCCAGTAGTTTATATAGTATCTGTAGAGGTATCAATATCTGTTTTGATGGCCTCTGCAGGAATGCCATCTGGAGCATCCGCTTTTCCATCTTTTAGAAGCTTTATGGCTTTCTTTATTTCTTCCTTTATTGGTATCTCACAGTTGATTTGTAGCTCTTCTTCTGCCAGCCGGATGTCTGGGGGATTTTGTGGAGCTGATCTATTGAGAAGTTCCTTAAAATGTTCTGTCCACCTCTTCATTTTCTCTTGCATATTGCTTAGTAATTTTTCATACATGTCTTTGATAAGTATTTCCCTGTTAGCTTCTTTGTGCTGTTGTACAGGTCTCTCATATTTTATATAGTTGCAATTTTCTCTGCCTGTCTTGCCAACTCCTCGGTATATTTCCTCTTGTTTCTTTTGTACTTCTTTGTTTGCTTCTGTGCACTCTTCTTGAGCCTTGGCTTTGGAATTTCTGGTTTTGCTTCTAATTATATCTGCTTTCTTGTTTTTTTTTTTTTTGTTGTGTCTTTAATCTTATTGTTGGTTTCTGCTGTTATGAAGCTTTGTGCTGGCATTCTCTTTTCCCCAGTACTTCTTCACATGCCCCATTCTATATATTTTCGATCTGCTGCCAGTGTTCTTTTATATTCGCTACATCTTCCAGCTGTTGGAGCACTTGGTATTTGTTGGATATTGTTGACCAAAAATATGTCTCATGTTTCTTAGATATCCTACATTAAATTGCTATCTATAATTATGTGCTGTTGTATATCTCTTGAGTTTCAACTTTATTGTGGCTCACAGAAGATGGTGACCCGATGCCATATCTGCTCCTCTACATACCTTTACATCAATGTGTATCCTATTCTCATTAGTGTCTTTTTCCATCTCTATTCTAAGCAAATAAACTCTTAATACGTAAATGCAGTTTAACGAATGAACGAACTTTATTTTCAAAGGGTTGAGAATTGGGCATGCAGGCCCATCTAACAGTTAGAACCAAGGAGAGTGGTAGGGAGAGTTACATTTTTATTAAGTGATGAAGACCTGGCAAACTGTTACTATTAGAAACTATGCAAGCTGAAACAAGATAAACAACCTTGAAAAATTATTTAAGTTTTGTACAAGCCTTGGTATTTGAGCCACTAGGCCACAAGCGTACCTTGAGTATGATAGAAATGTCTGCATTATTTGATGGGTCTCCTTTCAGGACTTCTGAACCTATCAGCAGTATGACCACCACAGAGTGATCACAATGGCAACTAAAAATGTTGTGTACAAAATTATGAAAATGATAGCAATTCTGGGAAGGTTAAGGAGGCCGGCGTGATGCTGCCCTCATCACCCCTAGTGTGCCGATGGTCAAGACAATATGGGCCTAACACCCTATTCCCAATATGCCTCAATGGGCGTGTAACAGGATCCTTTACCTTTTTTTTTTTTTTTAAACAAAATTATGAACAACTAACATTCAGCTGATAAACAGTTCAACTAAAATTTTACAAGAAAGCAGCCAATACAACAAAATGACCATATTTTGTGCTGATTACTACATGAACAAATAGAATATAAAAGCAAGAAACATTTAAAAAAAATGACCATATTTTACCCATCCAAAGTTACTTAATCTAGATAAATTTCTAAATGAATTCCCTTGTCTATCTTCTGAATCATAACTTGGCCAGGGCCGGATTATCCACTGAGCTAAGTAGGCTGAAGCCTAGAGGCCCAGGAGCTCTTTGGGACCCGTGCATAAGTTAAAATAACAATGCATAGATTTTTCAATAAAATGTGTTTATTGCGTTTAACTTACTAATAATAAAAAGAATACAATAAACATTAATAACAAAATAATTACTAATAAAAGAGGTAAGCAATGCTAACAAACTAACATACTAGTCTATTAACAATCCTAGTATATACCATCACCATGCTAAGGGGTTTGAAAAAAACAATATTAAAATTATTGCCCATTTGGTGAAGGGGGGAACAAACACTAGAAAGCCTAGAGGCCCTTCTTGGCTTAATCTGGTCCTGAACTTGGCAAGATATTGACATTGATCACAGGTGAACTGTCCAAATATATTCTGTCATAAATATGACAAGTTGTACTACAGAATAAGTACCAGTCTTTATGTTATTAATTGGTGAACCCCATGGTTCTATAAAAAATTTCATGTAGAACTTGACATATAAATGTATAACAGGTCCAATATATGTTAAAATGTAATTTTAAAATGTAATAAAATGTTAACTTTTAAGTTAAAGAAAAATGCTGGATTTATACATAAGATGCTATGTTTCCACTAGCATTTAAAGATTCACAATGCTAAAATATTTAAGCAAAGAACATGGAAAGTCCTTTTTATTAATTGCTCTTTTCTTGAAATTAAAAAAAAATCTTCAGAATGCTAGGTATTTGTACCTGCTTACATCAGATGTAAGAAAAAAAAATTTAGACAAAAAAAAGTTTAGAACTAAAAGAAATGTCTCTGAAATTGATAAAGTACTTAGAAGGGGGAAAAAAAAATTGCAGCTAGTGTTAAGAAAAAACATTCTCATTACTGGATAAACTGAGTGCAGTTATCAAATTATTAATCCCCCCCAGAAAAGGAACACAACAGCCAGATACAGCACAGTAATAAATAAAATTAATTACTCAAACTCCCACCATCACCATCATTACAAACAAAAGCAAGTGATTACCATCATTACAAACAAAAGGAAGTGATTACCATCATTACAAACAAAAGCAAGTGATTACCATCATTAAAAACAAAAGCAAGTGATTACACTGAATCCTACATAAAAGTGCATAATTTTTGTATATTTTATAAACTGAATAACCGAATAACAAAGGAAAACACAACCACAATATATGCACATGTAGGAGTGGAGTGGGTGGCGAAAGAATACAGCTTTGTACCATACATCTGGCAACACAGAAACATAAAAAGATATTTGACAAGAAAGATCAAAGAATATGTAGCCCTCAACATAGGCAGTCTTACAGTAACAATTCTCTAACAAGTACATCTGCGGAGGTGACTAAAAAGTCATTTCCTATTTTTAAATCGTTTTATATTTATAGGGTTTCCATTAATTGGAATGAGTACAGCTGGATAGACTGAAGCGTGTTGTTACCGTGAACCGAATCCAGCACATTTGCCAAGAGAGAAGAGACCAGTGCTCTATTCACTCTGTAAATCAAACGCTCATGATATTGATAGTAAGGAATAAAAAATCAAAAACAAAATGAACTTAACTTGTGAAAAAAAAAACTTGAGGTACAATCATTTTGAATCTAAGACAGATCCAGAATTGTATTTTCGTGCAAATCTGAAAAATTTTATTTCACTATTATCTTCTTCTGCATCTAACAAAAGAAAACATCTTAAACCTGCCACTCAGACCGGTAATTTCCAATCTTTTCCGGCACTCTTTCAAAACATGAAAATGCGGGAGGGACTGATATGTTCCACTATTTGACATGATATTTTTTTTAAAAGTTTTTGGTCAGGAATTTTTCACAAACTAAAACATTTAAAAGTAAACAGTATTAACAAATCACTGACCAGTCTATCACCCACAGTAACAAAAGGGTTGGCCCATTATCTCCACACTGAAAATCCTTTATCTTAAACATCACATATGTGTGTCAGTTTTGTATCTATTCTTTGTAATTATAAGGATATCCCCACTCAAGGACCTTCTTTAGATGTTTTTTTTTTCTCTACATTGAATTAATGTTAGTTTGATCAAATCATGTTGTCATTTTTATTATTTCTTTCATGTTTGTTGTTCTTATATGTTTGTCGATGAACAAAAACATTTCTATTTATAAGTTAATCTTCTTCTGTGATTATGTCTTTAAGAAACTGTTATATAGCCTATGTATATTGTGCTTCTAATTTGCTACATTTATTGCAGTTATTAAAAAATGGTATTAATTTTTTTTACATCTCAGAGAGAGAAAAAGAGAGAGAGAGAGGAAAAGATAGAAAGAGAGAGAGAGATGCTTTGCACGAATCTGACCATAAACTGACACACAGTTCTCATGCTCACTCTACTACCTTGTGATTCTTCTTTTGTCCAAGTGGCACGGTGAACCAATCCGACGTCTGATAGAAGGTGACCTTACATTGTGATCTCTGTTTTGATGGTCTGTAATAGAGGTAACACTTCTATTTCTGCTTCGGCTTGTACTAATACTGCGATGACATGGAGACCAACCTGGGCAATGAGATACGCTATAACTGTGACTGCGGCTTCGACTTCTTGAGGGTGATGATCGAGAGCTTGACCTTCTTTTTGATCTAAGCAAAAAAAATGTTAAAACAAAACAAGTCACTACAAAGCATGTTTAACCATTGGTTAAACAAAAATAATGTTGAACACTCAGTTCCTGGAATACATGTAACTCAATGAGCCAAAAGAAAAGGAAGACAAGTAATGGAGTATATGTTACTTTTGCATTTGCTTTTAGTTAACCTGCTGCGCAGTTTGTTTGTCCCCAAAACCAAATCATGTTGATATAGGAGAAAACTTTCATAAAGGGAGAAGAAGAAGAAGAAGTAATGGGAAGTAAATTATACTTAACTTGGTAAAAGGTAAAGGTAATCCCATAGAAGAAACTGCACTAAGGGAGTGAAGTGTTAGAAACTTCACCATACTAGGTTCAGGTTTTTTATGAGGTCGAGTGACCAGTTCCTGTCCTCGCTACCTTTGCCTCTCCTAACTCAAGAGCAGAGTCAGATAACCATTTACAGCTAGGTAGACTGGAGCGTGATGATACCAGGTTTTGATCCCAGAGCCTATTAACTGTGCTGCAGGAGGAAAGCACTCCATTCGCTTGTAATTTGGTACACTAAGAAAAAAAGCAAACATGAGGATGTACAAAATGATTTTCTCTAGCCTACAACTGGGGCCACCAAAAAAAAAAAAGCAGGAATGAAAATGTGTTTTATAGTGTCATGTAATTCTAAAATATAATTTTTTCATTATCAAGGTATATGAAGGAAAATCTACCCACAAGAAGTGATTCCTTGTAAAGCTTTGAAAACAAACAATGGTTACCCAAATGTTTCATGTAATGTTTTTAAGAACTGCATGAAATGTGGTTTTACAGAAGAATGTTAAAAATACCATGGACAGCCAAAAAGAGCAATGAGGATATCCTGAAAGAGGCCAATGTGCAAAGGAAACTTATTTCACAAGTTAGAAAGAAGCAATCCACTTTTTTTGGGGGCGTGTTATGAGATGAGGAAAGCTGGAATATATCGTAACAACAGGTAAGATTGAAGGAAAAAGAGATAGGGGAAGACAAAGAGAGCAAATACGCAAATGCGGGACAGTTTGACATTGTAGCATGGAGAAGTAAACAGCAGAATTGATAAAGTGTACTGGAGACAAAAAGTTGTGGAGAGACATGATCGCCTATGCCACCAGGCATAGTACTTGAAGAAGAAGAACTGTGGCCTTAGGAGGAGTCTGTCTTTGTGGGCATTTTTTGTTGTCAATGTTTATATTTAAAAAAATATTTTAAATATTATTTTCTAATTTTAACCTCAAGTTGAAGCAAACTTTCATATTTCAAAAACAAGTTTTTCAACATATTTTTGTCATTCTTTTCTGCTGTCCTTCTTCTTCTTTGATCCATAGCCGCCAACCGTCAAAGCAGTCAGTGGCCATCACGCCTGATGGTGTCTTGTAGGGCAGCAACAAATTGATTCCACTTTGCTCGGTCGGCAGCCATCCTTCGTACAATGCCCCAACTCTGGTTCATTCTTTGTATCTCGGCTTCCACAGTTCTCCGCCAAGTTGTTTTTGGTCAACCTCTCTTTTGCTTTCCCTCGGGGGTCCATAGCATAACTGTTCTCGTGATGGTATCAGGGTCCCTTCTGAGGACGTGGCCAACCCAACTCCAGCGTCTGCCAGTTATGATGGTGTGCATGTCCTCCTGGTTACTCCGAATAAGTAGTTCTTGGTTGCTGATGGTATTCAGCTAAAAGATTCTGAGAATTTTCCTTAGGCAGATTGTGTGGAAGGAGGATTCTGTTGTCCAAGTATCCATATTTATGAATGGATCAAGGTATGGCACTTCCCAAGGTGGGAAATGTCATTATGAGGGATCTGTATGACAGTACAAAGATGCCCTAACAGAGAAATACAAGCAACCAAATGGCCTTATCAATGATAAGAATCAAAAAGTTCTTAGCAATCATCATCAACAGCCATCTCCACAATGAAGGTAATTGCAGTGGATTTCCAAAATCTTCTGTCTCTTGTCTTGATGGTGCACTTTGATAGACTCTTTCCTGTCCATCTCCTGATGTTATCTTCCTACTTATATCGCTGTCTTCTTCTTGTACATTTGCTGTCAAGTATGGTCTTCAGTGTCCGGTGTTATGTCTTTTTATATGGCTAAAATATTTTTTTCTAAGTTTGATCTCCTTCATTCATTCTCTTTTCATTCTTAGGTTTTCTAGGACCTCTTTATTTGTTTTCTTCTCTTTCAATGAGACACGTCCCATTATTCTATATATCCACATCTGAAAAGCCACAATTCTTTCTTCCAACTGCTTGTTCACTGTCCATGTTTCTACATTATACAGTGATGAAAAATGTATATAACATTTGAGGATTCCTAATTTGAATTTGTGAGTACTTGCTTAGATGTTAGTATCTGCCTCATTTTGTTGAATATAGCTTTGGCCATTGTTATTCTCATTTTGATTTCTGTTTCTCATCTGCCATCTTCTGTTATTACATGACCAAGATATGAGAAACTCTTTGCTTGTTCCAGGATTTTCCTATTATTCCTATCTTGATTGTTGATTTTGCCAATTATCATAGTTTTTCATTTTCTCAATGTGATTTTGCAAAATAGCAGAGTAAATGAGAAGATGGATGGAACACTTCAAAGAACTACTAAAAGTCAGCTTCAAAAGTCCCGAAGACATCAAACAAGTAGATAAAGGAGCTACAAGTTAACTGTGAAAACCCCATAAACAGGAAGAAATAAATAAAGACCTAGGGCTTGTAAAAGTTGGAAAAGCTGCTGGCCCATGTGGCATTCCAGCAGAGACCATCAAAGAAGATACTGAGACATCTATAGAGATACACATTTCTTGATAAGATCTGGAAATGAAGACATTAAAAAAAAACCTCATACCTTTGGATTTGTGGACTATGAAAAAGTATTTGACAGACTGGACAGATAATCACACTGAAAACTGATGAGGCCTTATAGAGTTGCCCTGAAGATTATTAACGTAATAAAGAAAACATGAAGTCATGAAGTGCGGAGTTATCAATGAAAGACAGCTTACAGAACCATTTTACATAAAAAGTGGAGTGTGGCAGGGATACCTCTTGTTCCGATTTCTCTTTTTATTGGCTATAGATTAGGTTATGAAAACAATGACACCTACCAACAAACACGAACATCAATTTATCTCTCTATGTCACATCAGGAACATAACTTTATCACTCTGCATCAAATCAAGAACATAAATTTATCACTCTATGTCATATTGAAAGAACAGGACTACTCCTCTCTCAGGCATGTCATACAAGGCAACAAATATGAGGTTGTGCATGAGGCTGGCAACCTCATGATGTCAAACTAACTGCTACACAAATCACTGCTGCAAGATCATGTGACCAATTGGGACAGGCTTCCTACAAGTGGACCAACTGCAGTGGCGACATCATACTCTGTAAACCAAACTGTCATGAACCGTTTATAGAATGAATGTCAGTACTCATGCTCCGGTGGGAGCTAGATGTGTTTATGTAAGTTGTGAGATGAAGTGAGTGAATGTTAAGTTTGACTGTGGGTATGAATGTATTAGTAGCAGTAAGCACTGATGTTAAGTTCGCGAGCATGACTGAGTTGTTGTGAACGAAGTGGTGGTGAAGACGGGTCAGGTGTGAAAAGGGGGATATGTGGTAAGGCATTCGAGAGAGATTGGAGCGAGTAGAGATTACGTGGAGAGAGAAGGCAAAATGGATGAAGGAAAGTAGACAGTAGAAAGGAGAGTGAGATATAGTGAAATTCTTTCCATTGGATGATGTTTCAATTATGCACATGATACATAGTGCTTTTCTTATGATTCATGGCCAAAGCAGCAGTCTGCCTGTGTTATTGTGTTGTGCTAAAGTTTGTGATATAAAGTCATCAGATATCATGCTTACGTATTCGAGTTCATTGAGTTAATATTAGCTGTGAATAACGAGCAATGTTTGTCGCTCCATGTGTAATGCAATATATATTTGTCAATGTGCACGCACAGCTAAGCACTTGACACAAACCAAATGACATTTCTGTGTTCACACCTTCTGTAAGAGTGACACGAAGATGACCTTGACCAAGACTTTGACTCAGACCTTGATGATGGCAGCTTTTCTCTCCCTTTCACTGGTTCCACGGTTTTCAGTGTACTACTTCCTTCAGTGATGAACTTGGTGCTAAGATCATCAGTTTGCACTGACAAAGCAAAAGACCTCTGCGGCAATGACACATCTGGGGATTTGTTGTCTTGATGATGAGAAACTGCGGGAAGACTAGTGCCTTTTTCTTGTGGAGTTTTTCTTTCAGATACAGAGATAAACTTAAATTAGTTAACATGACATAAAGACATGACATTTTTATGGACAAATCAATGCCCATTGGTGTTTTAACTCTGTTCTGATTTATAATGTGAGTGTAGAACAAAAGACTGATACATTTTTTTTTCGATTATGAGTTTATTGTAGGATGATAATTTGTTTGTATTAACTTATTCAATGAGGCACCCCATGCAGTTTGATAATTTTTAGTTTTGATTAATAAATTCTAGAGTGATCTCTCCTTGTAAAGATTCTCTTGATCTTTGTAAATGTTACAATTTATCACTCTAAGGGGAGGTCACTATAGTTTATTACTGTAGTCAAAAGGTAAAGATTATCTGTAGTTCCTGAAGGTCTCTGATGAGACAATGAAAAAATATGACTACTGCTCTCAAAGGCATGTGTACATGGTGGTTGTGCATGGGGCTGGCAAACCTCATCATGTAAAACAAATTGTTACAGCAGCCACTGCTACAAGAGAATGTGAATGCTTGATGTAGGTTTCCTGCAGGGGGACCTGCTGTAATTGTAACTCCATGCTCTGTAGGGAGCAACAAGTAAAATGATGATGGTTCACAGGGACACCTTAAGGAAGGAAATGGGAAAATGATACAAAAATCTTGTAGACATCTTTATAAAAATCAAGTTCCACAGAAAGTTTTATTTTCCCTAATTTTCCCCCTCATGTGTGCACATTGTACGTGTGCACGTGTGCTTTTTCCCTTTAAGCTACGAATTAGCTGTTTTTAGATTCTGAGAATATTAGACTTCTTATTTATTTATTTTTTTTTTGACGGCCAAAAGCCACTTGGTGGAGAACTGAGGAGGCGGAGATGCTAAGCATGAACCACAGCTGGGGCACCACACGAAGGATGGTTGTCGGTCGAGCAAAGTAGAGACAGTTTGAAGCTGCCCTACAAGACGCAATTTGGCGTGATGGTCATTGATTGCTCTGTCAGTCAGTGACCAAGGACCAAAGAAGAAGAAGATACTTTTTTTCTTGGTTATCAGTACAAAAGATTGTAGGAGTGATAAAATCAAACAGTTTTATGTGAATTATAAGTTACTTTTTCTCTGTATTCATTCATACTGATGGCATCTATATGTATCCTGTGGCTCTTCTGCCATTCCGAAATGTGTTAAGTTGAAGTCATGAGCACCAGTTTCTCTAGCTTGGCTTGCATTTAAAGGATCGTCACATCTGGTCCCAAGCTAGGAGTAAGAAGTGCGTTCTCTGCCATCCAAGGGGGCTCTCAAACTATGCAGAGCCCAAATACTGTACTCTGGTTCTGGGCTCTCCCAAGGAATTGACACATCCTGCACAAAGCCACTTCTCAGCTTCCCCTGCCAATCACTGGGTCCACAGTGAGATCCTCCTGCATGCAGTTAACCAGGTCAAAGCCAAAGAATCATGTCTCGGGCTCAAGTGACTTCTCCAAGCAATGCTGGGTTCTCAGCAAGTTTCACCACAGGGGGAATCCCTGGGACTGTGTGGATGATTCAAGAGTCAATGAGGATGTAATTAGCCTCGCAGACATAGGTTCACTTCCACGTACATATATTGTAGCATTGTGCATAGCTGGTGGTCATATAAGGATGACTTCAGATATGCCTCCATGCATTTATACCTTGATAAAATTATGTCTATTTTCAGGTTTCAAAGATTTTGGAACTTGGTATATGTATATCATGTACGTAGAGTGTCTGACTGACAGAGTGGTTACAGCGCTGGTCTCTTGCAGCAAAGGCGCCAGGTACCGACATGCTCCAGTCTATCCAGCTGTAAATGGGTACCTGACTTTGAGTTAGGGAAGGAAAAGGCAATGAGGAAATGAACTGGTCATCTCAACTCTTCATGCTGGACATCTCTGAAGTCTCTAACACTTCACCCTCCTACGGCAGTATCTGCTATGAGATTACCTTTTGTTTTATAGCATGTATGTAACTTTTATCTTTGTTGGATGATCTGTTTCCTACATTTCCAGCTACAGAGTTATTGAAAATTTAAACTAAATGATATTTTACCAAATGTTAAATTCACTTCAAAGAGATTATCGTTTTTCCTGTCTGTGGCAGATCATAAATTAGGTGAATCTTAGTAAGCTAGCACATGTGTTGCCCCATTTTAACCCTTTTAAGATAAAGTTCATCTGTTCGCTGGGAACATGGAAAAAGTACTTTTAATCCTGGGACTATCAGACTTTTAAGTGCTGGTGGGAGAGAGCTACTCAACATTTCCCTTGCTTACAAATATTTTCTTTACCCCTTTGTCAACTTAAGAGCTACCATATTTTCCCCTAATGTCTACCAGTTGATCACGACCGACTAGCTGATGACCCATATCCTAAACTGTACAAAAATAAGAGCTCTAAATTATGATGGCAAGAGTTTCAAGGTGAGATAGTTTTGTTTGTTTTTACTTTTTTAAACTGCTGAAGTTTGCAAGAAAATGGCTTGAAGCTCATCCAAGCTTTCCAATATGCTCCTAAATGCCAGATGATCTCCTCTGAAATAATTAATGGGAAAAGTTCTCAAAGAATGAAGTAAAAAACAAAAGAAAGGAATTAGAAAACAAAAACTTCAATACCTAATGGTGAAGAATGAATGGGAGAATGAATGGGAGAATGAAGAAATTCTGGAGGAGCATGTAGAAGAAGATGACACATAGGAAGATAACAGATTTATAAAACTAAGCTCCTTACATTTCTGAGATAGATGATGAAAAAATCATGTTCCTTACATTTCATAGGCAGATGGTCAGTAATTGCAATGCTGAAGAGCCAGAATAATGCAGACCTGGATGACCTAAAAGTAGTGCTCCACAAACTATGTCAATGATTCAAAAGAATTGTGATACAATGGATTCCATCTCATTGTAGCATCTAGGGCAATGAAAAGGCTGACAGACTGGCAAAGGAATGTGGAATGCTACCTCAGTTGGGTACAAGCACAACGTTTGAAGAGGCAAAGAGTTGTATCAGAATCAGATACAAAAACTAATGGTATGAAGAGCATCCATACTTACTTACTTACTTACTTAGTCGTTCCCCTTCTACCGTGAGGTGTAGAGGTTTGGAAGAGAGAGCGCCAGACTATTCTATCGGCTGTCTTCCTCCTGGCCTGGTTCCATTCTAGTCCTCGGTCCTTCAAAGATTGTCTAATGTTGTCCTCCCAGCGGACTCTGGGTCGTCCTCGGGGTCTGGATCCTTGGCTCTTTGTTTCCCATGCTTGTCGTGGTAGCCGATCTTCTCCCATTCTGCAGACATGGCCAAACCATCTTAGTTGGGACTGTTCTACTTGGGTCTGTAAGGGGTGGCATTTTAGGCCTTGACGTATCCATACCACACAAAAAATGATGCATTTTACCAGCTCAGCAGAAGTGAACAAGTGGTAATTTTCAGACTCTGCACTGGCCACAACAGATTGGGATACCATCTATTCAATGAGCTAAAGATAGGAACTATGGATGAGTGTAAATATGGCACTGATAAAATGACTACTGAACATCTTCTTCATAGATGCCCAATATGTGAGCAACAGAGAAAGCATGCATGGCCATCACCATTACCAACCCTGGAAAAACACTACGGAGAAGCAGCTAGCTTCAAGCTGACCACTGCTTTCTTTGAAAACATTCAAGTGGGCGACCGAGAGTCTACGATGGAGAAGAAGAATAGGCAGATGGTGAGCTATATTATAAAAATTATGTTCCTTACATTTCAGAGACACGTTGAGAATCTAGTAAAATAAACTTATGCTCCGAACATTTCAGAGACAGACAGTGAGTTATTAATACAAAACCGTACTCCTTACATTTCAGAGACAGATGGTGAGTTTCTGAGTTTGTCTGTCTTGTTTGCCGAGGTCGCCTTCTTAGTTCTGGGTACATTTGAATCCTCGCTGACAAATATACATTATACTAACTTAATATTATAATAACATCTGACTCATCACTGACAAACTATATATAATCTCTTAACATAACAATTATAGTCATACTGAAGATCTCACGGACAAAGATACTAGTTTTGTTACTAATAAAACAATTATCAACATCAGGTGACATCACAATGGAGATTGGCTGTTATGGATCTCCAAAGTATCCTGTGTCTTGTCTTGATGGTGCACTCTGATACTCCTTTCCATCTCTTGATGTTATCTTCCCACTTATAATGCTGTCTTCCTCTAACACGTTTGCCTTCAACTCTTCCTTCTATTAGGGTCTTCAGTAAGGTGTTATGCCATTTTTACATGGACAAAATATTTTAGCTGTCTAATTTTGATCTTCTTTAATTCTCTTTTCATTGCTAGGTTTTCTAGGGCCTCTTTATTTGTTTTCTTCTCTTTCCATGGGACGTGTCGCATTCTTCTATATATCAACATCTCAAAGGCCTCAATTCTTTCCTCTAATTGCTTGTTCATGGGGATGATTCAAAACCATACAATAGTGAAGAATATACACACATACACACACGCACATATATATATATATATATATATATATATATATATATATATATATATATATATATATATATATATATATATATATATATATATATATATATATATATATATATATATATATATATATATACGGTAGTATTCTCAGTTTGAATTTGTGAGTTGGTTGTTTAGATGTTAGTATCTGTCTCAAGTTATTGAATGTAGCTTTGGCCATTCTTATTCTCTTCTTGATTTCTGTTTTGTATCTGCCATCTTCTGTTCTTATATGATCAAAATATAAGAAACTCTTGATTTGTTCCAGGATCTTCCCATTTATTCATACCTTTATTGTTGGCTTATCATCTGCTTTGCTAATTATCATAGTTTTTGTTTTCTCAATGTTAATGTCCAATCCATATTCATGACCTATGCTGTTTACTTGCTTCACTAGCTCTTGCTATTCCTGTTCACTTTCAGCTAAAAAAAAACTGTACCATCCTTAAATACAGTGAATTTGAAGAAAAATGATTATTTTCGTTACAGAAAACATTCAATAAGCTAAATTTGAAGAAAAAAGATCCCATGGCTTTTTCCCTATTACAAACAACTTCATTAAACATTTGCATGGATATTTGCGATATTTTAAAATACACCTTAAATACATTTTTCTCTACAAGAACAAAAAAAAAAAACAAACAAAAAATGGACAACTCAGTCTTTCCTGACTGAGCCCATAGCTTAATTAACCACAGCTCAAAGGAACCTAATCTTTCATGTGTGGTTATTTAACAATGTTCACTGTATATAATTTTTTTTTTTTTAAATCATGTCTCTTCAATATTAGGAGCTGCGGTAGAACAGTGGTTAGTGCACTGGCTTTCTAGCTCGGTGGTCCTTGGTTCGTTCCCCGTTTGAGGTGGGATTTTTTTTAGACCGCAAACGGCTCCGGGGTCGACCCAGCCTCATGAATTGGGTACCAGAGCAACTCTGGGAAGGTTAAGGCGGCTGGCATGATGCTGACCACATCACCCCTTGTGTGCCGATGGTCATGAAAATATGGGCCTAACACTATATTCCCAACATGCCTCAATGGACGTGTAACGGGATCCTTTACCTCTACTGTAAGAATTATTAAGGTTTCGCTACCACTTGTAGATTTTGAAAACATATTTTATTGTTGCATGACTTTTTATGATTGTTAAGGTTGGAAGTTAAACTATTATGAAATGTGCCTATACAATCATATGTTCAACCTACATGCCTTTTTAACCCCTATCATTTAGAGATTAGGTACCCTTGGTGGGCACAATGTTTTTTTTAAATGTAAAGCTTTTGCCCGTTTTGGCGAGGCGCGCCCCGTTCAACCTAGTCGGTTATATTAGGGCGCATGGGTATAAAAATATGTGTATGAAAAACCCAACTCCCACAAAGACAAAAATCCGATCTTGCTAACCTTTCCTCGTGTCTGTCAGACTTGAAACTGGATGAGCTGCCACATCTTTTCTTTTTTTCAGACGTGGAAGACGTAAATATTGTTCCATGAATCCCCATCCTTTCCATCCCCTGGAAGCGTGTTCTAATACAAATTAAGTCTCTTGGCTTCTGAATTTCCATCTGTCTATTTCGCCATCTTTCTCTTCCCACTGAGCAAATGAGAGAAACTCTATCCTCATTAAATGTGAGAGAAATTAAGATTTTGTCACATTTAAATGCCTCAGGTCTTACGCACGACCTAAAAATAGACACTGCTTAGAAATCTCTAAGGAATGACAAAATTAGCAGGAAGAAGAAAAATGTGAAATATTTCTGTTTTTTTTTCCTCTTCAAATCGAGGCAATAAAAATAGAAACCCCCAGAAGAATTGGAAACCACAGTTCAAATACACAAAATGCAATACATCTGGCTATATTAGATTCATCGCAGAGATTTGTTTACATCTTGCCAAAGACGTTACTACACTAAATGTAATTTTAAATTAAGATCTTAATGTGAGCAGAGGGTTAGGGCTCTAATTCTAATTCTTTTCTTTCCTTTTTCTTTTTTTCTTTGTTGACAAAACAGTTTTTTTTAATCTGATAAATACCAACCTAGGGCTAGCCAGCTTGAACTATCTTTTCTACTGCTGAAGCAGCTCCCAGAACAAAAACAGAGAAGAGTGGAAATTACATAACCCAAAACCAGGATCAAATAACCCATAACCAGAATCGAATAACCCATAACCACGATACAATAACCCATAATCAGGATCCAATAACACATAACCAGGATCCAATAAACCCATAACCAGGATTCACGTTAAAAAAAAAATGAAGAAAGTTTAAAAACAAAAGATTAAGAAGAAAAGGAGAAAGAATTGTTGATTGTTGATCAGAATAGACGTCACTGCACTCTGGGCAAACCCATAGGTGCTCAGTCTCCCTCCGCAAATGTCAAAGGGTATGAATGCTTATTGTTCCTGTTGTGCACTGGTTGTATACACGCCGGATGCGTCCTCTCACACGTCCATCCCTGCTGGTTTTACGTTTGATGCTAAGTGCCAGCAGTCTTAGCCTTGATGATTCATCGATTGTAGTGTCATTCTCTAATAGGTGATCATGAATTGCCCTCAGTATTTCTCTCTTATCCATGTCTAATGCACCTTCTGTGGGTGCTCTTGAAGCTAGTCTGTCAGCTCTTTCATTGCCGCATACCCCTGCATGACCAGGACAGTAGATCCATATCAGTTCTTGAAGATTCAATGCTTCTATGGAGGTTTTCCATTAATGTCAGAGCCATCCATTTAGGACCTTTCGAAGCATGGATTGTGAGTCTGATACAATAACCGCTTTGTTAATAAAGTCTCAGACAGCAATCTTAAGGCAGCAGTAGCAGCCTCTACCTCCATTCTCATGCTGGAGGTTGTTATCATGTAAGCCCAGCTATTTTTAGCGGTGGTTCTGCTCTTTACTCTAGCAGAGAAGCCCCACCCTGGTTTACAGACCCATCAGTGTACACAACGGCATCATCATCCCCAGCATTATCATTTATCAGCTGATTAATTTCCAGCTCTGCTCTCCTATTGGCCCAAGTTCTGCACTCTCTACCAAGGCTGATGATGACTTGTTGGTAGTCAATCCAGCTCTCATCTGACTTACTCCACTCTTCTTCTTTGAACATATTTTCAACTGGGGTCACCTGTCTAATAGTCACCTCTGACTGCGCCATCCATGACACCCCCCTCTTTATTCTTGCTCCTTTGATGTCAGCTCTGTTCCCATGCAGGGAAATCCTTTCCTCTGTGGTTACTCGCATATACGCTTTTACCTGGGCCATCGCATATCTGGATCTAATTGACAGCAATCCAAGCATGGGCCGCATCAGTTGGAGGAACGAACGAACTTTATTTTCAAATGGTAAGAATTGGGCACGCAGGCCCGTCTAACATTCTGCCCTTCCTCTCTCTCTCTCATCATGTATGCTGTATCCTTTCATCCTCACATTTATTTAAGCATTATTTAAGGCATTTATCGGAAGAAGAAGGAGGAAGATTAAAAAAAAAGAATATGAGGTGTAAGGAGAAGAAGTAGGTCCAAACAGGAAGATTGTAGATTCAACTGGAAGGAAGGAGATAAATATAATAAAAAGCAGAAGGAAAATAGGAAGAAGAAAGAGAAAAAAAAGCAAAAGAATAAAGAAATGGAATGAGACAGAAAATAAAAAACAAAAATGGTGTTGAAAATCCCCAACATATCCCATTCATTCATTCTTGAATTATTCATTCACTCAGTCATAAATTTATTCATTCATTCATTTTCAGCTCCCTGTAGATCAAAGGCTTTCAATCAGCTCATACTAAGCTCTTCCGTCCAGCGCCATCTGATCAGGTACTTTCCATATCTTTTTTACCTCTTTTTCAAATGTCTGTCACCATCTATCTTTTCCGTGTATTTTTGGATCACCCCTCTCTTTCTTTTCTTTTTACCACGAACTGCCTTGTAAGTCTATTTCCTGGTTTCCTTGCTGTTACTGTGTTTCCTATTCAATGCCAACATCTCTTTCTGACTTCTCGTTCCAGTGGTGTTTGTCAGTTTACTTCCATCAACTTCACATTGGTGATCTTGTCATACCATGTTAAACCTTCCATTTCATAACCACTTATGAATGTCCATGTTTCAGAGACATACAATAGGAATGCCTTGATATTTGAATTGAAAAGACATAACCTAAATATTGTCTTGCTATGTACATATAAATTAAGGGGCTGCTGTAAAACTGGTAAGGAAATATATATATATATATCGAATCAGTTTTACAAATTAACGGTACACAGGAAACACGGGACGTTTCAGGTTTCACCCTTCGTCAGCCACAGTTATAAACAGGCAACCAGGAAAGAAATATAGATGCGTTATAGACAAATACTATAGACACTGCATACACATAAGTGTGAAACCCAAAATGTCTCGTGTTTCCTGTGTACCATTAATATGCAAAACTGATTCAATACCGTTTTTTGGATATATATATATATATATATATATATATATATATATATATATATATATATATATATATATATATATATATATATATATATATATATACATAAGAGATATCATAAGAGATATATCAGTTTTACAGCAGCCCCTTAATTTATTTACTTACACTATACTACTATCATTGCTGCTACCCTGTTTTCGTTTCGTGATTACTGCATTTTGTATAATTCTCTAGTTTCATATTTTTACATTTGTTCATTATGCCTTATCATAAACAGTTGATTGCTCTTCATCTGTGTTAATATACATTACATGTTTGCAGCGTTTATAGTATTCATCTTTAACATGTCTATATTTCTTGTCCTTGTTGCCTGACCGTTAATTTGTAAAACTGATTCAATACCGTTTTATTTGTTTATATATATACATATGTACATATAATCAATCAATACCCT
Organism: Oreohelix idahoensis; assembly: GCA_024509875.1. NCBI lineage: Eukaryota > Metazoa > Mollusca > Gastropoda > Stylommatophora > Oreohelicidae > Oreohelix > Oreohelix idahoensis. The sequence goes on along the minus strand of JAMPIV010023204.1, from coordinate 181,073 downwards.
TTAGCTCCCCGAGAAGCATAGGCCTTCAACAAACGCATGCCAAGTCTTCCTGTCCTGTGCCATCCGCTCAAGTTATTTCCATGTTTTCCTCATCATTTTCACCTCTGTATCCAGTTCTCTTCTCCATGTGTTTTTTGATCTACCTCTGCCTCTCTTTCCCTGTGGATTCCAGAACAAGGACTGCCTTGTAATGCTATCAACAATGTACATATAAGCCCAGTGTAATTTCCAGAGGTTTATGAGGAGACAAAGAAAGAATAGAAATCTCTCAGGCATGTCATAAGTCATTAATAAATTGAAGCTGTGCAAGGGGCTGACAACCTCATATTGTCAAACAAACTGCTAGAGAAACCCTTACTGCTATCACTGTATGCTTATGTACAGGCTTCATGCAAGGGACAAAATTCAGTGGTTACTGCCAAAATGGAGCAAAAAGACAAATGACACAAAAACAAAATCAATTTTAGTACTTAGATTTACCAGACGATACGCCACGGCTAAAATCCACTCCCCCCAGACCCAAGTAGAAGAGTCTCAACTAAGATGGTTTGGCCATGTCTGCAGAATGGGAGAAGATCGACTACCATGACAAGCATGGGACAACATTAGACAATCTTTGAAGGACCAAGGACTAGAACGGAACCAGGCCAGGAGGAAGACAGCCGATAGGATAGTGTGGCGCTCTCTCTTCCAAACCTCTGCACCTCACGGTAGAAGGGGAACGACTAAGTAAGTAAGATTTACCAATTTATTCAATGGTGTGCAACTAGGAGTAAATTACCTCAGTGGAGATAATTTTGAGTTTTCTGGGGGTGAAAATCTATAGTAAAAAATGTCAATTAAGCCATTAGACAAGCTAGGATTAGAATTAGATTCTTTAATTTTAACAATTTTTTTTAAAAACATTGTTACCGTTCAACTCTCGATGGGTTATAATTAGGATATATAAAAAAAGTTAGTTGCTTATCTTTTACAGGACGTGGCAATCAACCCCAGCTTTTATTGGCTGTTTGTAATTTTTCTAGGCAATTTTTTTCATTCAGTAGTTTGCCATTGCTTTCTGAACGGTACGACGCTTATACCATTGTTAAAAATCCACACAAAGCGATCTGCTACCAAACCGCCTGCAGCAGGTTTCGAACCTGGTATATTTGGATTATGAAACTGCGTTCATATCCATTAGGCCACAGACGCCAAATAGAGTAAATCATAACCTAAATTGTGTATTAGTGTGTGACCTCCCCTTTCCAATAAACAAACAAACAATGCCTACTCTTTCTTCTCCAATCAGATCTAAAACCGTTCCAAATCAAGTTGCGAAAGTGGACAAAAGAGAACCGGAATAAACAAGTTCATCTACCTGCTCCTTATCTAACTTATCATGATCACTATCCATTTCATAAAATCACAGTCGACTCGTTTCAATCAGTTTGTCTTTTACAGAACTAAAATAAACAGTTTTTCTCCCCCCCATCAGTACCGTATAACAAATTATTCCTGAAGGGTGGCATAACAGCAATTCATCAATCTTTTGACATAGGGTATAGTTCAAACCTAGTTTCCAACAACCACTGAATTAACTGAAGCCAGATACACAGTTTTTATTTTAATTTCAAAGAGGACACCTTATTTTTCATTATCTGTGAAAGCAGCCCCCTTGGCTTTCATGAACTAATATACAAGGGGTATATATATATATATATATATATATATATATATATATATATATATATATCTATATATATATATATATATATATATATATATATATATATATATATATATATATATATATATATATATATATATATATATGTATTATGAGGAAAAGGACAAACAAGGAATGTGGCTTTGCAAGAAATATACATCCATGCTATAGATAAGTTTTAAAAATTATAAAACGTGACCTTAAACAAAAAGACCTCTTTTGTAGTTGGTTCAGAAAAATAAAAGCAATCTAGATGTACTTCAATGGGAAAAAGATTTTTTAAAAGGTCGAGGTGCTGTCGCACGCTGGTCTTCAAAGCATATGTTCGCTGCTTGGACAGTGCAGACTGTGACGTAGAATGGGAATAGTGATACAGTAATCCGACAGCCTTTGCTTTCCTATTTAGTGTCTACCATTGGCTAAGCCAAACCACGCAATTTTCTGTTTGTATGACTCACCTTTGAATCCACGCCCTTTTTCTGGGAACATAAGAGTTGTTTACCAACTTTTCGCACCTGCCAGCCTTAACAAGGGAGCGAATAACATTTGTATACCTGAATTTCTCACGCGAGCTGATTTGCCAATTATCGGTTATTACACAGATGCGCCTGCCATCAATGGTACCTATACCTTGAAGCGGTATGGCAGCTTGTGTGCCCTGACAATCCCCAGAGCTATGCCAGTGGGAGTTTTACTCCTGGTAGGTTCAACCAAGCTGGACTGGTCTGCGTGGGTAGGGGTCAGACAAAAGCTGGTACCCTGGTCCTCCAGGTTGGGGGTTTTAGCACAGGGCCGACACCCCTGTCTATGTAAAAAATCGCACATGTTACGGAAACGGCAATAAAGGAAAAAACTTTAATGCGGGACGGACATCCGGAGTCTCAGGCTCGTATGACTGACAGTGGTGAAAGCCGAAAGGAAGCCACTGGCATGAAAACGGATGCCCAGACCACAAAACACGAAACCAGAATTGGTTTTTGGAATGTCAGAACCATGAATGAGGCAGGAAAGCTGAGACAGATCACAGCAGAGATGAGGAACTACAAACTACATATCCTGGGAATAAGCGAGAGCAGATGGACAGGGATAGGGATAATAAAAACAGCTACAGGGGAAACAGTACTTTATTCTGGTAGAGAGGATGGCCAATTCAATGAAGGTGTAGCCATTATCCTGAAAAAAGGAATGGAAAGGTCTTTACTGGAATGGAAACCCATTAACAACAGACTAATAAGAGCAAGACTGAGAGGGAGATTCACCAACACCACAATTATACAATGCTATGCACCAACAAACGACAGCGATGAAGAGATCAAGGACGAGTTCTATCAACAGGTACAAAAGGAAATGGAAACTGTACCCAGGTACGATCTTATTATAGTAATGGGAGACCTAAATGCGAAAGTTGGAACACACAATAATTATAACGAAAGAGTAATGGGGAAATGCGGCAGTGGAACAGTAAATGAGAATGGGGACAAGTTAATCAGCTTCTGCAGTATTAACAACCTGGTCATTGGGGGAACACTTTTTCAACATAAAGAAGTGCACAAGTTAACATGGGAATCACTAAACGGACGAGACAAAAACCAGATAGATCACATAATGATCAATGGCAGATGGAGACATGCACTACAAGACGTGAAAGTAAGAAGAGGCGCAGATGTGGGAAGTGATCATCACCTAGTAGTAGCAAGACTAAAGGTGAAATTCAGAGCTGCTGGACCAGTTGTAGTCAAACAGAAAAGATACAACATCACGAAACTTAAGGACCCCCTCTCCAGAAAAGCGTTCGTGGTTGACGTAAAGAGACGATATCTGATTACCAAAAGCCAGGAAAGAACAGAGACCGGCGATGTCGACCAGAAATTCAACACCATCAAAACAATATACAAAGAAAGCAGCAAGTCATGCTTGGGATTACAGGAAATAAAGAGCCAAGACTGGATAACACCAGAAACGCTAAACACCATAGCGAAGAGAAAGGAAATGAAAAGAAAGAAAACAGAAGCTAATTCTCCCAGGTTAAAGGCAATATATAGTGAACAGTACAGTCAGCTGGACAAGGAAGTAAAACGTCAAACCCGTGCTAACAAAAAGACATTTCTGGATGACCTTGCAAGACAGGCAGAAGAGGCAGCACTGAGAAATGAACAAAGCACAGTCTATAAAATAACTAAAGCTATCAGTGGAAAACGAGGTGCAAACAACATAACGTTAGTAAGAGACAAGCAAGGAAATCTCATCACCACAGCACAGGGGCAGGAAACAAGATGAGCAGAGCACTTCAGAGAAACACTGAATAAGGAACCACCAGAGACTCAGCTGAATGTTCCTGAAGCTGAAAGTGACTTAGATGTAAATACAGACATTCCACGAAAAGAAGAAATCATCACAGCTATCAAAGGGCTAAAAAATGGAAAAGCGCTTGGTCAAGACAATCTAAATGCTGAGCTATTCAAGACAGACCCTGAACTAGCAGCAGAACTATTAGAACCACTATTTGCACAAGTCTGGGAAACTGAGACAACACCATCAGAGTGGAGTAAAGGAATAATTGTCAAATTGCCCAAGAAGGGTAACCTTGCAGACTGCAACAACTGGAAAAGAATTACCCTCCTCTCAGTTCCCAGCAAAATACTAGGCAGGATAATCATCCAGAGAATTTCAAAAGCAGTTGACCATAAACCGAGGAAAGAACAAGCGGGCTTCAGAGAGAACAGAAGATGTGCAGATCATATATTTACCCTCAGGAACATTACAGAGCAGTGCTCAGAATGGCAGAGACAGCTGTACATTAACTTTGTTGACCTTGAAAAGGCTTTCGACAGAATACACAGGGACAGCCTATGGAAAATTCTGAGGGCTTATGGAATTCCCAGCCGCATTGTTTCCATCATAAAAAGCCTCTATTCTAACATTACGTGCAGTGTTGGATCGAGTAATGTAACTTTCGAAGTGAAAACAGGAGTACGACAGGGGTGCCCCTTATCAACAACATTATTTTTGACAGTCATAGATTGGGTGATGTGCCAGACAACGGAGGGTAGTCCAAGAGGAATTAGATGGACAACGTTTTCTACACTGGAAGACCTGGAATATGCAGATGACATTGCACTACTCGCGCATTCACATCAACACATTCAAGACAAAACCGATAGAATGAATAAGTATGGCCAGCAGGTTGGCCTGAACATCAATTTAAGAAGACAGAGGTCATGACACTAAATGTGGGCAATCCTGAGCCAATAACAGTAAGGAACCAGATGTTAGAACAGACAGACACATTTACTTACCTAGGATGCATAGTAACACCTGACGGCGGAACAAGCAAGGACTTTAACAACAGAATGAATAAAGCGAGAACAGCATTTGCTATTCTCAACAACATTTGGAAGTCTTCCCAGTACAGCACAAACACCAAATTAAGACTGTATGAGAGCTGTGTACTTTCTGTGCTTCTCTATGGCGCGGAATGTTGGAGAGTAAACAGAGAAGGAAATGTCGAAACTGTCCTCCTTCCACGCAATATGCCTAAGGAAAATTCTCCGAATCTTTTGGCCAAACACCATCAGCAACCAAGAACTACTTATTCGGAGTAACCAGGAGGACATGCACACCATCATAGCTGGCAGACGCTGGAGTCGGGTTGGCCACGTCCTCAGAAGGGACCCTGATACCATCACAAGAACAGCTATGCTATGGACCCCCGAGGGAAAGCAAAAGAGAGGCCGACTAAAAACAACTTGGCGGAGAACTGTGGAAGCTGAGATGCAAAGAATGAACCACAGTTGGGGCACTGTACGAAGGATGGCCGCCGACCGAGCAACGTGGAATCAATTTATTGCTGCCCTACAAGATGCCACCAGGCGTGATGACCGCTGACTGCTTTGACGGTTGGTGGTTATGTATCAAAGAAGAAGAAGAAGACAGATGCGCGTAGAAATAACGAATTGTTTGAAGAGATGCAGGGGCGATAATATTTTTCCGACCACATTTGATGTTCGTACGTTTCAGGGGGAGGTAAACCAATAAACATTAATCGTAACTGGACTGTGCATTACCCAGAATTATTTATCCAATTTTTCCAGCCCACTGGGCATACGGAAGAACATATATTCCTGACGTTTGACAGAAAACTACGCTGTTTCAAAATCGGCACTCACCATAAGAGGCAGCCGATAGGATTTACCATCATCATCAGTTTTACATATTGTAACATTTGTCTTAGCAACCAGATGCTTAGCAATATAGGAATTACTTTTCTCCTTTTGCAACTGTGAACGTCCCGAGCACGTCTTGCTTCAGTAACTATTTGCGGTGACACCTGATTCATCCAGGAAAAATTAAACCACCAATTTTGGCGTCCACCTTGTAATTATTATTCGATATATAGGCTGGACTGGGGCTATATTTGGGCAACCCACCTGACAGTATAGTATCAGACTATTGTAATTTTTCAAGGGATACCAACTCCACTATTTATTAGGTAAGCAAGAGTGTTTGTGGCCACATATGACAGAGTGAGAGATAGAGATAGTGAATATTTTCCTTTGTTACAATCATTGTACTGACTTCTATTTTTATTTCGCTAAACTGAGTACTTTACTGAGTAGTAATTTAGTGGGGAACTTGTTCATCATAGTCTATTCTGTAACTTAGTGCTTATCTTTGACCTTTGGGTTATTAACTTCTTTTGGGATCCTTTCTCAACAAGGGGAGGGCACTTATTCGGTTATTTTCATATATCTGTAAACATGATTTTATTGATTTCTCTATATGTTAGATGGCATAAAAAGTTTAATAATAATAAACAACAAAAAGAACTTACATTTGTGTGTTGGTCAGACCCATACCCAATTAACCATAGTTTTTTACGTCTTGTGTGTCTTGTTGTCACATATGTGTGTGTGGGTGTGTTTAGGTAAACTTATCTTTATAGAGATAAGGCGTTGGAAGAGTGTCTTACACTACAATATAGTCGTATAGATAGGCTAGACTTGAGAAACTATTCAGTCCAGAGACAACTTTTTCTCCTTAACTATTCACTCGTGAAATCTATTCTTACACCTTCATTCTCACATATTACCACTATCACATCTGCTCAGACGGGACCATAAATATCTTTTAACCTATCTAAAAATATACGACACAGACTATGCTAGCTTGGTCATGTCCGCCACATGAAAGATGGTTATATCCCCAAAGATATTTTCTTTCGATAACTTGCAGATGGCAAAAGAATAGTCGGGCGACCACAGCTGAGGTTCAAAGATGTGTGCAAGAGAGACATGAGGACACTGGACATAAATCCAGCAAACTGGGAGGATGAAGCTACCGACTGCACCAAGTGGTAATGCTCCCTATAGCACCACCTCAGACTGGGCAAAAAGAAGCTCTCACAACAAGCAAAAGAGAAAATAACATACCAAAGAACAACAGGAACAACAAAAAAAAAAACAGCTGAGAGCTATCACATCAGGAAGCGCATTCCCATAGTCTGTTATGGCTGCTGGGAGGGGAGGGGGGGGGGAGGGAGGAGGCGACAACATGATAGGACTGTAATGAAAAAAAAAAAGATATTTATCGAGCAACCTAGATGGAAAAAATATATGAACAAGCAAAATGTTACTTTAATGGAAAAATAGTATCCAACACGTGTCATTGTGGGAATAATATGAGTTACCAAGTAAAAGCCATATTAAAATGGAAAAAACAAATATTCTGGTATGTAAGGACAGGCTTTGGCAATCATCAGAAGTCCAACAATGGTCTGTATTAAAAAACAACAAGAAAATTGACAAAGCTCACAACACTGAACAAGGAGCTCACCACTTTCTTAGGCTGCGTTTGCTCCTGCTGAACTTCCCAAAGTCAGCCCTGCAAGAATAAAATGCATGACTTCTGTCAAATACATGGCTTTAAATCAAAGAACCAATCAATCAAACCAGTGCTCCTGGCTGCTGTTCGTGCATGCAGTAGTGGTCACATAATTCCACTCTGTTCTTCTTTCTCCAGATGTACCCTCCATCCGTGGTTTTCACCATGTATTCCTTGATCTTCCCCTTTCCTTTGGGTTCCATGACGGTGTCTAAGGAGTTAATCTACAGGCCAATTTCCTATGTTGTAAAAAAAAAGACATTAAAAAAGGCCCTTAAAATCTTGTTCCATCTCAATATATTTTGTCTTAATAAGAGAACATTCAATGTTATAAAATAAAACTGCTGTCAAACCTTGATTGGTCTAGAAACAACAATGAAACAAAGCTTTCCTAACAATATACACTTGCAAGAATATAATAGTGGCCACAGTAAAGAGTTTACTGAGAAATGTTTCAGTGAGAAATTATACTCAGAGGTAACATAATGAATGCTCTCATACTACAATGCATATTGGGATGAAGAAAGGTGCCACGGGATTGCCTCCCCTTGCTTTGCAGTAGTGATCCACTAATGATCCCAACGCAAGCGTATCTAAAAGTAGGTCGTCCAAGGTATCTATCTTCGCGCAAGATTACTCTTGGCAAAGATGTAGATAGAAGATGAATGGCGTTTCTACCTTCACAAGATTTTCCCAGAAGTGAAGAAAAAACGCTGCTTAATTCACATTTAAACATTCATTTTATGCAAACTACATAAATCTGAATTTTATGTGTTATATAAATTTATGGCTTATAAAGTTTGGCAGAGTGGCTGGAGAGCTGGTCGATCGTAGCAAAGGTGCCCGGTTTGAAACACTGTGGTGTCACGTTCCAGTCTACCCAGCTGTAAATAGGTACCTGCCTCTTCTCTTGAGTTAGGGAAGGCAAAGGCAGTGAGGAAAAGAACTGGACATCCACCTCTCAAAGATGAACCTAGTATAGTGAAGTCTCAAACATTTCACTTCCCTATGGCAGTATTCGCATAGGTGTTCTACCTTTTGGGGCATTTTGATCATTACCCAGTACTTCAGAGATTCTCCAAAAGCTTTATAATCAGCAAGTGGCCTTGAAGTATGAGACTCATTAAAAGCACAACCTCAACCTGCTAGCCTTGCTGGAGGGAAATGTTTAATGACACACTTAATTTCTTTTTTTTTTTCCTCCACAAATAAAACTTGCACCTTGCAGAAGATGCAATTAGACAGATGTTGATATTTTTCTTATTCGGATTGTTTCTTTGGAATCAAATTAGATATGTCTTTTTTTATTGATGTTGTCTTGATTTTGTATTATTGACTTCATCAACATTATCGTCATTGTCATCAACGTCACCTTCATCATCAATGCCATCATCATCAATGCCATCATCATCATCAATGCCATCATCGTCACCATCATCATCACCACCATCATCATCGTCCGCCACCACCATCATCATCACCACCACCATCAATCATCATCATTGTTGTTATCATCAATATCATAATTGTCCACCGCTACCACCATCATCATCAATCATCATCATTGTTGTCATCATTGCCATCATCATCGTTCGATACCACCACCACCATCATCACTACCACCAATACCATCACAATCATCAATCGTCATCATCGTTCGCCACCACCATCACCACCATCATCATCACCACCAATACCATCACCATCATCAATCGTCATCATCGTTCGCCACCACCATCACCACCATCATCATCACCACCACCACCACTATCGTCATCAATCATCATCATTGTTGTCATCATTGCCATCATCATCGTTCGCCACCACCACCATCACCACCACCACCATCACCATCACCACCACCATCACCACCACAACCATCATCAATCATCATCATCATTGTTATCATTGCCACCATTATCCTCATCATCATTGTCATTATCATCATCATTTACTTTTGCACTCCTGATGGATCCACCACTGTAGGTGTTCCCCTTGCAAGAAGCCTGCACCAATCATTCACATGCTCAAACAATAGTAGATTTTATGTGCATTTGTTTTATATGATAAGATTATCAGCCCCATACAAAAGCACATATTACTCCGCCCTGTAAGACATGCCTAAAGTTGCGGCAGACATATTTTTTCTGTATCTCTTCAAAGAGCCCTGAGATCTACAAGGAGCTACATTTTGTAATAAAATAAAAATGAACATCCTAATATATTTCCCTTTCAGCCTCTTATGGTGACAAATTATAGAACACTTTCTAAGACGCGTTGCATGGTTTAATCTTCTGCTGCTATGTTTTAGATTTAGCTAAATTTGCTGGCTATATGTGACCCTTAGATTGTTGTTGTTGTTTAACTAGGGCTGCTGAGCTTCTCTTGCTATTTTGTAGTCAATAACAAGTTGAAAACTCCTTGGTGTTATCTACACTCTAGATCTAGGCTTTTCCTGTGGCTTTTCTGCCATTCTGAAACGTGTTGAAGTCATGAGCTCCAGTTTCTCCTTCTTGGCTTGCATTTAAAATATCATCATATCTCGTCCCAAGCTAGGAATAAGAAGTGCACGCAATACTGTGCATCACTGCCATCCAAGGGGGCTAACTATATAGAGCTAAAATACTGTGCTCTAGTTCTGGGCTCTCACAAGGAATTGTCATGTCCTGCACAGAGCCACTTCTCAGCTCCCATTGCCTATTACTGAGTCCATAGTAAGATCCTCCTGCTTGCAGTCAACCAAGTCAAAGCCAAAGAATCACGTCAGGGGCTCAAGTGACTCCCAAGCTTAGTGTGTAGTGCTGGGTTCTCAAAAAGTTTCACCACATGGGGAATCCCTGGAAGTGTGTGGATGATTTCAAGAGTCAGTGAGGGTGTAATTAACCCCACAGACAGAGGGTCACTTCCACATATGTATATTGTAGCATTGTGTATAGCTGATGGTCATATAAGGATGACTCCAGATATGCCTTCGTGCATGATCATTAGATTAGAGAGGTCATAAGGGATATCATTTCTTTTTCTCTCCATGTGTGGCTAATTTAGCTAATGGAAGCTTAAGAAAGCCTAACCTTGCTCTCATAAACATGCCTAGTCTTAAAACCACATAACCTTTATACAAACAAAAGAAGACAGTAAAATCTTGTTACCGGAAACATGGCTAGTCTAAAAATGACATAATGCCAGCAAATTTAGCTAATGAAGACATAAATAGCGTAAAATGGCCTCAGAAATACTAAGCTAGCATTGTTCACTCTAAGAAAGAAGAAAAATGATAAAATTAACTTATGGAAATATGTGAAGACAGGAGAAGGAGTGCATTAAACCAGGAATGAACCTTCAAATTTAGTTCTTTTGCCATTGATGTGGTGGATAAAAAAATATAAAAGCCATCACTTTAAAAAAATATAATGGGTTAAAGAAACCCAACACAAAAATTTGAAACATCTTTACTAACACAATGGCTGTTACCTGTAGTGAATATGATCATAAGACACTGTAACATTTCTAAAACTTGTGTCAATTTGGTATGGTTTAGTTTTAAGGACTATCTTCATTGCACATGGACAACTTCCTTCAGCGCTCTGATCTCCTCCCTTTGATCACACAAGGAGGATCTCAGCACAGTGCACGAACTCCGTAGCACCAGCCAGAATCCCAATGTGTGTTTATAGGAATCACACATTCTATAAATATTTTTGTGGTGGGTAGGGTTCTAATTTTTAAATTTTGCCAGGGCAGCGGCCTTACAGCCTACTCCGTATGATTGTCAACTGCCGTGGGATTTTTAACGTGCACAACTTGCACATGGGACCTCCTATTTTTTTTGCCCTTATCCGAGAAGCTAGGCATCCAATCCCACCACCAAGGAGGCCAGGAGGGGAATATGACATCATTAGGATCACTGGTTCTGAAAAAAACAATTTCCATAAATCATATCCACTCAACTAGGAATCGAACCCAGTACCTCTAGAAATCGAAGCAGACACCATACCTCTTAGACACTCTAATCCCCTGTGTCAATATGAAATTTAATCAGCTTTTAGCATTTGTAAAATTACTACACAACATTGCTCTGCCTCTAAACTGGCATTAACAGTCTGACATTTGTATTTTGAGATAATTAATCCCAGTATTTAAAATATAAATTTAAATAATTTTGAAAGCCTAGGCTTCAATGTTAACAGGCAAGAATTTTTTAGCATTATGAAATAAGCATGAAAACTGTGAAATGTATTTAAAGAAAATCTAAATTAAGTCAGATCTATAAACTGTAAAACATACTTAATGTGACAACCAAACCAATTCAGACAGTATTTATTGCTAAATTATTCTCTAGAAATGCTATTGCATGAAATAGGACGGTGTGAGTTTTAAGTGACCAGTGACACAATTTAATAAGTAGTAACCTACCGATTTTGCCTGCTAGACTTCCAGATCTTTTCTCGTCTTTCAGTGCTGGATGCTAAAGACGTACTGCCATGTCTAAGAACAAATCAAATATGTTTTTGTGAGAAATAATATATTTTTAGAACCATATGACGCATTTCATTTGGTGTTTCTACTGAGACGAAAAAACAAATGTAGGAAAACCCCCCAAAAAAAAGATGAAGATATGAAAGAACTTGAAAGGATGGTATAAGAGTTCTTTACTTGTCTTCCTGTAAGGGAATAAGCTGCAGTAGTGACTTCATGCTAGATATGGAACGCAAAGGGAAAGGAAGCTGTAGTAAAAATTAAACTAAATAAAAGAATTAAGCATTGCATTCATCAGTTACGTCTGTCACAAATGAATGCATGGAAATATGACACGCATTGCATCACAAGTTTAGATGTGTCTCACATATAAAACATTACAGAGTACTGCTGAACAACCAAAGGTTGATACTAACGTAATATATCAACACCATTTCTCCCTTACTCCTTTCACATTCATTGCCATTAAATGTATGCAAAATTAAAGGCAGCATTCTAATTCCCAATAGCTCATTTGGTTGTAATAAATAAATTAGTCACTAAATTCCCTTTGATGATTTTTGATTCACATAATAGCAGACATTCCAATTCTTCTCTGTGCATATTAAAATCAAATGATCATAAATGCCGCTAACTTGATATTTACTAATGTGACGTATAATGGAAATGAAGTCTCCTGTATCCGACAGCCTTTCGTGACCTCAGCGTAGTTTTAATATTTGCTAACCCAGTCACGCATTTCTCTGCCTGTCTGACTCATCTTTGAATCCACGGCTCTTTTTACTTGACCATATCAAACGAGCTTGTTTACCAATTTTCGCAACCTGTCATCCATAGCAGGGGGCGAACCACGTTCGTTTACGCAAGTTTCTCACGCGAGCAAATCTGTCCCTATTACGATGACGAGCAGATCGCACGTGGAAAACACGTGGAAAGGTAACGGCTTTTGAAGACTCTCTATAAGGGGAGCAAATCCTATGATCTCGAGAAACAGGGAAAATCTCAGACGGGAGCCCGCTGCACGGGTTAAGCTTTTGTTGTCGATTAGCAACGGACGGCAGAAGCGACCGTTAAGCCCTTTATCTGGGAAACGTAGTTTCTGATTTCTCTGCTGGGAAACGGAGTGTGAGAATTCACATCTTCTAGAGATCATAACAATATGATCGTATATAAACTGCGTCTTTCTAACATCATTATCAGAGTCGCTCAGAATTTTTTCGGAGAGTCTAAACACGTTACCTAGAACCAGAGGGAATAGATGTGTTAATAGATCGTGGTGTTTCTTTCTGGATTTCTGGTAAAATATAAATTTGTGCTTAAGCGTATTAAAGTATTAAAAGTTTTAGCATCTTAAATTCACTGTGATTTTCTATGTGTTAAGACTAGCGAATTAAAGAAAACGCGTAGCTATTTTTATTCCAGATGTTCCAGTCGTAATGTAAATTTAATCATCCGCTATCACACAGAAAGAGACGGTTTAGTTGACTAATAAATACAATAGGCGACTGATAATTGACGGAATACAATTTTATTTCACTTTTATTTCATTGTGTGTAATGTAGTAAGTGACTGTTTTTGACTATCTCATGCGACTAAACAAACAGACGCAGAAAATCTAATAGTTATTAATGGCAGGCGATATCTGTTAAGTGCGCGTAGGGATAATTTAACCATAATTGACATTATGCGCTGATCGTTGACCGGAGCAGGAGGGGGGAAAAAGCTGCATGCCTCAACCAAACTTGTACCCGCTTAGCGACGCGCAATAGGATAGGCTAGACATAACGTGCGCCTTTTAACTTTAATCAGGACTGACGGAGAAGATGAGAGATTGGCGCGTCCCCTTCCGTATATATATATATATATATATATATATATATATATATATATATATATATATATATATATATATATATATATATATATATTATTAGCAGTAATTTTTTTCATAATGTTCCTATATCCTTAGGCAACCCGATCAACGGCGACCAGCGGTTTTTTTAATGTCCCTATATCTTGGGCCTTGTCTCTAATTTTACTGATTGGATTAAAGTTGTCTTCTGTTGGCCGACGCGTCTCCAAGTTTCAGTTGGGAACAGGATGGGCCACAGAGACTAACGAACTTTGTAATAGTAAATTTTAACTGAACTTACAAAATACCCAGATATATTTTTCTTCCATTTTTATCAGCCCATTGTGGTGAAATAACAATAACTGTTCTCCCGACTTCTGATAGTCGTTCTTTCCAAGAGGATATTTATCCAGGAGAGTTACGATATTTCAGATTCGGCACTCACCAGAGCCAGCCGATAGGATTTACCAATCAATCACGTACCAACATCAGTAACAATTGTTAGCAACTAGCTGTGTCCAACTACCAGAAGTATTTGTTTTTCCATTCTTTGCTGTGAACATTAGATCTCGATTTTTTTTCTACCATTAACTATTCGAGGTGACACTATCGATCCAGGATTACTTCACCGAACTTGGCGTCCACCTTATAACGTTATTGTCAAGGCTGGACTGGGGCCAAATTTGGCACTGTACCCTGACACTATCAGTCTCGATAAATATATTCAGGATAACTGTACATTCCAGGAAATATCACCAAGATTAGGTAAGGAGAGAGAAAGAGAGAGAGAGAGAGAGAGAGAGATAGCGTGGCCACGTATGTCAGAGAGAGAGATTGAATATTTTCTTGATACGGTAGCTTGTACCAAACTAGTTATTTGACTTTAACTATTGTTTACTTTACGGAGTAGCACGTATTACGAACTTTGTTTCTTTACTGCTTATACTGTAACCTATTGGTAACCTTTTTGACTTTGGGGTTATTAACTTGGTTGGGTTCTTTTCTTCCGAACGAGGGGAGGGCATAGGTATTCTTTTATTTTTTTCTATTTGTATGTAATTTTGATTTTAGTTGATTATTAGATATTCGATGTTGTAAAGTTTAATGATAATAAACAACAAAAGAACTACTTTGTGTGTGTTGGTCAGACCCATACCCATTTAACCATAGTTTTCACGTTTGTGTGTCTTGTTGTCACATAGGCGCGCGCGCGCGTGTTTGTGTGTGTGTGTGTGTGTGTGTTTTAGTAAACTTATATTTCCCAATATAAGGGGGTGCAAGATTGTCTGATACTAAAATATAGTCGTATAGATAGGTTAGACTAGAAAAACTACTCAGTCCAGAGACAGATCTTCTCCTTAACTATTCACTCGTGGAAATCTATTTCTTACACCTTTACTTCTCACGTATTATCACCATCTGCTATACTCAGGCAGGACCTTACATAACTTTAAAACCTATCTAAGCATGAGAACTAACAAGGAACTTAAATGATTTACCTGGATTTAAATTTCTTTTTGTTTTCAGGTGAGAAGGCATAACTCTTGTCCTCATTGTCTGAAGTCTGAACAGCTCTATAAGAAATGACAATATCAGACTTACAAAATCTTAACACATCTTTTTTTTTTTTTTTTAAACAAACAAAGTATCCTATTCAACCCTTGATGGGTTATAATTAGGAAATATAATGTAATAAATTCAAGACAATATAGCAATTTCTTCCCCCCTCTACTCAGTCCAAATTGAGTAAATCAAAACCAAAATTGTGTATATGTGTGTGACCTCTCCTTTCCAAGAAAGAAACAATGAAAATAAAGAAACAAACAAACAAACCAAAAATGAACCCAAGAAAAAACAAACAAATAAAGTAAAGTCTCGCAAAACTACCCTGGTGTTAAACAAGGTGGAAAGGAGTGAGAAAACCCAGGAGTGTTTGAGATTACACCAAATCAACCAATTACGAGGGGCGTTCAGAAAGTAATGCACCACATCGTTTTTCTCAGCTAATAATGAAGATAGAAGCATGAAATTTTGCACACTTCAAATATAGCATGTGCCAATTGTGTGCACTAAATTGCACCGCAACCGGCCAAATAATACGGCTGCCCTAAACCGTTGAAATGGAGCGTGTTAGCAACTTGCCCTATAAACAGCGAATTGTGATAGATTTTCTCGTTGCAGAGAAGGAAACTGTTGTGAATATTTACAAGCGTCTATATGATGTGTATGGAAGTTTTGCAGTCGACAGGAGTACAGTCAGTCGCTGGGTTCAGAGAATCAAAGAATCAGGAAGTGGAGATACGGAGCTGCTTGATCGGCCGCGCTGTGGACGTCCTGCCACAGCCACCAACGCAGAAATGTTGAAATGCGCTGAGGGCATTATTCTTACTGATAGGTGAATCACTGCTCAACAATTGGCCTTACAGCTGTCAGTCAGCATTGGTAGTGCAAATGCAGTTATAAAACCTCTCGGATTTTCTAAGGTTTGCGCAAGATGGGTTCCTCGAAGTCTCACAAATGACCACCGATTGCAAAGGAAAGCAATTTCTTCTGAATTGTTGGAGCGTTTCAACGCTGATGGAGAGAACTTTTTGGTTAAGATCGTTACAGGCGACGAAACCTGGGCACATCATTTTGAACCTGAGACAAAAAGACAGTCAATGGAGTGGCATCATCCGCAATCACCAAGAAGAAAGAAATTCAAGACAATTCCTTCAGCTAGAAAGGTCATGATCACTGTCTTTTGGGACATTGAAGGTGTGATTCTTGTGGACGTTATGCCAAGAGGAGAGAAAATCAATTCGCAAGCTTACATTAAGACATTGAAAAAACTCAATCAACGTTTTCGCAGAGTTCGGCCGCACAAGAATCCAGCAGACCTGCTTCTCCTTCACGACAATGCGCGCCCTCACACAAGTCTGGCAACACGGGAAGCAATCACCAAATTGGGTTGGACTGTACTACCCCATCCACCCTATAGTCCCGATTTGGCACCCTCTGATTTTGATCTATTTAGTCCACTTAAAGATGCACTCCGTGGGACAAGGTTTGAAGATGATGAAGGAGTGATTCATGCAGCAAAGAAATGGCTACATGATCAAGACAAACTCTGGTAGGGGCTAGGAATACATGCACTTGTTTCGCGCTAGCATAAAGCCGTACAAGTTGATGGGGATTATGTTGAATAATACCGATGTTTACAATACATATCCATGTATATTGTGTATACATTTCATGCTTTTTGAATAAACAGCTCCTGAGAAAAACGATGTGGTTCATTACTTTCTGAACGCCCCTCGTATCTGCCATCATCCACACGAGCACCCCATCAGATTACCCCTTATCCTCACACCATCATTGATCCTTATATATTAACTTAAGTTCTTGTTATATACTGTTTTACTATATTGTGCAATTCTTTAGGTCTATCTATTTTCAACACCTGCTCCACAGTTATGGATGAATTGCATGCCTCTAAATAATCCAATATTTGTTTTCTCTGTTGTTCATACCTCCTACATTTTAGTAAGAGATGCTCTATAGTATTTCTTTTCTAGACACGCTGCACAGTGAGGTCCTTTTATTCTTAAATAGCCAATTCCTAGTTGCAGTCTAAGAAATTTCTTATTCTAGGAATTTTTAGTTCTCTAGATACCTGACACATTCTTGTTGGAGTCTTGAACAACTTATATGGGACCTAAGACGCGTCAACAGCGACCCATAGCTGACTGCTTGCATCAGGGTCAGCAAACCAGAGCTGACCAAGACCCTACTCCACCTCCAAGTGTGGTCCTGAAAACAGGCTGCATCACTGTAGTCTGGCTGAGAGAGTAGGGATCGAAGTGGGAAGGCAAACCCGGTCCTAAAAAATGCCATGCCGAAGTCGGATGTGTCGGGCCTACAGGCGCAGATAAAGCAGCTTTGCTGTAAACGGCGACACAACGCAACCAACGTCCTTTTCAGGACGAACGCAGAAGAAGAAGAAGATCAACAACTTATATGCATGTCTGCCCTTCAGATTTCCATCTCACTCTTCTGTCCATTCCTCAGTTATTATTCTTTTAATAAGGCTTTCGATATCTGTTTAGGTTATCTCCACATTTATTTGGTTTCTATTATTTCTATTTTACACATCTGTATGTATGCCAAAGAGCTTCATTTTTATGACTTAAAGTTCCTTTTAAAGCACATTACTGTTAAATTTTCTCCAGTTAAAAGTGCCCTATGCTATAACTGTGCTACACAAAGGTACCATGTGACCGGGGGTCGGAGTGGCTCAGAGGTATGGTGTCCGCCTCGTATTCAAGAGGTACCGGGTTCGAATTTCAGTGGATGGATTATAATTTATTGAAATATTTTTTTCAGAATTCGTGGTCCTAATTACGTCATACTCTCCCCCACTCCCCCCTGGTCTCGTGTGTAGTGAGATCGGATGCCAGGCATTTACGGATAAGGGCGAAACAATAGGAGGTCCTGTGTGCAAGTTGCGCACGTTAAAAATCCCACGGCAGTTGGAAATCGTTAAGAATAGGCTTATCAGGCCGCTGCCCTGGCAAAATTAAAAAATTAGGAAACCTACCCACCACAAAAATATTTATAGAATATGTGATTCCTATACATTATATGCACACATTGGGATTCTCGCCGGTGCTACGGAGTTCGTGCACTGCGCTGAGATCCTCCTTGTGTGATCTAAGGGAGGAGATCGGAGCACTCATGGCGTTGTGCGTGTGCAATAGTTCTTAAAAACCAAACCAAACGAAACCATGTGACTGAGAAAAAGTCAGCCAAGTTTATTCCATGTCTTTCTAGTATCTATCGGCTCCCTCTCTGTTGTTTTCTCAGATCTGACTAGCTATCATCTCTGCATCAAATATCAGCTGCAGTGCATCTCCTACGACTTCTGCCGTTTGTCTTGACAGTGCAGTCTGAGAGGGTCTTTTCTATCCATCTCTTGATGTTATCTTCTTACCTATTTACAATAGTCTGGGACAGGAAAGTCTGAGTAATCTGGCGCTTCTTAGCATTGAAAGAGAAACTCTTGAGAACATTTATTTTGATCACATAATTGTAGGAATGAAGGTAAAAAAGATAAATCCGCAGTAAAAAAAAATAGATTTCTGTGTACTTATTCTAAATCATTAAAGAATAGCAACACTGTTATCTACCATCATCACCAGCTGTCATCTTCACAACGAAGGTTGGCTGTAATGGATCTCCAACGTCTTCTGTCTCTTGTCTTGATGGTGCACTCTGATAGCCTTTCCTGTCCATCTCTTGATGTTATCTTCCCACTTATAGCGCTGTCTTCACCTTGCACGTTTGCCTTCAACTCTCGCTTCTATTATGGTCTTCTGCAAGGAATTTTGATCTCCTTCATAAGTTCTCTTTTCATACCTAGATTTTCTAGGACCTCCATATTTGTTTTCTTCTTTTTCCATGAGATGTGCCCCAGTCTTCTATATATCCACATCTCAAGAGTCTCAATTCGTTCTTCCAATTGCTTATTCATTGTCCATGTTTCTGCACGTGCATGCCATAAAATGTGATTAAGGACGGTTGGGCATGGGGCCGGTTCCCCCCCCCCCCCCCCCTAGAAATTTGAAACCACAAAAACTTCAACAAACACATGGATGGGTCATCTAAAGATAAGAAGTTGAAGAATAGGCCTTCCTCCACCCATCTTAACTTTAGATGACTTGTATATAAAAGAAATGAACTGGCGACAGACATGATGGGGATGACGAAGACATGGAAAGACCTTGAGCAGATGGCACAGGACAAGAAGACATTGCATTAGTTTGTCGAAGGCTTATGCTCCCTGGGGAGCCGCGGTAGCGCAGTGGCTAGTGCATTGGCTTCCTAGCTCAGTGGTCCATGGTTCAATCCCGGTTGAGGTGGGATTTTTTAGACCGCAAACGGCTCCAGGGTCGACCCAGCCTCAAAAATTGGGTACCAGAGCAACTCTGGGAAGGTTAAGGCGGCCGGCGTGATGCTGACCACGTCACCCCTAGTGTGCCCATGGTCAAGAAAATATGGGCCTAACATCATATTCCCAATATGCCTCAATGGGCGTGTAACGGGATCCCTTACCTACCCTTTTTTATGCTCTCTGGGAAAATGAAAGGTGAAAGAAGAACAAGAAGAAGACTGATTTTTAAAAATACCTTGCTCTGACCAATCAAGTTCATGCGTTTGAAATAAATCAGGAAAATATTTCTCACTTATGTTTTTTCTGTACCAAAGTTGCTGCCTGTTCTTGTTCATTCTTCAAATTCTCAAAGACATTGTCATCCACATAATCTGAAAGCCCAAATGCCTTCTTCAGATGAGCACTGCTTTCCGGTGCGGCTTTTCTCCGTTCGTTAGTTTCTTCAACCCTATGAAATAAGATAGCAAACTTAATTTTAAAAATAATAAAAACTGGTGGTAGAGGTCTAGATCAGTGGTTCTCTGAAAGGTGAGCGAAAGGAAGGGCAGAATGTTGGACGGGCCTGCGTGCCCAATTCTCAACTCTGCGAAAATAAAGTTCGTTCGTTCGTTCTCTACGTGGGCCATATGTCTATGGGGCCACAGTAAGATGGAAAAAGTTCCTTTTTTCCAGCTAACAGCAACCATGAGGAGGGGGAGGGGGGGGGGGGTGGTGGAAGCCACAGAGTCTAATGAGGCTCAGAATGGAGTCATGAGCAAAAAAAAAAAAATGTTGAGAACCAGTGGTCTAGATCTGAGCTCCGCAATCAGTGTGCCACAGGTATGTGCCTGGTGTACCATGATGCCAAGCAGAATACACTATATAAGGTTTTATATTTTATGGTCAAATGTTACGGAAGAATCTCACACGTACAATTTTACAAATAAGTTGAATTATCGTCATCCACCAATCCTTAAAATAATTAGCATACACTGCCTTATGACTGCAGTGATTTTTTTTTAGTTATTGACCAAACCCACCTACTTTAATAGTGTCTACAGTGTGCCATGGAATTCTGAAGAGCACTTAAATGTGCCATGGAATTCCGAAGAGCACTTAAATGTGCCATGGAATTCTGAAGAGCACTCAAATGTGCCATGAAGTGAAAATGGTTGCAGAGCATTGGTCTAGATGACAACAATTAATTAACTCTTTCTGCCCCAAGAGATGTATGGTACATTATTCTCCTAAGGGTCTTCAGTTAAGCTCAGTTATTTTGTAGTCAGATTTCCTAATGTCACCTCTTGAAATGATACTGAAAACAGGTACTTATTGCATATAGGAAAACACTTGAAAATATTCTTCAGCTAATTTAAAATGATTTTATATATACTGAAAGACTGCACAAGGTCACCAATGTGGAATTGATTATTATTATTTTTTTTCCTACGCCCGCTGTTACCCGAGGCGAAATCTCAGGTTAGTATGTCTAACCTGAGACTGATTTTACGTGAGTATCCCCTTTTTCTTGCACAGAGACAGCTGTCCCTCGCCATTTACGCAGATTTCGGAGGTACCCATTAGAGCTGGGTCGGCTCAGGAGCCGCCAGTCCCTGGTTGACGACACTTCTTAAAATGTTCTCGCCTGGGCTCGAGTTAATTCAGTTCAAATCCCGGTAGACGAAAAATCTTCAAATGTCCTCGCCCGGGTTTGATCCCGGGTCACCATGTCGCCAGCGCAGTGTGGTAACCACTACGCTAGCGCGGCTCATGGAACTGATTATAAAAACCAGAGAAGTACCAGTGGAGTAAGAGAAGAGAGGTAGACACTGGCCATAGATTGGGCACATATAGAGGAAATCCATTGCAAGTATTACAAGGCAGTCTTGATCTGGAACCTTCAGGGTAAAAGAAGTAGAGCCAGATTGAAGAACACTTGGAGAAGAGAGTTGGATACAGATATGAAAATCATAAGGAAGACATGGACAGACCTTGAGTTCATGAAGCATGACAGGAGGACGTGGCATATGTTTTGTAGAAGGCCTATACTCCTTGGGAAGCTAAAGGGTATTGATTTATTGATTGATAAACTGCGAGAGATTGTCCTATAAATATTTTTACGGCTTGTTTTAAAACACTGCAGGAGGGAAGAAAAACTGGTATCAACTCTGGAGCCAAGTTAAAACATAAAACCTGTCTGGGGCTGAAAGAGTTAAAATTGGTCTGATATCTCTAGTGGACATTCACAAATGATTAGAGAAAAAAGGGGGGAAAAAGAATAAATTATTTCAATATTTTCATAGACAGTATCAAGAGAAAGGATAATGGTTATTTCAATGAGTTCTAATAGGCACCACTGATGTACGTCGTAATAAGCTTTTTCATCATCCTATCATTTTCCTCTGTCCTATTTATAGAGTACGGAGCAACCACTGTAACTGGTCCCCTTGCAGGAAGATTGCACAAAGCATTCACATTTTCTTACAGCGGTGGTTTCTGTGGTAGCTATTTTTACATGATAAAGTTGCCAGCCCCATGCGCAACCTTATATCAGTCGTCTTGTGTGACACACTCTTTCTTTCTATCTCAGTATACAGTATACATGATGAGATAGAGAGAGAGGAAGGGCAGAATGTTAGACGGGAATGCGTGCCCAATTCTTAACCCTTTGAAAATAAAGTTCGTTCGTTCGTTCTCTTCAGAGAGCCGCAGGAACAACACAGAGCAAACCTTATTAGCATATTGTTCAACATTTATTTTCATTATGAAGATAAGGTGAACATAAATATTGGACAATGTTTATTTAATGCCTTATGTAAGTAGCGTAGTTGTCCTTTGTTTCATTTAAAGTTACAGTAATAATAATAATAATAATAATAGCCCCTTCAGTCATAACTGACTATGGGAATGCGCCCCTGAGGTGACAGCCCTCAGCTGCTTATTTTCCTGGTGCTCCTTTCGACGTTTTCTCCTCACCTCTGCTTCTTGTGTGAGCCTCTCTTCGCCCAATCTGAGGTGGCGCCGTAAATAGCATCGCCACTTAGTGCGATCGGCAGCTTCATCCTCCCATGTTGCTGGATCGATGTCCAGTGCCCTCATATCTCTCTTGCACACACCTTTGAACCTCAGCTGTGGTCGCCCAACTGTTCTCTTGCCATCTGCTAATTGTCCGTAGAAGATATCTTTTGGGATGCGACCATCATCCATGCGGCGAACATGGCCAAGCCAGCGAAGTCTGCGCTGTCTAAGAAGCGTATACATACTTTGAAGGCCAGCACGTGACAACACCTCGACATTTGTCACTTTATCTTTCCACGAGATGCCGAGGATGCGGCGTAGACACCGCAAATGGAAGGTATTGAGTTACAGTGATGTAACATTTATACATAAGTTCGTATTCAAATTTAGTTTAGCTCTCTATTGTTAGGTAGGGCACCTGAGACTGGTCAGTGAACAGGGCTTCCGAGATGGTAAATTCATCCCTAACTGTAATGAGGGTTGGCTGTCTAGGTATAATGCTGGTTAGCCGTAGTCATGGTTAACATAAAAGTGCAATGAGGGTTAGATGTAATGATGTGGTAATAAATTGACTGTAAAGATGTAATGATGGTTGGCTGTAATAAGGTAATGAAAGTTGGCTGTAAAGATGCAATGCAAGTTGGCTGTAATCAAGAAATAAAAATTTGCTGTATTAGTGTAATGAGGGTTGACTGTAAAGCAGCAATGACGGTTGACTGTGAAAATGTAATGACTGTTGGCTGTGATCTTTTAAAGAGATGTTACTGAGACGATATATTGAGAGCTAACCATATAGAAGCAATGAGAGTTGACTGTAAAGATGTACTGAAGGTTGACTGCAATGGATGCTACATAATGGATTAAGAAATATAGTGGTGGTACCCTGCTATAGAGAAAAGAGACACAGAAAAACCTTAAACTGATGGCATAGGACAGGAACATTTGGCGTGAATTTCTTGAAGGCTTATGCTCGAATGGGATCTGAAGGTTTGTGCTCGAATGGGATCTGAAGGGTTATGAATTCTTGCACTTTGGGGCACAATGTTTTTTTTTTAAATTGTAAATATTTTATTTGGAACAGTTTTAAAACCGGTCAATAGATTCAAATACCTGGGCACATTAATAACAGCGGATGGAAGATGCATTTCCGAAGTGAAGAGCAGAACAGCTCAAGCAAAAGCAGCATTCTATAAAATGAAGAGTATTTTATGCAACCATTCTTTGGTCATTGGAAGTAAGAAAGAGAATTCTTTAGTGTTATATAGAACCAATCATGATGTATGGGAGTGAGTCATGAACAATTAGTAAACAAGTAGGGAAGGCACTAGAGGCCACAGAGATGTGGTTTTACAGAAGAATGTTAAAAATACCATGGACAGCCAAAAAGAGTAATGAGGATGTCCTGAAAGAGGCCAATGCACAAAGGAAACTTATTTCACAAGTTAGAAAGAAGCAATCCACTTTTTTGGGGGGCATGTTATGAGAA
Source organism: Oreohelix idahoensis (assembly GCA_024509875.1). NCBI lineage: Eukaryota > Metazoa > Mollusca > Gastropoda > Stylommatophora > Oreohelicidae > Oreohelix > Oreohelix idahoensis. Next base: position 156,742 of record JAMPIV010023204.1, on the reverse strand, counting down.
GAGGAAAGCTGGAATATATCGTAACAACAGGTAAGATTGAAGGAAAAAGAGATAGGGGAAGACAAAGAGAGCAAATACTGGACAGTTTGACATCGCGGCATTGAAATAAGTCAACAACAGAATTAATAAATTGTACTGGAGACAGGAAGTTGTGGAGAGACATGATCTCCTACGCCACTAGACATGGTACTTGAACAAGAAGAAGAGAAATATTTTTTTATTAAAATGGCTTCACTATAAACTGCATAAATATTTACACATTTCCAACGAGAGACATATGTATGTTGACTAAATTTGTTAAATAGTCATGTTGGCTATAATGAAAGATTTAAGACTGTAAACAATACTGTAAACACTATCATAACCTGTAAAGTGACACAAATATATCGGTGTCTTCAATAAGATATCTCATGAAGCAAAAACATATTTTAAAACCAAATATGAAAAAAAGCAAAAATAGTACACGTGTAGCCAGGTAATGGTTGGGACTTACAGGTAAATCTCAAAACATCCAAGTGGCACGCCAAAAGCTGAAGAGATATTTTCCCTCTGTTTTGTTCCATTAATTTTACCGCTAGGCACAGTCTTTTTATCAAATGAGTGTTCAAACGTGTAAGAAGAAGTACGTGATTTTGTTGAAACTGTTGCGTGTGGAGAAAACCTGGAAAACAATCCAGGTTTTTGTTTTTCCCCATTTCTGCAATTCCACGAAGACGTTTGAGATACACTGTCACTGGAGACACCATTTCCAAGGCAGAACTGTTCAGATTTTGCATTACAGCAGCAGGCCGCATGCCTACAATGAACACAAGAAATAGTGTTTTCCTTTTTATCAGAATACAACTGTTCATAGAAGTAATCAAACACTGATTTCGGTTTTTGTTCTTCTTGCCGTTGTGGAATGTCTTTAGTTTCCCTAATGCAACACAACCCAAATGTAGTTTTTCTCTCCGAATCAGCACAACATTGACAATGACGCCCACAACAAGCCAGACTCAACCCAGTCTCTATTTCTGACACATCTCTGAACACTAGTATACCCTGTCTGCGTTGTCGTCTGCTCATAGTTTGACGAATTCTGCTGAATGCTAATAACAGTTTATGTACGCAAAGCACACTCAGTCAGGAACCCTTAAAATTATAATATTTTTCATTTCAACAAGGTTAATTGCCTATTTACAACTTGACTTTGACTTTTCCGATCCCCTAGGTTATGAGTTTTCACTCTTTTTCACTCGTTTACAAAACTAATGTGTATTTTCAATGAATAAAATTTTTATTATTCTCGTGTTAAAACATTCAGTTTTCACAAATATTGGATTTATAATGTTCCAGAATGTTGAGTAATTCACAAATATTGGATTTATAATGTTCCATAATGTTGAGTAATTCACAAAGTCTTTAAATATATTCCCCGGGAGGAAGATATTTTCTAAAAGCATTGATTGAATTATAAACAATATGTACACATACAGGCCTCATACTGAAACAAAACATTTCTAAAACAAAGAAAGAAAAGACAAAAAAAAAAAAAAAAAAAACTCCTGTGAAGTTGCAGTTAATGATACAAAGTCCGACTTGACATTCTACAAGTTTTCTTGTGATTTTGTTACATTTTTACTTTGTCTTTTTCGCTACTTAGGCGCCGTTCACAAATTACGTAACGCTATGTTTGACATGTGGGACATTTTCTTGAGGCTGCACCGTCATAAGAAAGAGAAATTATTAGGTGACTTTAAGTAGGTCTACACCGAAAAATAGTAAAGTGTCATATTTTTGCTTTAATTTAGCAGAATTTAATCTAAATCATACATTTAATTAAGAAATGAGTACAGAATTGGAGGAACTGACAGTGACATCAAAGTAAGAATAAAAAAGGCAATATGAGTTATCATTGGGAAGTTCTAGACATGGAAAGACCTAGGGCTGATGGCACACGACAGGAAAATTTGGCATGGGTTTGTTGACCTATGCTCTTCGGGGATCTGAAATATGATGATGATAAGGGATGGCGAGAAATTGAAGGTATAATGAGATTCTAATAATAGATATTTATATATTTTCTTCATTAAGTTAATGGTTTTTATGGGGACTCCATAATGTTCCGTCAATTTACAAAGTGATTCTATGTCTACACTGTCAACTGCCTTTTCATAGTCCATAAATTCAATGTAAAGAGGTGAATTCCATTCCTGACTTTGTTCCACTATTATTCTCAGTGTGTCTGTCTGGTCTGACATGATTTGTTTTACGTAAAATCGGCTTGTTCATCTCTCAGTTATCAATCTATAGACTCTTTTAATCTCTCAAGGATAATCCTGTTTAATATTTTTCCTGGCACTGATAGTAAGATTGTTCCTCTGTAATTTGTGCAATCTTGTAAATCTCCCTTCTTAGACAACTTGATCAGATATCCTTCCTTTACATTATGCTGGTGTTTTTCTCTCTCGCAGTCGTTACCAAGTAATTTGTATAATATCTCTGTAGATGTGTCAATTTTTACTTTAATGGCCTCTGCTGGAATGTCATCAGGGCCAACCGCTTTTCCATCTTTCAGAAGCTTTATGACTTTCTTTATTTCTTTCCCAGTTGGTCTTTCACCTTTGATTTGTAGCTCCACTTCTGCTGGCTGAATGTCTGAGTTTGTGGACCGTCTCTTCATTTTCTCTTGTTTATTGCTTTGCATTTTCCAGTCTTTGATGAAGCCATTTGGTTGCTTGTATTTTTCTGTCAGATTTTTTGTGCTGTTGTACAGGTCTCGTATTTTTCTTTGGTTGCAGCTTCATCTGCCTCTCCTGCCAACTTCTCAACACATTGCCGTTTGGCGTATTAGTAGTAATACCCCCTTCAGTCATAACTGACTTTGCTACCATATGGTGAAGCTGGAGTGTCCTCTCCAGGGCGCGAGCTTGGGCACAGTTATATGGAGATCAGTCTGTTGTGCCCATACAGAATATCCCTCCCCCTCCCCCCTCTCCTCGTAGTCAATAGGCCCACGGAAATGGCAGTAGCCGGTACAGTTCGGTACCAGCAACGTCGCAGGAGTTGCCAGAATAATGTTGAATTAACAATAAACTGCTTTAGGGACCGACTCCTGATTGATCCTCAGGGTTTACTCGCGAGGCCTTTCCCGAAACGGATATTCCCGTAAGGCAGCAGAGATTTGAAATCAGAGTTTTACCTTCTCCTAGATAGGCTACCAGCCAAGGTAGCCCTATCTGCCCGAAGTACGTTTATACCATTTAGTTTGTTTCGATTTGATAACTAATCAAGTGTTAGTTTTTAATAAACTAGTAACTACAAAATTAAAATTATTTTAAAACTGTAAAGAACAAAACTGTGGTTCCCGGGGGATCTACGATGAGCCAAAAAAGAATAGGACTTTTACACTTTCAGGACGTAGTGTGTGTGGGGGTCGGAGTGGCTAAGGAGTATGGTGACCGCCTAGAATTCCTGAGGTACCAGATTCAAATCTCAGTTGAGGGAATATAATTTATGGACATTTTTTTCATTACCCGTCATACTCCCCCCTTGTCTCCTGGGTCGTGAGATCAGATGTCTAGCCTTCTCGGATAATTTTTACTGTAATGGCCTCTGCTGGAATGCCATCAGGGTCAACGCTTTTCCATCTTTTAGAAGCTTTATGACTTAATTCCTGAGGTACCAGGTTCAAATCCCAGTTGAGGGAATATAATTTATGGAAATTTTTTGTCAGAACCCGTGATCCTAATAATGTCATACTCCCCCCCTGGTCTCCTGGGTAGTGAGATCGGATGCCTAGCCTTCTCGGATAAGGGCGAAAAATAGGAGGTCCTGTGTGCAAGTTGCGCACGTTAAAAATCCCACGGCAGTTGGAAATCGTAAAGAGTAGGCCTATCAGGCCGCTGCCCTGGCAAAGTTTAAAAATTAGAAACATATCCACCACAAAAATATTTCTAAATTTGTGTCATTCCTATATATACACATCGGGATTCTCGCCGGTGCTACGGAGTTCGTGCACTGTGCTGAGATCCTCCTTGTGTGATCTAATGGAGGATATCGGAGCACTGATGGAGTTTTCCGTGTGCAGTGAAGATAATCCTAAAAACCAAACCAGGCACGTTGTACAAGGCAACTAATTTGAGGTTGTGCATGAAGATGGCAACCTCACCATGTAAAAAACACATTGCTACAGAAACCACAGCTGCAGGAGCATGAGTGGTTGGTGTTGGCATCCTTCAAGGAGACCAGATGTTAAAGTTG